>JAVGWW010000021.1:534682-902182 GCA_036924055.1 Leuresthes tenuis
AAAATGACCTTGTCAGTCTCCAGTAAATTACCTGTCAATCATTTGGCAGGGATGTTGTGGGGGGGGGGGGGGGGGGGGGGGGCAGGCACCGCTTGAACTCGAAGAGACTTGCTCGAATTTATTGACTTGATAAAGATGTCAGAGACGGGAGAGTCGTGATACTTTTCTTTTTTTCTTTTTACAAACCGGCGATTCTGTGTAATTTATTAAGCTATTCTGAAGATGTCTGCGAGCTGTGACTGGCGTCCCGTCCGTACCCCGCCTCCCCCCCCCCGCCGTCCTGTCCGTACCCCGCCTCCCCCCCGGCGCCCTGTCGGTACCCCGCCTCCCCCCCGGCGCCCTGTCGGTACCCCGCCTCCCCCCCGGCGTCCCGTCCGTACCCCGCCTCCCCCCCGGCGTCCCGTCCGTACCCCGCCTCCCCCCCCCCGCCGTCCTGTCCGTACCCCGCCTCCCCCCCGGCGCCCCGTCGGTACCCCCCGCCTCCCCCCCGGCGTCCCGTCGGTACCCCCGCCTCCCCCCCGGCGTCCCGTCCGTACCCCGCCTCCCCCCCCGCCGCCCTGTCCGTACCCCCCCCCCCCCTCGGCGCCCCGTCCGTACACGCCGGCATTTGGCAACACTGCAAATCATTACTGGAGAAACACAATCCAAAGTGTATTTCCCCAAGACTGATCCTTTCCTGGGTGCAGCTGCTGAATTTTACATGAAGATCATCTCTGTCTCTCATGCTGTATGCCATTAAAAGTCTCCTCTCCTCTGTGTCCGACCTGTTCCCCGTGCCTCTCTTTCCTCTGTGTCCGACCTGTTCCCCGTGCCTCTTTCCTCTGGGTCCGACCTGTTCCCCGTGCCTCTCTTTCCTCTGTGTCCGACCTGTTCCCCGTGCCTCTCTTTCCTCTGTGTCCGACCTGTTCCCCGTGCCTCTCTTTCCTCTGTGTCCGACCTGTTCCCCGTGCCTCTCTTTCCTCTGTGTCCGACCTGTTCCCCGTGCCTCTCTTTCCTCTCTGTCCGACCTGTTCCCCGTGCCTCTCTTTCCTCTGTGTCCGACCTGTTCCCCGTGCCTCTCTTTCCTCTGTGTCCGACCTGTTCCCCGTGCCTCTCTTTCCTCTGTGTCCGACCTGTTCCCCGTGCCTCTCTTTCCTCTGTGTCCGACCTGTTCCCCGTGCCTCTCTTTCCTCTCTGTCCGACCTGTTCCCCGTGCCTCTCTTTCCTCTGTGTCCGACCTGTTCCCCGTGCCTCTCTTTCCTCTGTGTCCGACCTGTTCCCCGTGCCTCTTTCCTCTGGGTCTGATCTGTTCCCCGTGCCTCTCTTTCCTCTGGGTCCGACCTGTTCCCCCTGCCTCTCTTTCCTCTCTGTCTGACCTGTTCCCCCTGCCTCTCTTTCCTCTGTGTCCGACCTGTTCCCCGTGCCTCTCTTTCCTCTGTGTCCGACCTGTTCCCCGTGCCTCTCTTTCCTCTGTGTCCGACCTGTTCCCCGTGCCTCTTTCCTCTGTGTCCGACCTGTTCCCCGTGCCTCTCTTTCCTCTCTGTCCGACCTGTTCCCCGTGCCTCTCTTTCCTCTCTGTCCGACCTGTTCCCCGTGCCTCTCTTTCCTCTCTGTCCGACCTGTTCCCCGTGCCTCTCTTTCCTCTCTGTCCGACCTGTTCCCCCTGCCTCTCTTTCCTCTGTGTCCGACCTGTTCCCCGTGCCTCTCTTTCCTCTGTGTCCGACCTGTTCCCCGTGCCTCTCTTTCCTCTCTGTCTGATCTGTTCCCCGTGCCTCTCTTTCCTCTCTGTCCGACCTGTTCCCCCTGCCTCTCTTTCCTCTCTGTCTGATCTGTTCCCCGTGCCTCTCTTTCCTCTCTGTCCGACCTGTTCCCCGTGCCTCTCTTTCCTCTGTGTCCGACCTGTTCCCCGTGCCTCTCTTTCCTCTCTGTCCGACCTGTTCCCCGTGCCTCTCTTTCCTCTGTGTCTGATCTGTTCCCCGTGCCTCTCTTTCCTCTGTGTCCGACCTGTTCCCCGTGCCTCTCTTTCCTCTGTGTCCGACCTGTTCCCCGTGCCTCTCTTTCCTCTCTGTCCGACCTGTTCCCCGTGCCTCTCTTTCCTCTGGGTCCGACCTGTTCCCCGTGCCTCTCTTTCCGACCTGTTCCCCGTGCCTCTCTTTCCTCTCTGTCCGACCTGTTCCCCGTGCCTCTCTTTCCTCTCTGTCCGACCTGTTCCCCGTGCCTCTCTTTCCTCTCTGTCCGACCTGTTCCCCGTGCCTCTCTTTCCTCTGTGTCCGACCTGTTCCCCGTGCCTCTCTTTCCTCTGGGTCCGACCTGTTCCCCGTGCCTCTCTTTCCTCTGGGTCCGACCTGTTCCCCGTGCCTCTCTTTCCTCTGTGTCCGACCTGTTCCCCGTGCCTCTCTTTCCTCTGTGTCCGATCGGTTCCCCCTGCCTCTCTTTCCTCTGTGTCCTGTTCCCCGTGCCTCTCTTTCCTCTGGGTCTGATTTGTTCCCCGTGCCTCTCTTTCCTCTGGGTCCGACCTGTTCCCCGTGCCTCTCTTTCCTCTGTGTCCGACCTGTTCCCCGTGCCTCTCTTTCCTCTGTGTCCGACCTGTTCCCCGTGCCTCTCTTTCCTCTGTGTCCGACCTGTTCCCCCTGCCTCTCTTTCCTCTGTGTCCGACCTGTTCCCCGTGCCTCTCTTTCCTCTGTGTCCGATCGGTTCCCCCTGCCTCTCTTTCCTCTGTGTCCGACCTGTTCCCCGTGCCTCTCTTTCCTCTGGGTCTGATTTGTTCCCCGTGCCTCTCTTTCCTCTCTGTCCGACCTGTTCCCCGTGCCTCTCTTTCCTCTGTGTCCGACCTGTTCCCCGTGCCTCTCTTTCCTCTCTGTCCGACCTGTTACCCCTGCCTCTCTTTCCTCTGTGTCCGATCGGTTCCCCGTGCCTCTCTTTCCTCTGTGTCCGACCTGTTCCCCGTGCCTCTCTTTCCTCTGTGTCCTGTTCCCCGTGCCTCTCTTTCCTCTGGGTCTGATTTGTTCCCCGTGCCTCTCTTTCCTCTGGGTCCGACCTGTTCCCCGTGCCTCTCTTTCCTCTGTGTCCGACCTGTTCCCCGTGCCTCTCTTTCCTCTCTGTCCGACCTGTTACCCCTGCCTCTCTTTCCTCTGTGTCCGATCGGTTCCCCGTGCCTCTCTTTCCTCTGTGTCCTGTTCCCCGTGCCTCTCTTTCCTCTGGGTCTGATTTGTTCCCCGTGCCTCTCTTTCCTCTCTGTCCGACCTGTTCCCCCTGCCTCTCTTTCCTCTGTGTCCGACCTGTTCCCCGTGCCTCTCTTTCCTCTGGGTCCGATCGGTTCCCCGTGCCTCTCTTTCCTCTGTGTCCTGTTCCCCGTGCCTCTCTTTCCTCTGGGTCCGACCTGTTCCCCGTGCCTCTCTTTCCTCTCTGTCCGACCTGTTCCCCGTGCCTCTCTTTCCTCTGTGTCCGACCTGTTCCCCGTGCCTCTCTTTCCTCTGTGTCCGACCTGTTCCCCGTGCCTCTCTTTCCTCTGTGTCCGACCTGTTCCCCGTGCCTCTTTCCTCTGGGTCCGACCTGTTCCCCGTGCCTCTCTTTCCTCTCTGTCCGACCTGTTCCCCGTGCCTCTCTTTCCTCTGGGTCCGACCTGTTCCCCGTGCCTCTCTTTCCTCTGTGTCCGACCTGTTCCCCGTGCCTCTCTTTCCTCTCTGTCCGACCTGTTCCCCGTGCCTCTCTTTCCTCTGTGTCCGACCTGTTCCCCGTGCCTCTCTTTCCTCTGTGTCCGACCTGTTCCCCGTGCCTCTCTCTCCTCTGTGTCCGACCTGTTCCCCGTGCCTCTCTCTCCTCTGTGTCCGACCTGTTCCCCGTGCCTCTCTTTCCTCTGTGTCCGACCTGTTCCCCGTGCCTCTCTTTCCTCTGTGTCCGACCTGTTCCCCGTGCCTCTCTTTCCTCTGTGTCCGACCTGTTCCCCGTGCCTCTTTCCTCTGGGTCTGATCTGTTCCCCGTGCCTCTCTTTCCTCTGGGTCCGACCTGTTCCCCGTGCCTCTCTTTCCTCTGTGTCCGACCTGTTCCCCGTGCCTCTCTTTCCTCTGTGTCCGACCTGTTCCCCGTGCCTCTCTTTCCTCTGTGTCCGACCTGTTCCCCGTGCCTCTCTTTCCTCTGTGTCCGACCTGTTCCCCGTGCCTCTCTTTCCTCTGTGTCCGACCTGTTCCCCGTGCCTCTCTTTCCTCTCTGTCTGATCTGTTCCCCGTGCCTCTCTTTCCTCTCTGTCCGACCTGTTCCCCCTGCCTCTCTTTCCTCTGTGTCCGACCTGTTCCCCGTGCCTCTCTTTCCTCTCTGTCTGATCTGTTCCCCGTGCCTCTCTTTCCTCTCTGTCCGACCTGTTCCCCCTGCCTCTCTTTCCTCTCTGTCCGACCTGTTCCCCGTGCCTCTCTTTCCTCTGTGTCCGACCTGTTCCCCGTGCCTCTCTTTCCTCTCTGTCCGACCTGTTCCCCCTGCCTCTCTTTCCTCTGTGTCCGACCTGTTCCCCGTGCCTCTCTTTCCTCTGGGTCCGACCTGTTCCCCGTGCCTCTCTTTCCTCTGTGTCCGACCTGTTCCCCGTGCCTCTCTTTCCTCTGGGTCCGATCTGTTCCCCGTGCCTCTCTTTCCTCTGGGTCCGATCTGTTCCCCGTGCCTCTCTTTCCTCTGTGTCCGACCTGTTCCCCGTGCCTCTCTTTCCTCTGTGTCCGACCTGTTCCCCCTGCCTCTCTTTCCTCTGTGTCCGACCTGTTCCCCCTGCCTCTCTTTCCTCTGTGTCCGACCTGTTCCCCGTGCCTCTCTTTCCTCTGGGTCCGACCTGTTCCCCGTGCCTCTCTTTCCTCTGTGTCCGACCTGTTCCCCGTGCCTCTCTTTCCTCTGTGTCCGACCTGTTCCCCGTGCCTCTCTTTCCTCTGTGTCCGACCTGTTCCCCGTGCCTCTCTTTCCTCTGTGTCCGACCTGTTCCCCCTGCCTCTCTTTCCTCTGTGTCCGACCTGTTCCCCGTGCCTCTCTTTCCTCTGTGTCCGATCTGTTCCCCGTGCCTCTCTTTCCTCTGGGTCTGATCTGTTCCCCGTGCCTCTCTTTCCTCTGTGTCCGACCTGTTCCCCGTGCCTCTCTTTCCTCTGGGTCCGACCTGTTCCCCGTGCCTCTCTTTCCTCTGTGTCCGACCTGTTCCCCGTGCCTCTCTTTCCTCTGGGTCCGACCTGTTCCCCGTGCCTCTCTTTCCTCTGGGTCCGACCTGTTCCCCGTGCCTCTCTTTCCTCTGTGTCCGACCTGTTCCCCGTGCCTCTCTTTCCTCCGTGTCCGACCTGTTCCCCGTGCCTCTTTCCTCCGTGTCCGACCTGTTCCCCGTGCCTCTCTTTCCTCCGTGTCCGACCTGTTCCCCCTGCCTCTCTTTCCTCCGTGTCCGACCTGTTCCCCGTGCCTCTCTTTCCTCTGGGTCCGACCTGTTCCCCGTGCCTCTCTTTCCTCTGGGTCCGATCTGTTCCCCGTGCCTCTCTTTCCTCTGGGTCCGATCTGTTCCCCGTGCCTCTCTTTCCTCTGGGTCCGATCTGTTCCCCGTGCCTCTCTTTCCTCTGGGTCCGACCTGTTCCCCGTGCCTCTCTTTCCTCTGGGTCCGACCTGTTCCCCGTGCCTCTCTTTCCTCTGGGTCCGATCTGTTCCCCGTGCCTCTCTTTCCTCTGGGTCCGACCTGTTCCCCGTGCCTCTCTTTCCTCTGTGTCCGACCTGTTCCCCGTGCCTCTCTTTCCTCCGGGTCCGACCTGTTCCCCGTGCCTCTCTTTCCTCCGGGTCCGACCTGTTCCCCGTGCCTCTCTTTCCTCTGTGTCCGACCTGTTCGCCGTGCCTCTCTTTCCTCTGTGTCCGACCTGTTCCCCGTGCCTCTCTTTCCTCTGTGTCCGACCTGTTCCCCGTGCCTCTCTTTCCTCTGTGTCCGACCTGTTCCCCGTGCCTCTCTTTCCTCTGTGTCCGACCTGTTCGCCGTGCCTCTCTTTCCTCTGTGTCCGACCTGTTCCCCGTGCCTCTCTTTCCTCTGTGTCCGACCTGTTCCCCGTGCCTCTCTTTCCTCTGTGTCCGACCTGTTCGCCGTGCCTCTCTTTCCTCTGTGTCCGACCTGTTCGCCGTGCCTCTCTTTCCTCTGTGTCCGACCTGTTCCCCGTGCCTCTCTTTCCTCTGGGTCCGATCTGTTCCCCGTGCCTCTCTTTCCTCTGTGTCCGACCTGTTCCCCGTGCCTCTCTTTCCTCTGTGTCCGACCTGTTCCCCGTGCCTCTCTTTCCTCTGTGTCCGATCGGTTCCCCCTGCCTCTCTTTCCTCTGTGTCCGACCTGTTCCCCCTGCCTCTCTTTCCTCTGTGTCCGACCTGTTCCCCCTGCCTCTCTTTCCTCTGTGTCCGACCTGTTCCCCGTGCCTCTCTTTCCTCTGTGTCCGACCTGTTCCCCGTGCCTCTCTTTCCTCTGTGTCCGACCTGTTCCCCGTGCCTCTCTTTCCTCTGGGTCCGACCTGTTCCCCGTGCCTCTCTTTCCTCTGTGTCCGACCTGTTCCCCGTGCCTCTCTTTCCTCTGGGTCCGACCTGTTCCCCGTGCCTCTCTTTCCTCTGTGTCCGACCTGTTCCCCCTGCCTCTCTTTCCTCTGTGTCCGATCGGTTCCCCCTGCCTCTCTTTCCTCTGTGTCCGACCTGTTCCCCGTGCCTCTCTTTCCTCTGTGTCCGATCGGTTCCCCCTGCCTCTCTTTCCTCTGTGTCCGACCTGTTCCCCGTGCCTCTCTTTCCTCTGTGTCCGATCGGTTCCCCCTGCCTCTCTTTCCTCTGTGTCCGACCTGTTCCCCGTGCCTCTCTTTCCTCTGTGTCCGATCTGTTCCCCGTGCCTCTCTTTCCTCTGGGTCCGATCTGTTCCCCGTGCCTCTCTTTCCTCTGTGTCCGACCTGTTCCCCGTGCCTCTCTTTCCTCTGGGTCCGATCTGTTCCCCGTGCCTCTCTTTCCTCTGTGTCCGACCTGTTCCCCGTGCCTCTCTTTCCTCTGGGTCCGATCTGTTCCCCGTGCCTCTCTTTCCTCTGGGTCCGACCTGTTCCCCGTGCCTCTCTTTCCTCTGTGTCCGACCTGTTCCCCGTGCCTCTCTTTCCTCTGTGTCCGACCTGTTCCCCGTGCCTCTCTTTCCTCTGTGTCCGACCTGTTCCCCGTGCCTCTCTTTCCTCTGTGTCCGATCTGTTCCCCGTGCCTCTCTTTCCTCTGGGTCCGACCTGTTCCCCGTGCCTCTCTTTCCTCTGTGTCCGACCTGTTCCCCGTGCCTCTCTTTCCTCTGTGTCCGACCTGTTCCCCGTGCCTCTCTTTCCTCTGTGTCCGACCTGTTCCCCCTGCCTCTCTTTCCTATGTGTCCGACCTGTTCCCCGTGCCTCTCTTTCCTCTGTGTCCGATCTGTTCCCCGTGCCTCTCTTTCCTCTGTGTCCGACCTGTTCCCCGTGCCTCTCTTTCCTCTGTGTCCGATCGGTTCCCCCTGCCTCTCTTTCCTCTGTGTCCGACCTGTTCCCCGTGCCTCTCTTTCCTCTGTGTCCGACCTGTTCCCCGTGCCTCTCTTTCCTCTGTGTCCGACCTGTTCCCCGTGCCTCTCTTTCCTCTGTGTCCGACCTGTTCCCCGTGCCTCTCTTTCCTCTCTGTCCGACCTGATCCCCGTGCCTCTCTTTCCTCTGTGTCCGATCTGTTCCCCGTGCCTCTCTTTCCTCTGTGTCCGACCTGTTCCCCGTGCCTCTCTTTCCTCTGTGTCCGACCTGTTCCCCGTGCCTCTCTTTCCTCTGTGTCCGACCTGTTCGCCGTGCCTCTCTTTCCTCTCTGTCCGACCTGTTCCCCGTGCCTCTCTTTCCTCTGTGTCCGACCTGTTCCCCGTGCCTCTCTTTCCTCTGTGTCCGACCTGTTCCCCGTGCCTCTCTTTCCTCTGTGTCCGACCTGTTCGCCGTGCCTCTCTTTCCTCTGTGTCCGACCTGTTCCCCGTGCCTCTCTTTCCTCTGTGTCCGACCTGTTCCCCGTGCCTCTCTTTCCTCTGTGTCCGATCTGTTCCCCGTGCCTCTCTTTCCTCTGTGTCCGACCTGTTCGCCGTGCCTCTCTTTCCTCTGTGTCCGACCTGTTCCCCGTGCCTCTCTTTCCTCTGTGTCCGACCTGTTCCCCGTGCCTCTCTTTCCTCTCTGTCCGACCTGTTCCCCGTGCCTCTCTTTCCTCTGTGTCCGACCTGTTCCCCGTGCCTCTCTTTCCTCTGTGTCCGACCTGTTCCCCGTGCCTCTCTTTCCTCTGTGTCCGACCTGTTCCCCGTGCCTCTCTTTCCTCTGTGTCCGACCTGTTCCCCGTGCCTCTCTTTCCTCTGTGTCTGATCTGTTCCCCGTGCCTCTCTTTCCTCTGTGTCCGACCTGTTCCCCGTGCCTCTCTTTCCTCTGTGTCCGACCTGTTCCCCCTGCCTCTCTTTCCTCTGTGTCCGACCTGTTCCCCGTGCCTCTCTTTCCTCTGGGTCTGATCTGTTCCCCGTGCCTCTCTTTCCTCTGGGTCTGATCTGTTCCCCGTGCCTCTCTTTCCTCTGTGTCCGACCTGTTCCCCGTGCCTCTCTTTCCTCTGTGTCCGACCTGTTCCCCGTGCCTCTCTTTCCTCTGGGTCTGATCTGTTCCCCGTGCCTCTCTTTCCTCTGGGTCTGATCTGTTCCCCGTGCCTCTCTTTCCTCTCTGTCCGACCTGTTCGCCGTGCCTCTCTTTCCTCTGTGTCCGACCTGTTCCCCGTGCCTCTCTTTCCTCTGTGTCCGACCTGTTCCCCCTGCCTCTCTTTCCTCTGTGTCCGACCTGTTCCCCGTGCCTCTCTTTCCTCTCTGTCCGATCTGTTCCCCGTGCCTCTCTTTTCTCTGTGTCTGACCTGTTCCCCCTGCCTCTCTTTCCTCTGTGTCCGACCTGTTCCCCGTGCCTCTCTTTCCTCTGTGTCCGACCTGTTCCCCCTGCCTCTCTTTCCTCTGTGTCCGACCTGTTCCCCCTGCCTCTCTTTCCTCTGTGTCCGATCTGTTCCCCGTGCCTCTCTTTCCTCTGTGTCCGACCTGTTCCCCGTGCCTCTCTTTCCTCTCTGTCCGACCTGTTCCCCGTGCCTCTCTTTCCTCTGGGTCTGATCTGTTCCCCGTGCCTCTCTTTCTTCTCTGTCCGATCTGTTCCCCGTGCCTCTCTTTCCTCTGTGTCCGACCTGTTCCCCGTGCCTCTCTTTCTTCTCTGTCCGATCTGTTCCCCGTGCCTCTCTTTCCTCTGTGTCCGACCTGTTCCCCGTGCCTCTCTTTCCTCTCTGTCCGACCTGTTCCCCGTGCCTCTCTTTCCTCTGCATGTTGCATAAAAACAGCTGAAATTCAGACCCTTCTAAGCCTGGAAACACCCCCCCGGCTCCCAACTGGACTGGAGCTCCACTCTCACTCCATGAAGTGAGAATCATAGGCGAGCTGTTGGAGCTCCTAAAACAAGCTGGCATCCTTTTGTATGCAGCTCAACAGTTAAGAGTACATCTTAAATATGGAACCAGGGAGCCGGATGTTTTTCCGTGGAATGTGCAGAGAAGACTGCCTGCATTTGGCATCATTTCACTGATGAAAAGCCTGGAAACTGAGGGATGATTAACTAGCTTTGAATCTGTTCTAACTGATTATCCTGAAGGAACCTTGAACGTCTCTCTGAAGTAGGATTAGAAGTTTTCCAAAAACGCTGGAAGCAAACAGCATTAAACTCGATTTGTGCCTCAGGTCTGTGGCTGACAGCAACTACAGATTCTTCAACTCAATTCATATATTAAAGCAACTTATATGTCCGAATTACAGCGAATAAAACACAGGCAGAGGCCAACCAGACGAAGGAGAAGCTCTGCTGTCGGTGACTGTTCTGTTGAACCGGTTCGAGTCCAGTTGTGCTCCAGAGACATCGGATTAAAAGATTTATTCTGCAAAGTACTTCATAGCAAAGCAGAATCGAGCAAACGACAAAAGGCCACATGTACGAACTGAAACAACAGAGACACACTCAAAGCTCAGGATTAGCTGCTTCTTTCCCACCAAAAGTGACAGTGCACGTGCACATCTTCCAGGGTAACTCAACAGTACATGAAAGCAAACCTTTTATGTGATTAAATTAAAGGTGAATTCAGCAAAAACTGTGCTTTTAATGTCTTTGTTCAACACTGGAAGCAGTTACATTAGCTCTATATGAAGAAGATACCCTGAAATGATGCAGTCGTGCTTAATAACGTGCACAGCCGTGCACACAATCAGTAATAACGTGCACAGCCGTGCACACAATCAGTAATAACGTGCACAGCCGTGCACACAATCAGCCGCTGCAGGTGCTGCTGTAACTTCTGTCCCTAAAACACATCCGACTAACCTGGAGATGTGTTCACTGCTTGCCTGTGAGCCGGTTTGAGCTCGTTTGAGCTATTTTTACAGATGTTTTTATTTCTATTTTTACAGATGTTGCTGCATTCCTCAGTAACTCAGGGATCGGCTTGTTGAGTTTTGTGTTTCTGTGCCAGAAAAACTAACTATCATGGCTGAAAAATGATATAATAATACGAGAGATTAAAGCACTGTTCCTCACGTATGGAGCATATTTCTCTGAACATTTGCAACCTCAAAGCTCAATATTTGGGGGTCTGGTAACTGATAATCTGGTCTGAAATGAAAACTTGGATTAAGATGCTAATAGTAACACATTGGTGTTCTCTCAGGCTTCATTATGAGCCCTTTGACCGATTTCATTGCCAAAGCTCTGTAATCGGAAACCAATGCATCCAATCAAGACAAAATGGCCGACAGGAAAGGCTGGAGCCTTGCATCGTTCCACTGGTGGACCTCAGACCTTGTTCTGCACCTCCTGCCTCCCTGTCAGCACCCTTACCTCCCAGTTCTTCTGTGGAGAGGCTGGTGAGCTGGAAGGCTTCGCTGCCCTCCGTCAGGGAGCTGCTCAGGTAGTTGTCTGGATAGAGCAGGCCGGCCCGCACATGGTGGAACGGCATCTTCTCCCTGTGGAGGAAACGCACAGCGGCTGTGAAGATGTGTCACAGAGGGAAAAACAGAGATGGGAAAGACTGGTTCAGTGCTTTCAAACGCTGGCTGAAAGTTCAAATCCATCCTCACTGCTAATATTCAGCTCTCCTCTTTTCACAATCAAAGCAACAAATGATGTAATCACATTAAAATTCAATGGATCCCAAAGAAAAAGACGTTATTATTGTTGTGAATAATACCAGCAGAGCACAGCCAGCAGCCATTCTCTCAGTGCCAGAGGAGAGGAGGAGAAAGCCCTGTCAGCTGTTGTTTCCTCTAACCTAGTCTGTCAGATTCGCTGACTCCTTGTCCCAGAAGACGATCCCCGCTGCCACCAAACATCAGCCGTGGCCCCCGCCGGTGCGAGATCAGAGCGATTCCCTGCTTTGAAGAAGAGTTGTGTGTAAATCTGACATTTTGGTGATAGGCTCCATGTTATTTCTGCCTCCAGAACATGTGGAGCCGAGCCGAGCTGAGGTGAGGTGAGGGTTAGAAAAGAAGACGTGGGAGGGACAGAAATCCCAAGAGCATTGAGCCGGCAGCTGCCAGACGAGAGCAATGGGGATGGAAGTGTTTCTGTGACAGGAAATAGAAGCAGCCTCTCTCCTCTCGTTGTTCAGGACAGCAGCGCTTTGTAGAACCGGAGCAGAGAAAGAAAATGGGAGGCAGAGACTGTGAAAAAGGGTGGGCTCTGATGATCTGGTGTATAAGGATGTTTCTGTGAGCTCTGAGAAGATTTAGTCCTCGGTCCATCTGTTCCTGGGTCCACTCTTATCTCACCTGCACATTAAAGCTACTCAGATCACCACGGCAACGTGAGACTGAGCCAAACAGTAGCCTGTACTCGTGTTCTTATTCTGTATTTGGTCACATCCATCATCACGAAAAGAGGCAGAAAGAGGTGTGTGGGGGGGTAAATTGAATGATTGACCTTTATTTCATCAGTTCTTCCTGGATCCTCTTTTTTAAATTGACTTTCCCTATTTCTGTCCATGTTTGCTGAAAAATGAGAGGCAGGATTCTTGCTGTTACAGAAAATTAAAGCAGGATTTACAGACATTAAAATGCGCCGCAGCATTCTTGCTGTGACAGACCAGGAAAATGATTTCAATGAAGTGATCAAAACAAGCAGGCAGGGACAGTCTTTGCCTGGCATGAGGAGTGGATTCTGACTCACTAACATCAGCGACTTCAGCTTTTACTGCTGCTTTTACAACCTGCTGCAACGAAAAAAGAAAATCTGTCACATGGTCAAAAGGTTTGGACCCAGAAAGGCAGACGAGTCACCGGAAAACTCAGGTTAGAACCCTTAACAGGCAGGTAAGTTCTTCTAGGCAAAATGTTAAGATGTGGGTTCCAGGAAGCAGAGGTGCCGGGACTTATGGAGTCTTTCTGGAAACCGAAGGACCCCGAAGGACCCTAAAGGACCCCAAAGGACCCCAAGGGACCCCAATGGACCTCGAAGGACCCCAAAGGACCCCAAAGGACCCCAAAGGACCTCAAAGGACCCTAAAGGACCCCAAAGGACCTCAAAGGACCCTAAAGGACCCCAAAGGACCCCAAAGGACCCTAAAGGACCTCAAAGGACCCCAAAGGACTCCAAAGGACCCTAAAGGACCTCAAAGGACCCCAAAGGACTCCAAAGGACCTCAAAGGACCCTAAAGGACCCCAAAGGACCTCAAAGGACCCCAAAGGACCCCAAAGGACCCTAAAGGACCTCAAAGGACCCCAAAGGACTCCAAAGGACCTCAAAGGACCTCAAAGGACCCTAAAGGACCCCAAAGGACCTCAAAGGACCCCAAAGGACCTCAAAGGACCCCAAAGGACCTCAAAGGACTCCAAAGGACCCTAAAGGACCCCAAAGGACCCTAAAGGACCTCAAAGGACCCTAAAGGACCTCAAAGGACCCTAAAGGACTCCAAAGGACCCCAAAGGACCTCAAAGGACCCTAAAGGACCTCAAAGGACCCCAAAGGACCTCAAAGGACTCCAAAGGACCTCAAAGGACTCCAAAGGACCTCAAAGGACCCTAAAGGACCCCAAAGGACCCTAAAGGACCTCAAAGGACCTCAAAGGACCTCAAAGGACCTCAAAGGACCCCAAAGGACCCCAAAGGACCCCAAAGGACCTCAAAGGACCCCAAAGGACCTCAAAGGACCCTAAAGGACTCCAAAGGACCCCAAATGACCTTAAAGGACCCTAAAGGACCCAAAGGACCTCAAAGGACCCCAAAGGACCCTAAAGGACCCTAAAGGACCCCAAAGGGGTGAGTCATGCAGTCCAGGTAAGTCATGGTTTCCAGGGTACATGGAGGAGCCAGGCCAACAGGCGAGTCCTTCAGGATTTCTGTGGGTTTGGTGTAGTAAGGTGCATTGGTTTCTGAGAATAGCTTCTCCAGACCAGCTGAGGAACACGGAGATTAGATAAGGGCATAGACAGAAAGAACCAGGGACGAGGTATTCAGCCAACGTTTACCACAGAGGGAAACTAAATGATCTGATGATTAGGAGAGAGCCAATCAGGGCAGAGAAGCAGATCCTATGATGAAGTGATGATGGACAGCTATCTACCCCAAGCAACTCCAAAACACAAGCAACACCTTCTCTGGCCTTTTCTCCACACCAAAGTAAAAAACAAACACACACATACCAAGTCCAGAGGAATGGCCTCATGACAGTACTTCAACAGGAGCCTCCAGCTGATCCTCCAGGCTTGTCTGGATGGACATCCTGAAATCCGTTCACCAGGTTGGAGTGCAAGATGAGGAAGTGGTTCACCCACAACCTCTCCTCAGGACTTTATCGCTCCCTGTCAGCCGGGTACTAGAGACCCCGACCACTGCGATGGACATTCAGAAGACGGAGAGCAGGGAATTCAGGCTGCTTTTCAATGACCCAGAGGATGAAGGGTGTCTGGAACCAAATCACTGCTTTCGATTTGAAAGGGTCCAATGTACCTGAGGGACAGTTTCTGTATGAAGTATGCAGAAGATATTTCTGTCTTGACTTTCTGACCTTAACAATAATAAGGTGCAGATGTCTGACAATAGTCCGCAAGTTGTTGGTTGCATTCAGAGGTCCTGAGGAGGGTCTTCATCTCTCTCCAGAGTCTGCAGCAGAGACAGAGTTGCATGGACAGCACAGCAATCTCTCCCTCCAGATCTGGGAATAGTGTTAGTAGATAGCTTTCGAAGGGAGGCAGTCCTGCGGCTGTGGAGATGAGAGAATTATGGGCGGATTCCACTGGCATAGGTGGAGGGATTGGTGGCAACAATGCACAGTAGAGCAGCCTCCAGTTCTTGGTTGGCCAACTCTGCTTTCCGAGAGTGAAAACCAGTGGACAAACTGACACAGAGTATGACCAAAAAAGCCATCAGTGAGGATGCAAAGTGAGTAAAACGCACGATTGGAGAGAAGTTCTGCAGTTTCCAGGGCTGTGGGAAGTTTAGATAAGGCTACAAAATGTGTAGAAACGCAGACTAAATACACCTGAGGGACCAAGGGAACAGGTGGAAACACTTTGGGAATCAGGGAAGACAATGAGTCACGGGAGGAAGGGAAAGTTATCTGAAACAAGAGGAGATGTTAATTTCAAAATAAAACAGGAAGTGACAAGAGAAGCTACCAAAACCTAAGAGCCTCTGTGAGAGCTGGCATTTAGATGCTGGCTGAGAGGTTCTTCTGGACAACTCGAGTCCCTGCAGAGAAGCTACAGAAGAGCAAACTCCACACAGAAAGGCTTCAGCTGAGATTCAAACTGGCAACCTGTGACACACATCGTCAGTTCGATTTATCTTTTTTAACAGTGCATTATGTAAAAAACTAGATTTGTAGAACAGCTTTGCTCCTCTTCCACTTCTTTTACAGTGAAATCATTGGTAGCAAAGCAAAAGCAGAGCAGGCTTTCACAGCCCCTAATGCAGCTAAAGGTGTGTAATATTATCCACATAGTTATGCCCCATCTCCATGACAACCTCCCAGCGAATCATTCAAACTAAGCTCCTTTTAACGCGTTGTTCAGACATGGATGTGTGGATACCACAGACTCCGGTCCTGGAGGGCCACTGTCCTGCAGGTTTTAGATGTTTCCTGCAGGTTTTAGATGTTTCCCTGCAGGTTTTAGATGTTTTCCTGCAGGTTTTAGATGTTTCCTGCAGGTTTTAGATGTTTTCCTGCAGGTTTCAGACGTTTCCCTGCAGGTTTTAGATGTTTCCTGCAGGTTTTAGATGTTTTCCTGTAGGTTTTAGATGTTTTCCTGCAGGTTTTAGATGTTTCCTGCAGGTTTTAGATGTTTTCCTGCAGGTTTCAGACGTTTTCCTGCAGGTTTCAGACGTTTCCCTGCAGGTTTTAGACGTTTTCCTGCAGGTTTTAGACGTTTCCCTGCAGGTTTTAGATGTTTCCCTGCAGGTTTTAGACGTTTCCCTGCTGGTTTTAGACGTTTTCCTGCAGGTTTTAGACGTTTTCCTGCAGGTTTTAGATGTTTCCCTGCAGGTTTTAGATGTTTCCCTGCAGGTTTTAGATGTTTTCCTGCAGGTTTTAGATGTTTCCCTGCAGGTTTTAGATGTTTTCCTGCAGGTTTTAGATGTTTCCCTGCAGGTTTTAGACGTTTCCCTGCAGGTTTTAGACGTTTCCTGCAGGTTTTAGACGTTTCCCTGCAGCTTTTAGATGTTTCCCTGCAGGTTTTAGACGTTTCCCTGCGGGTTTTAGACGTTTCCCTGCGGGTTTTAGATGTTTCTCTGCGGGTTTTAGACGTTTCCCTGCAGGTTTCAGACGTTTCCCTGCAGGTTTTAGAAGTTTCCCTGCAGGTTTTAGACGTTTCCCTGCGGGTTTTAGACGTTTCCCTGCGGGTTTTAGATGTTTCCCTGCGGGTTTTAGATGTTTTCCTGCAGGTTTTAGATGTTTTCCTGCAGGTTTTAGATGTTTTCCTGCAGGTTTTAGATGTTTTCCTGCAGGTTTTAGATGTTTCCCTGCAGGTTTTAGATGTTTCCCTGCAGGTTTTAGATGTTTTCCTGCAGGTTTTAGACGTTTCCCTGCAGGTTTTAGATGTTTTCCTGTAGGTTTTAGATGTTTCCCTGCAGGTTTTAGATGTTTCCCTGCAGGTTTTAGATGTTTCCCTGCAGGTTTTAGATGTTTCCCTGCAGGTTTTAGACGTTTCCCTGCAGGTTTTAGATGTTTTCCTGTAGGTTTTAGATGTTTCCCTGCAGGTTTTAGATGTTTCCTGCAGGTTTTATCAGGTTTCCTGCAGGTTTTAGATGTTTCCCTGTAGGTTTTAGATGTTTTCCTGTAGGTTTTAGATGTTTCCTGCAGGTTTTAGATGTTTCACTGCTTCAACACACCTGAATCAGATCAATGCCTCATTAGCTGGTTTGTGCAGAACTTAACAATCTTTTGAAGAGATCCATTTGATCTGAATCAGGTGCTTTGAAGCAGGGAAACATCTAAAACCTGCAGGACAGCGGCCCTCCAGGACCGGACATATGTGATCCATAAGGATGCATCTATAAGTCCAAACTAATGGAGATAAGATATTTAAGGTCAGTAAACAGTAAGCAACTAACCAAAACAAAGTGGGGGGGCAGTCACTGTCTCGGAGAAATGACACTATTCCTTTAGATGTGAATTTATATGGTCAATGTAGTCCTCTAAACTATGTTCTAAATGTCCAATTTTTCATCTATAAATAAAGAATTGTAGATAATGCACCCAACAATTTTCTTTTTCTTGGACCCCCCCCATGTCTAAACCATGGTTACGCCCTTGGTCATGACTGATTTGCTGCAGAAAGCTGAAATTCCCAAATTCTTCAACTGGACAAATTAATAAGACATATGATATGAAATTAATATGAGAATGTATTTCAACAGTCCATCTGCTCCCAACTGTTCCCTCAGAGAAACACCCACTCAGCCACACATGCACACAAAAATAAGTCTTTTCTGTCACAGTCTATTATCCTCCATATATTTTTGGGCTGCATCTTTTTTTATTCTTTCCTAACGTGTGAAATCAGCGGCTGATGGCACAGAGATGGGAGCTGACAGCGACAGGCTTTCACAGGACACCTCCATGAGCTCCACTGCCTGAGTGCAGGAGGTATGGAAACAGTATGTGGAGAAGATGAAAGGAGCAAATGAAAGTGGGCTGCCTGTCAGTGTCTGAACTGTGGGTCACCAGGGAGCCCAGTTTCAAGTCTGCAGCAGGCCACCAGAACCAAATTAAGCCCAAAGGAGAGATTGAGATGAAGGGAAACTGAGATTTAACCAAAAAGGGTTTGTTTTTTCACTCTTTGTCCCCCATGGAGGAAAATGCATTCGCCAACTGGCAGAAACAGGGTCACAACAGTGTTTTTTTCAGCAATATAGCACAAACAGAGAGCCTTTAGATCCTTTAGATCAGAATCAAACCTTCAGAAGGAAGACATGCTGTTTCCCCCTCAGCCACCAATTAACCAAATAAACGAGCAGGACTGTGATTTAACTTCCTGCGGTGCCTCTTTGATGCACCTGAGATCTATAGAGGGCCTTAGATAACAGATAATTCTCCTTTTACTCAAAGCCGCTGAAAGTCTCCGGTTTTGGAATTAAAGCCGCTGAAACCTGCCAAAAACTCCGAGGCTCGGCTGATCAGCTGAAGCTCTGCAGGAGAAAAGTAAAGAGCCGCTCTGTGATTGGCCAGAGTAAGTTTCTCATGGAGAGGATCAGAGGAGGCTCAATGGGAACCAACAATAAAATGGCATTTTATTAGATTTACTTTAGACTTTAAACCAATAACAACATGATGCAGAGAAATGAGATTATTTACTGTTGTCCTGCACAGTAGCACCCTGTCAGCGTCCTTCGGAAGTCACCTTGGGCAAAGACAATAACAGCTATGATCTCAGCTGTCTGTCTCCAACCCATCAATCCCACCTCCTGAAAACATTTCCCGAGGAGGGGCCCTGCGTGGGCTTCCGTAGTTTCGCCCACAGCCGCCTCTGCTGTCGAGCTGCGGCTCATTCTGACCCCGTCAGCCGCGGCCGTGCTTCGTGCCCGGCTCCGCCAGGGGAGACGTGCACACGCGGCCTTTAGTGTGTGTGGGGGGGGTCTGTCAGACACTAACAGAACCCCCACCCGTAGGGAAAGAAGTGTTGGACACTTTGAAGGTCTGACAGCGGACGGAGCGCAGCTGGAAACTCACTGTCTGACGCTCCATGGTGAAGAATTACATGGTGAAGAATATGTAATATTCATATTCACATATATATATATATATATATATATATATATATATATATATATATATATATATGGAGTTAGGGTTGTATATATAACCCTATATATAACATATACATGTTGCACAATAACAGGAACACAAAATAATATAATATAATATAGAAATAACAGGTAAATAACATGTAAATAAGGACTTAACACCCCACTCTCTCTCTCTCACACCTCCATCCTTCCCTTCTCCACCCACAGGTGGACGTGGATCCTCTTCATGATGGGAGCGCGCAGCAGGTAACAGATGTGGCCATCATGCCATAAGACTGAGGATCACAGAGCATCTGGCACTGAGAATGAATTCACTTGGGTTTCAGAGTGCAGCCAGACTCCATTCATCAGGCTCCAGGCTGAATGAGGCGCAAAGAATGATATACAGAGCATGATGGAGTGCTTTACACCCGCCGCGTGCTCAGACAATCACACTGTAATTACACTTAAGGCGCGTGATGGACCTATAATCACATCGATCAAACCCACACAGCGCGCACCAACATCACAAAGGTTTGGGGAAACAGTGGAAACGGTCAGATGCTGAACGCAAACGGACAGCCACACGTTAGGTGTGATCAGCCATTAAAGCGTGCACGCGCACAAGCACGCCCCGTGCGTTCACGGAGATCACAACAGGTGCAGACGCTTGGGAGGCTCTGCGGCCACCAGCAGGAGCGGACAGTCACCTTTAACACGCACGCGCAGAGGTGACACGCGCAGCTTACCTGCCTGTGAATCTGCGGTCCGCCGGTGTGAGGGTCCCCTCCCGTTTGGTTAGTTTACCGGCGGCGGAGAGGCTGTGGGTTCCTGAGTCCGTCCGACGGCCAAAGATGGACTCATTCAGTCTGAGAGCTGGACCTGCCGCGCGAATTCACCAGCCGCGCACTTTTAGGTACTTAGAATATCAACTGGTAAGGAGGAAGATGCTGTCCGTTTCAGTCAAAGCCCGCATGAATGACTTACTGTGGCTTCTCTACATCAGCGCCATATCCTGAGATGTCGGGGTGTTGTTGGGCTGAGGCAGCTGGCGCCGGATCCTGTCCTATCAGCTCGCGCAGACCACCCGCAGCCGCCCACGGGTCTGGGTCTGAGGTGCGCTGCCGCCGCTTCTTCTAAAGGGGGGAACCGCAGCTTTGGATCCGTCTGCGCTGCTGAATCACCGCCGGAGAGGAGGGAGGATGCCCGGCGAGAGCTCCGCGCGCGGCTCGGTCAAGGGATCTCCCGCTGCTCCGCGTGACAGATTTAACTCATTGAATGTGTCCGTGCGGTCTGGTGAGGGAGGGGCCAGGTGGGGGCCACGGCGGCAGGATGCGTGTAGGTGAGCGTGGAAATGTGGCTCCTCTCAGGTGTGTGCGTGAGGCAGAAAGAGAGGCGCTGTGAGGTCCGAGCCATTAAGGTTTCAGTGGACCAGTGAAGCAGCAACCTTCCCTCTGGGGGCGTGTGCGCGCGCGTGTCTTCATTCAGCCATTCTTCACAGCTGTAAGAGTCATTGATGTCCAATTATGGTGCTTAGGAAATTACATCAGCCGCAGTACTTAAATGATGCAGTGCCTGCCCCCGTCCTCCTCTTACCTCCCACCACCCAAATTTAATCTTCTTCCTCATCTTATTGAAAGATTCAAGACATTTTCCACACTTTTCACACTCCTATTAGCAACCTCCCCCCAAACTAACCCGTTTCTCTTATAATTACATAAGATGCTCCTCAGTGGGACGCAGCAGCACGGCTGCAGTCTCAGCCTGGAGGATGAAGCTGTGTCTGCCTCTGTTCTAATTAAAGATGGTTGCAGCTCCTTGTTCAATCACCCAATCCGTCCGGTTTTTGAAGGGTTAACGCATTGTGTGATGGGCCGCCAGGCTGCTCTGTTTCACCGGGAGTTTGGGCTCAAGTACAAAGTAAAGGCAGCAGAAGTGAGTCATGAACGTCTCAGGCCACTGTGGGACAATCTCTGTTGAGACTGATGTGAAACCTGAACTAATCTGGTTGGATTTTACATTTTAATTCCAAAAGCGATCATGATGAAGCGGTGGATCTGAAGGCTTTTTAAGTCCTGCTGAGGTAGGACAAGTGAAGGTGAAGCGATGTGCCTCGTGGCGGCATTTAGAAACAGCCTGGCTGTAATTTATGCCTCCTTAAATAAGATTTGAACTTCTTCTGAGGCGCCATCCGAGAGAGAAACAGGGAATGTTTTCTTCTCATAGCGCTAATTCCGTAATAAATCCATAAATATGGATCCAAAAGCTCTTATATCTTAAAATTTCATTATTTTTATCTCATTATCTCATTCTGACTATGCGAATCTTCAAAAACATTAGTCTCTTACTGGATGAATAATCCATGAAACAAAGGGAAAAGTGTAAACTGCGTTAAATCCCGCTCTCTGGGGAGATAAAGAGTGACTTTAATGTGTTTTTACACGTTCATTTCAGCAAAGCCCTGATAAGGGAGCATTTAGGGCCTGATGAAGAGGGAAAAAACTAAAATAAACAGGTTTTCATACTGCCTGGACACAGATATATAGAGTTAGATATATTAGAGAGTACAGAAGGCAGAACAAGATGGAGCAATGAGCCAAGAAAGCAATAAATTAGCCTTCATTCCTTCATTAGAGCATGTTTTTCATTCAGTGAGACCCTAGGTGTACATATTACCACAGTTTAGACATCCGAAAGAGAAAAATAATGTCTTTTACCGCTAATTAAGATGTATTTCTCTATATGTTGGACAGTCTGCTTACGGCTTAGGTTTGAATTTATTGCCACAGCATCATTTTAAAGCTGCCTGGTCTGAATTTACCTTTGAAAATAGCTAATCATTGAATGATTTTGGTGGCAGAAACGTCTGATTCTGGCCTATAAGAGATGTGAGAATGATCTGCCTTCATGTGTCACACATGGAAGAGACTTTTCAGTGTGTTGTTGGGACAAAACAAGGTGTTTGAGCTGATTATTAACGCAGAGCCGCTTGATGTAGAGTCTTTGAACTCTCTTTGAACTGAACTGAATGGAGGACAAATGTTCTATTAATCCTTCCCCTCTTGGTGCTGTGATGAAGTCTAAAAGGATCTTTAAATCTGGGAATATACGCTTGCATGTTGCTCACCATTCAGGGACTTTTTTCTGTGATTTTTCTCACATCAGTGGGCTTCATGGGGAGCCTTTTTACATCTGTTGAATCAGTAAAATCATGAAATATGAATCTTTTTATCATTGAAAACCTTAAACAGCTCCTTGTCCTGCGGATTCTGTCCCAAATGCACACAAATGTCTGGGTGCTGATGTCTTTCTTCTTCCTTTACCGCAGAGAGGACACAGCTGGGAGGTAAATATCTGGCTTGCTGATAATCTCAGTCTCACGGGGAGTCTCAGGTACTGAGAAATCCAATTTGCTGCATTTGGTTTATCGTTCATTTCCCAGAATAAACATCACAAACAAAATGTCAGCCGCTCCTTTTCTGTTTTCCCTTCAATGCGGACCTCTGCAGAGAGTCAAAGGAGCTGACTTGTTTTCAGCATCCTGCAGCTCCCTGCTGGCTGGATAAAACACTTTACCCTGAGTATCACATGGATTTTACTCGACCCGAGACAGCTGACAATGGGCGAAATCTCAGGCTTCACAAATACAAAAAGAGGAGTCACAGGGGGGGGTCTAAACCATCCAATAGAGCCACGGGGGGGGGGTGCCAACTCTGACCTCATAACAAGTCAATACAGGGAGCCATGTCTGGCTTTAAAAGTCACCTTTTCTCCAATGTTTGCTCTGCAAAACCATGTTTTTCTCACTAATAGATGCACAACTTTAATTATTATGATTATAATTGAGACTATGAGTAAAACACAGCCTTTGAGATGGTTTTCACACTCTGCCTGTTATCTAATGAGACTGTTACAGAGGGAAGAGATGCAGTTTAAAGGGCTGGAGGGAGCTGAGGATGAGTTACCAAACGGCACCAAATGGTCGGTTTGCAGCAGCAGATCAGAAGGTCAAATACTCCCGAATTATTCAAAGTGTCTCTGCAGAGGTCAAAGAGGCCATTTCAAAGTTCAAGTTCAAATACGGCAATTCATTTCATCCCCAAACAGGAAATGTGACGACAATGAGCTGTTTCAGGAGGTGCTTCCATGTTGCATTCAAAGAAAAGCTCGAAGGCCTGTTCTGGTGATGGAATAACTTCAAATGAAGGATAAAGGTGGCGTGAAATGAATTGTGACTGCAGAGCTCCTCTGTCTGGGTGACTTCAGATACTGTTTCCTGTTCCCTCCTGAGGTGGAAACCTCAGAAACACATGCTTCATCTTCATTAGCATGTAAATGTTGTCATCATCCATTCCTCTCCACAGCCACCTCGTGGTCATTTCCAGCCCCGGAGCAGCGGTGACCTTCCATGGGGGAGAATCAGGACCCTGTCAGCCTGAGTTTCAGCTGTCGGCATCATGGGGAATTAAATCTAATCCCTTCGCAGGTAACTCAGGTGTCTGTGGAGCTGGGATAGATTCATGGCACATGACATCACAGGTCAAAGGTTAGTCAGCCAAACATCATGAAAAATCCAGCTCATTCGGACAGAATGAGCTGGGCTTCAGGCCGCTTCCCAGGGAGCTCACATCAGCAACACCTGCTGAATAATGCAGCTCAGACTGGGTTTAACAGGCAGCCCTTTGGAGGAAGGCAGCTGGGAAAAGGCCAGCTGCTCGTCCATTTAACACTGAGACATGAAGATAATCAGCTTCCTCAGAGTTAGGACATAAAAACGGGCTTAATGGTGTTTTAAGGCGCCGCCTCTCAGCAGAGGTGCTGTGTTCTCCCTGTGTCTGCAGAGCGTCCCTCCAAGTCTTTCCCTGAACATTTAAACACTTTTTAGAGATACCTCAGCTTCAGCACCCGCCCTGCACGTCTAAAGCAGCTCCTCGGACTGATTTATGACCCAATAACATCTAAAACAGCTCCTCGGACTGAGTTATGGCCCAATAAGGTTCTGGAAATGTGGACAAACTGTTTTATGGTGAGGCTGGGCTCAGTGAGTAAATGCTGCATCTCCAGGAGTGTTTCTGTGCTGCCACAAAATAAATGCAGGAGTTAGAAGAGCTAATAATCTCAGCTAAGTTTCTTTGAATGGTTTCTTATGCGAAACAGAGACGTCTTCATAAAGAAAATAAAGAGCATGACTGCAATTTATCACTAAATAAGTTTGTTTAAGCTACTTTTTTACGACAGAAACAACTTGTTAAGACTTCATTTTGTCAGTGTGTTTGCACACAGAACAGAATGTGGTTTTGGCTGCACTTTCCTCAGTTTTCCCACATTTTTCCATCAGTCATTGCTTTGCAAACTGAAGGATGGAGACATAACAACAAAGTCTGACTTATTGTACCTGATCTGAGCATTTTCCATCAATCAAGGTGCTGTCGTCTCAGGATAAAAACAGAACTCTGATACACAGAGAGAGCCACTGATGCCTCAGCTGTGCAGACTTTGGGAGCTGAGAGCCACACATCTGGAGTAATGTGTGTTCGACGGCCTTTAATGGCATCAGACACGGGAACTTTAACACGGCTCCTGCCATAAAATGAAGAATTACGACCCACTTCAGAGAAAGTGAGAGTTGTTCGAACTGCTAACGCTTCAGTTTTGCACCGTGACTACCTGAAAATACTGTTTAACTCCAGCTCTCTGGCTGCTTCATCATCTCCTCTGAGCAAACGGATGCACAAGAAGAAGCATCATTTCTAATCATCCTCCTGCTACTTCCTGGATCTAAAGAGCCATTCATTCTGCTCTTTGCAGATTTAACTCACTCATTTAATCATTTACGAATGTTTTGGTAAATTAAAAACCCATTTTAACCCCAAGCATCAAAGAGGGACTCTTCTATCTTTAATGGGCTTCAGAAGAGGTTTTAGAGTGTCACTTTGTCCTAAATGACTTTTCAGAAGTCTCTCCCACCCAAGGAATAAAAAGGTGATACACAGGAGTCCCTTTTGGCCTGAAATGACTGAATGTAATTCACAAATGTACCTGTTCTTGGAACCACATCAGCTGCACCTCAGCAGACACCCTGCATGAATAAATCTCACACCTTGGTAGGTTTAAGCTGGCAGCTGCCAGTCCATCATCTCTGCAGAAACCCAGATCCAGCAGCAGCACTTTGCTGCTTATCCTCCAGCTCCAATTCACATCCAACAGGCGCAGAATCTGCTCAGGTGGAGTCAACAAACCAGAGAAATATGCATTCAGTCGGGCTTTTTAGTGTTTTTCTCTAACTGTGTGTCTTTGTAGATAACAGAGAAGTGAAGCAGGAGCAGGAGTTCGAACCCAAAGTAAGAAACAAGCAGCAGAAAGAAAACTGAGAGAGAAGGGCTGCTTTAAAAAGTCCAGAAAACATCTAAAGGGAGAGACCAAAGCCTGCAGAAACCCCGGTGGGCACAGACCAGCATAAATCCGCCCGGTAACAGACCCAAATGAGGTCTGATTAAAGCACAATCAAATGACTTTTAATCCCTGATCATATGCTGCTGCTGGCAGCTCTCTGGGGAAGTCTGAAGGATTAAACTAACAGGATTTCATCTCTGCTCATAATTCAGTGATGACACTGGCCACCAAAGAGCACTTTACCTGTCATGCTCTGTAGGTTCTTGCTTTTTCTTCCTTTGGCAGGAAGATTTCAGGTTTTCTGTCAGCTTGGTTTGGTTCTTGTTGGAGTTTTGCTTCATTCCCCAGCTCCTGTCCTGGTTACTTCCTCAGCTCTGGCTGCCTTTGGTTGTTCTTCTCATTGCATCTTAAGCATGAAAAAACCCAAATAAAACGTTTTCTGTGTTTATAAAAGTATTTTTTAGTATTTTGCTCTTAAAATCCATGCAGGTCATTGCTCCTAAATTTGCAGAATAATGATTCAAACCACATCCAACAGAAATCTGTGGCTGCAGCGTTACGGCTGACATGCTTCAGAGGCAGCAGTGCTCTCCATGTTGGAGTTTCAGAGCCATCCTCTGCAGCTTGTTTGTGTCCTTTGGGCTGCAGCAGAATGGGAAATGCACTTCTGTTAAAGTAGTCTGGAGGTTATTGGAAGAAGAGGCTGTTGCCCGCAGCGTATAATTGGCTTGTCAATAATGCATCAAGTTATATAAATCACAACAGCCCTGTTTATAAGGCCTCCCCAAGGTCATCGAAAGCCATCCTTTCCCTCTTCTTCCCATTTATTTCTCATCTTGCATCCTATCCACCTGATTATTGCCCCTCATCATCCCTCCGCCTCCCAGCTCCTCCTCAAACATGTGAATAAATCCTCATCTTGGCATGACTTTAAGTTAGTTTATTTTCTCTGACTCCAGCCTGAAAAAATCCAACATCTCTGCTCTGCTGAGGGGAATCTGTGCACGTGCACGTGCACTTTTCTACAAACTGCCGAGTCCCTGCTGAGCCATCACAAGTCACGGCTCTCCAAATTGAATAACATCCAATTAGATTAGAGTAAATGAAACATGTCTGATGAGCAGGGGAACCAGAGGAGGAGGGGAAGGGTTTAAAAGAGGGTAGATTTAAGGGGAAGAGAGACAGACAGCTGAGGGAGACCAGAAGGAAGGAGCAGGTGAGGGTAAGGAAGGAGAAACTCTGTTTCTACAGGCTGGGGAGGGGAGAGGAGGGTGCTCTGTGGTCATTATAGGCTCCAAACACAAGGACTTAACTATGCTATACAAGGGGATTCCAGCAGCTCTGCACAAGCAAAAGGAACTGAGTTTAAAAGGCCATCAGGTGCAGAAAGTAGCAGCATTGTAAGGAGGAAGGGCGAATAAAAGGCTCTAAAAGGCTGTAAAAGGATGTAAAAGGCTGTAAAAGGCTCTAAAAGGATGTAAAAGGCTGTAAAAGGCTGTAAAAGGCTCTAAAAGGATGTAAAAGGCTGTAAAAGGCTGTAAAAGGCTATAAAAGGATGTAAAAGGCTGTAAAAGGCTGTAAAAGGCTATAAAAGGCTGTAAAAGGCTCTAAAAGGCTGTAAAAGGCTGTAAAAGGCTCTAAAAGGCTGAATAAAAGGCTCTAAAAGGCTGTAAAAGGCTCTAAAAGGCTGTAAAAGGCTGTAAAAGGCTCTAAAAGGATGTAAAAGGCTGTAAAAGGCTCTAAAAGGATGTAAAAGGCTGTAAAAGGCTGTAAAAGGCTATAAAAGGCTGTAAAAGGCTCTAAAAGGCTGTAAAAGGCTGTAAAAGGCTCTAAAAGGCTCTAAAAGGCTCTAAAAGGCTGTAAAAGGCTGAATAAAAGGCTCTAAAAGGCCGAATAAAAGGCTCTAAAAGGCCGAATAAAAGGCTCTAAAAGGCTGAATAAAAGGCTCTAAAAGGCTGTAAAAGGCTCTAAAAGGCTCTAAAAGGCCGAATAAAAGGCTCTAAAAGGCCGAATAAAAGGCTCTAAAAGGCTGAATAAAAGGCTCTAAAAGGCTGTAAAAGGCTGTAAAAGGCTGTAAAAGGCTGTAAAAGGCTATAAAAGGCTGTAAAAGGCTCTAAAAGGCTGTAAAAGGCTGTAAAAGGCTGTAAAAGGCTCTAAAAGGCTGTAAAAGGCTCTAAAAGGCTGAATAAAAGGCTCTAAAAGGCTGTAAAAGGCTCTAAAAGGCTGTAAAAGGCTGTAAAAGGCTGTAAAAGGCTGTAAAAGGCTGTAAAAGGATGTAAAAGGCTGTAAAAGGCTCTAAAAGGCTGTAAAAGGCTCTAAAAGGCTGAATAAAAGGCTCTAAATGGCTGTAAAAGGCTCTAAAAGGCTGTAAAAGGCTGTAAAAGGCTGTAAAAGGCTCTAAAAGGATGTAAAAGGCTGTAAAAGGCTCTAAAAGGATGTAAAAGGCTGTAAAAGGCTGTAAAAGGCTATAAAAGGCTGTAAAAGGCTGTAAAAGGCTCTAAAAGGATGTAAAAGGCTGTAAAAGGATGTAAAAGGCTGTAAAAGGCTGTAAAAGGCTATAAAAGGCTGTAAAAGGCTCTAAAAGGCTGTAAAAGGCTGTAAAAGGCTCTAAAAGGCTCTAAAAGGCTGAATAAAAGGCTCTAAAAGGCTCTAAAAGGATGTAAAAGGCTGTAAAAGGCTCTAAAAGGATGTAAAAGGCTGTAAAAGGCTGTAAAAGGCTATAAAAGGCTGTAAAAGGCTCTAAAAGGCTGTAAAAGGCTGTAAAAGGCTCTAAAAGGCTCTAAAAGGCTCTAAAAGGCTGTAAAAGGCTGAATAAAAGGCTCTAAAAGGCCGAATAAAAGGCTCTAAAAGGCCGAATAAAAGGCTCTAAAAGGCTGAATAAAAGGCTCTAAAAGGCTGTAAAAGGCTCTAAAAGGCTCTAAAAGGCCGAATAAAAGGCTCTAAAAGGCCGAATAAAAGGCTCTAAAAGGCTGAATAAAAGGCTCTAAAAGGCTCTAAAAGGCTGTAAAAGGCTGTAAAAGGCTGTAAAAGGCTATAAAAGGCTGTAAAAGGCTCTAAAAGGCTCTAAAAGGCTGTAAAAGGCTCTAAAAGACAGTAAAAGGCTGTAAAAGGCTCTAAAAGGCTGTAAAAGGCTGTAAAAGGCTCTAAAAGACAGTAAAAGGCTGTAAAAGGCTCTAAAAGGCTGTAAAAGGCTCTAAAAGGCTGTAAAAGGCTCTAAAAGACAGTAAAAGGCTGTAAAAGGCTCTAAAAGGCTCTAAAAGGCTCTAAAAGGCTGTAAAAGGCTCTAAAAGGCTGTAAAAGGCTGTAAAAGGCTCTAAAAGGCTGTAAAAGGCTCTAAAAGGCTCTAAAAGGCTGTAAAAGGCTGTAAAAGGCTGTAAAAGGCTCTAAAAGGCTCTAAAAGGCTGTAAAAGGCTCTAAAAGACAGTAAAAGGCTGTAAAAGGCTCTAAAAGGCTCTAAAAGGCTGTAAAAGGCTGTAAAAGGCTCTAAAAGGCTGTAAAAGGCTCTAAAAGACAGTAAAAGGCTGTAAAAGGCTCTAAAAGGCTGTAAAAGGCTCTAAAAGGCTGTAAAAGGCTGTAAAAGGCTGTAAAAGGCTGTAAAAGGCTGTAAAAGGCTCTAAAAGGCTGTAAAAGGCTGTAAAAGGCTGTAAAAGGCTCTAAAAGGCTCTAAAAGGCTGTAAAAGGCTCTAAAAGGCCGAATAAAAGGCTCTAAAAGGCTGAATAAAAGGCTCTAAAAGGCTGTAAAAGGCTGTAAAAGGCTCTAAAAGGCTGTAAAAGGCTGTAAAAGACAGTAAAAGGCTGTAAAAGGCTCTAAAAGGCCGAATAAAAGGCTCTAAAAGGCCGAATAAAAGGCTGTAAAAGGCTGTAAAAGGATGTAAAAGGCTGTAAAAGGCTGTAAAAGGCTGAATAAAAGGCTCTAAAAGGATGTAAAAGGCTGTAAAAGGCTCTAAAAGGATGTAAAAGGCTGAATAAAAGGCTCTAAAAGGATGTAAAAGGCTCTAAAAGGCCGAATAAAAGGCTCTAAAAGGCTGAATAAAAGGCTCTAAAAGGCTGAATAAAAGGCTCTAAAAGGCTGTAAAAGGCTCTAAAAGGCTCTAAAAGGCTGTAAAAGGCTGTAAAAGGCTGTAAAAGACAGTAAAAGGCTGTAAAAGGCTCTAAAAGGCCGAATAAAAGGCTCTAAAAGGCCGAATAAAAGGCTGTAAAAGGCTGTAAAAGGCTGTAAAAGGCTCTAAAAGGCTGTAAAAGGCTCTAAAAGGCTGTAAAAGGCTGTAAAAGGCTCTAAAAGGCTGTAAAAGGCTCTAAAAGGCCGAATAAAAGGCTCTAAAAGGCCGAATAAAAGGCTCTAAAAGGCTGAATAAAAGGCTCTAAAAGGCTGTAAAAGGCTCTAAAAGGCCGAATAAAAGGCTCTAAAAGGCTGTAAAAGACAGTAAAAGGCTGTAAAAGGCTCTAAAAGGCCGAATAAAAGGCTCTAAAAGGCTGAATAAAAGGCTCTAAAAGGCTGTAAAAGGCTCTAAAAGGCCGAATAAAAGGCTCTAAAAGGCTGTAAAAGACAGTAAAAGGCTGTAAAAGGCTCTAAAAGGCCGAATAAAAGGCTCTAAAAGGCCGAATAAAAGGCTGTAAAAGGCTCTAAAAGGCTGAATAAAAGGCTCTAAAAGGCTGTAAAAGGCTCTAAAAGGCTCTAAAAGGCTGTAAAAGGCTGTAAAAGGCTGTAAAAGACAGTAAAAGGCTGTAAAAGGCTCTAAAAGGCCGAATAAAAGGCTCTAAAAGGCCGAATAAAAGGCTGTAAAAGGCTGTAAAAGGCTGTAAAAGGCTCTAAAAGGCTGTAAAAGGCTCTAAAAGGCTGTAAAAGGCTGTAAAAGGCTCTAAAAGGCTGTAAAAGGCTCTAAAAGGCCGAATAAAAGGCTCTAAAAGGCCGAATAAAAGGCTCTAAAAGGCTGTAAAAGGCTCTAAAAGGCCGAATAAAAGGCTCTAAAAGGCTGTAAAAGGCTGTAAAAGACAGTAAAAGGCTGTAAAAGGCTCTAAAAGGCCGAATAAAAGGCTCTAAAAGGCTGAATAAAAGGCTCTAAAAGGCTGTAAAAGGCTCTAAAAGGCCGAATAAAAGGCTCTAAAAGGCTGTAAAAGGCTGTAAAAGACAGTAAAAGGCTGTAAAAGGCTCTAAAAGGCCGAATAAAAGGCTCTAAAAGGCCGAATAAAAGGCTGTAAAAGGCTCTAAAAGGCTCTAAAAGGCTGTAAAAGGCTGTAAAAGGCTCTAAAAGGCTCTAAAAGGCTCTAAAAGGCTGTAAAAGGCTCTAAAAGGCTCTAAAAGGCTGTAAAAGGCCGAATAAAAGGCTCTAAAAGGCTCTAAAAGGCTCTAAAAGGCTGTAAAAGGCTCTAAAAGGCTCTAAAAGGCTGTAAAAGGCTGTAAAAGGCTCTAAAAGGCTCTAAAAGGCTCTAAAAGGCTGTAAAAGGCTCTAAAAGGCTCTAAAAGGCTCTAAAAGGCTGTAAAAGGCTCTAAAAGGCTCTAAAAGGCTGTAAAAGGCTCTAAAAGGCTCTAAAAGGCTCTAAAAGTCTGTAAGAGTCAGGATAGTCCAACAGGGATCTGACCGGGCTGAAGGAGGGAGACATGATGATGATCTGCAAACAGAGAGAATCAGCAGGTGGAACACAGCTGTAAACTAACAACAAGAGGGAAAAGAAAAGTTTGCCAGGAAGTCTGATAAATAAATAAAGATTAGATACAGAAAAAGGTCCAAAGGTGGCCTGAGAAACATGGAGGATCTCTTTTATTTCCTCCACAGTCACTCTGCACCAACCAAGACACAAACTTTTTGTAGAATTATCATCGTTAGGAACCATTTTTATTATCTTCAGTGGTGATGAAGCTCTGCAGAAGTCAGTCAGCTTGTCTCCTCCCTTCCCAGATACTTTCTACACTTTAACTTCAGTCTTCTCCTCTGTATTTAGTTCATTTGGCTTGATTCAGATTATATATCTTTAACCAAAAACTTGGTTTGGATTAAGGAAAATTAGACTCTATGTGGCATCATCTGAGAAGAGAAATCAGAGAAACCTCTAACTGATAACTCTGGAAATCATATTATATATATATGTATATATATAATTAATCTCCTTCAGCAGCTGTGCTAATTGGTGCTAATCTCACCTTGTGCTGTGAGTCTACCTAACCCTAACCCTATAGCTCAGGGGTCGGGAACCTTTTTGACTAAGAGAGCCATGAAAGCAAAAAAATTGGAAATTTATTTCAATGAGAGCCATATAATATATTATATTCTTTCTGCTGCCTCCTGCCGGGTATTTTGATGCAAAGGTAGCATGGCGCGTGTTTTTCGGCCGTTTCATCGATGTAATTTTGTCTTTGCAAATTAGACACACCGCAGAATTTGCTCTCTCCACAAAGGCGAATTCTTCAGTCCATTCGGCCTGAAATGTACGATACTCGTCATCTTTTTTTCTTTTCGCCATCTTCTTCGTCGAAGGGTTAGCTTTGAGCTAATGACCGAGCAGACTGATTCAAAAGGGGGCGTTTACCTGTTTTACAACGTAGTCCAGAATCATCCAATTAAAATACTGCTCCTGCAGCCCTGAACAGGACATGAAAAATCGATGGATGGATTAAAACAAGTGAGAATATTTAGTTTTATCTGCGAGCCAGATGCAGTCATCAAAAGAGCCACAGGTTCCCGACCCCTGCTACAGGTGGTCCAAGTCCATATTTCATTAGGTGGAGGACAAAGAAGCATCATGAAGGAGTTTCCGGCCATAACTTAACAGGTTTATGTATCATTTGGATTCATCATCAGCTTTAAAAAAGTGTGTCTGATCTCAGCTGTGTAACATGACTGGAAATAAGCACCAATTCAAATATGGAAAGCTCACCGGGCTCACATGACACCTTAGCTGCCATGGAAATCACCATGGAAACGCATTCGAGTTCTTTACGAAACTGAATTTCTATGACAACATCCTCAGCTGTTTTACAGCAGGGTTATAGTAATAAAAAAGCCTGCTTTTTTCTGCAGAACGACACTTTTTTCCCATCTTCGGTGGTCATGTGACGCTCTGTGATGTCACAGCAGGTGAACAGCAGCTCAGGTGTTAGCATCAGCCCACAGAAATGGGGGTGGAGGCTGAGATCCCAGAGCCTCTCACTTATATACCAGCTATCTCACCTCACCTTTCACAGCCCAAAGTTAGTTGTCAGTTTCCTTCCTTTCCCCATCATCCACATCTCTCCTCCCCAGAGATGCAGGAAAGGAGGTCAGCTTTGTCACAACACGTTCTGTAAGTGCAGCACAGGGGCTGCCAAGGTGTGAGATTGGTGGGTTTCCTATAAGGTAAATGGAAAAATTCATACAAAATATGCTGAAAATAGCAGGTAGTAAAGAAAGACTAAAATTTATAGTCTATTCTCAAGTGAAGTCACGGTGAGTATTGTAGAGGGAGTGCATGAATCTGCATCATATAGCATGGAAAACTGAGCTGCTGCCAAACCAACCAAACACCACAGCTTCTGCATCCAAACTGAATCTCTGGCTGCATCAAAGGTTGCTGAAACTGTCCTGATTGGTGACCGACTAACCTTCAGAGATCCCGTTACCTCGGTTACTCGTTCTTTGCATTACTAAATAAGAAAGATCAGACCCAACATGCCCCCCAGCTCCTGGTGCAGGCCGTGGTCATCTCCCACCTACACTACCCTGACTACTGCAACGCTCTCCTAACTGGTCTCCTAACTGGTTTCCTAACTGCTCTCCTAACTGGTCTCCTAACTGGTTTCCTAACTGGTCTCCTAACTGCTCTCCTAACTGCTCTCCTAACTGGTCTCCTAACTGGTTTCCTAACTGCTCTCCTAACTGGTCTCCTAACTGGTCTCCTAACTGGTTTCCTAACTGGTTTCCTAACTGGTCTCCTAACTGCTCTCCTAACTGCTCTCCTAACTGGTCTCCTAACTGGTTTCCTAACTGCTCTCCTAACTGGTCTCCTAACTGGTCTCCTAACTGGTCTCCTAACTGCTCTCCTAACTGGTTTCCTAACTGGTTTCCTAACTGGTCTCCTAACTGCTCTCCTAACTGCTCTCCTAACTGGTCTCCTAACTGGTTTCCTAACTGCTCTCCTAACTGGTCTCCTAACTGCTCTCCTAACTGGTCTCCTAACTGGTCTCCTAACTGGTCTCCTAACTGCTCTCCTAACTGGTCTCCTAACTGGTTTCCTAACTGGTCTCCTAACTGCTCTCCTAACTGCTCTCCTAACTGGTCTCCTAACTGGTTTCCTAACTGCTCTCCTAACTGGTCTCCTAACTGGTCTCCTAACTGGTCTCCTAACTGCTCTCCTAACTGGTCTCCTAACTGGTTTCCTAACTGGTCTCCTAACTGCTCTCCTAACTGCTCTCCTAACTGGTCTCCTAACTGGTTTCCTAACTGCTCTCCTAACTGGTCTCCTAACTGGTCTCCTAACTGGTCTCCTAACTGCTCTCCTAACTGGTTTCCTAACTGGTTTCCTAACTGGTCTCCTAACTGCTCTCCTAACTGCTCTCCTAACTGGTCTCCTAACTGGTTTCCTAACTGCTCTCCTAACTGGTCTCCTAACTGGTCTCCTAACTGGTCTCCTAACTGCTCTCCTAACTGGTCTCCTAACTGGTCTCCTAACTGCTCTCCTAACTGCTCTCCTAACTGGTCTCCTAACTGGTTTCCTAACTGGTCTCCTAACTGCTCTCCTAACTGCTCTCCTAACTGGTCTCCTAACTGGTTTCCTAACTGCTCTCCTAACTGGTCTCCTAACTGGTCTCCTAACTGCTCTCCTAACTGGTCTCCTAACTGGTTTCCTAACTGGTCTCCTAACTGCTCTCCTAACTGCTCTCCTAACTGCTCTCCTAACTGGTTTCCTAACTGGTTTCCTAACTGGTCTCCTAACTGCTCTCCTAACTGCTCTCCTAACTGGTCTCCTAACTGGTTTCCTAACTGCTCTCCTAACTGGTCTCCTAACTGGTCTCCTAACTGGTCTCCTAACTGCTCTCCTAACTGGTCTCCTAACTGGTCTCCTAACTGCTCTCCTAACTGCTCTCCTAACTGCTCTCCTAACTGGTCTCCTAACTGCTCTCCTAACTGGTCTCCTAACTGCTCTCCTAACTGCTCTCCTAACTGCTCTCCTAACTGGTTTCCTAACTGGTTTCCTAACTGGTCTCCTAACTGCTCTCCTAACTGCTCTCCTAACTGGTCTCCTAACTGGTTTCCTAACTGCTCTCCTAACTGGTCTCCTAACTGGTCTCCTAACTGGTCTCCTAACTGCTCTCCTAACTGGTCTCCTAACTGGTCTCCTAACTGGTCTCCTAACTGCTCTCCTAACTGCTCTCCTAACTGGTCTCCTAACTGGTTTCCTAACTGGTCTCCTAACTGCTCTCCTAACTGCTCTCCTAACTGGTCTCCTAACTGGTTTCCTAACTGCTCTCCTAACTGGTCTCCTAACTGGTCTCCTAACTGGTCTCCTAACTGGTCTCCTAACTGCTCTCCTAACTGGTCTCCTAACTGGTCTCCTAACTGCTCTCCTAACTGGTCTCCTAACTGGTCTCCTAACTGGTCTCCTAACTGGTCTCCTAACTGGTTTCCTAACTGGTCTCCTAACTGGTCTCCTAACTGCTCTCCTAACTGGTTTCCTAACTGGTTTCCTAACTGGTCTCCTAACTGGTCTCCTAACTGCTCTCCTAACTGCTCTCCTAACTGGTCTCCTAACTGGTTTCCTAACTGGTCTCCTAACTGCTCTCCTAACTGCTCTCCTAACTGGTCTCCTAACTGGTTTCCTAACTGCTCTCCTAACTGGTCTCCTAACTGGTCTCCTAACTGGTCTCCTAACTGCTCTCCTAACTGGTTTCCTAACTGGTTTCCTAACTGGTCTCCTAACTGGTCTCCTAACTGCTCTCCTAACTGGTTTCCTAACTGGTTTCCTAACTGGTCTCCTAACTGGTCTCCTAACTGCTCTCCTAACTGCTCTCCTAACTGGTCTCCTAACTGGTTTCCTAACTGGTCTCCTAACTGCTCTCCTAACTGCTCTCCTAACTGGTCTCCTAACTGGTCTCCTAACTGGTCTCCTAACTGGTCTCCTAACTGGTTTCCTAACTGGTCTCCTAACTGGTCTCCTAACTGCTCTCCTAACTGGTCTCCTAACTGGTTTCCTAACTGGTCTCCTAACTGGTTTCCTAACTGGTCTCCTAACTGGTCTCCTAACTGGTCTCCTAACTGGTTTCCTAACTGGTCTCCTAACTGGTTTCCTAACTGGTTTCCTAACTGGTTTCCTAACTGGTCTCCTAACTGGTCTCCTAACTGGTCTCCTAACTGGTCTCCTAACTGCTCTCCTAACTGCTCTCCTAACTGGTTTCCTAACTGGTTTCCTAACTGGTCTCCTAACTGGTCTCCTAACTGCTCTCCTAACTGGTCTCCTAACTGGTCTCCTAACTGGTCTCCTAACTGGTTTCCTAACTGGTCTCCTAACTGGTTTCCTAACTGGTCTCCTAACTGGTCTCCTAACTGGTCTCCTAACTGGTTTCCTAACTGGTCTCCTAACTGGTCTCCTAACTGGTTTCCTAACTGGTTTCCTAACTGGTTTCCTAACTGGTCTCCTAACTGGTCTCCTAACTGGTCTCCTAACTGGTTTCCTAACTGGTCTCCTAACTGGTTTCCTAACTGGTCTCCTAACTGGTCTCCTAACTGGTCTCCTAACTGGTTTCCTAACTGGTCTCCTAACTGGTCTCCTAACTGGTCTCCTAACTGGTTTCCTAACTGGTCTCCTAACTGGTCTCCTAACTGGTTTCCTAACTGGTCTCCTAACTGGTCTCCTAACTGGTTTCCTAACTGGTCTCCTAACTGGTCTCCTAACTGGTTTCCTAACTGGTCTCCTAACTGGTCTCCTAACTGGTTTCCTAACTGGTCTCCTAACTGGTCTCCTAACTGGTCTCCTAACTGGTTTCCTAACTGCTCTCCTAACTGCTCTCCTAACTGGTTTCCTAACTGGTCTCCTAACTGGTTTCCTAACTGGTCTCCTAACTGGTTTCCTAACTGCTCTCCTAACTGCTCTCCTAACTGGTTTCCTAACTGGTCTCCTAACTGGTCTCCTAACTGGTTTCCTAACTGCTTTCCTAACCGCTCTCCTAACTGGTTTCCTAACTGGTCTCCTAACTGGTCTCCTAACTGCTCTCCTAACTGGTTTCCTAACTGGTCTCCTAACTGGTCTCCTAACTGGTTTCCTAACTGGTTTCCTAACTGCTCTCCTAACTGGTTTCCTAACTGGTCTCCTAACTGGTCTCCTAACTGGTTTCCTAACTGGTTTCCTAACTGGTCTCCTAACTGGTTTCCTAACTGGTCTCCTAACTTGTCTCCTAACTGATCTCCTAACTGGTTTCCTAACTGGTTTCCTAACTGGTCTCCTAACTGGTCTCCTAACTGGTCTCCTAACTGGTCTCCTAACTGGTTTCCTAACTGGTCTCCTAACTGGTTTCCTAACTGGTCTCCTAACTGGTCTCCTAACTGGTCTCCTAACTGCTCTCCTAACTGGTTTCCTAACTGGTTTCCTAACTGGTCTCCTAACTGCTCTCCTAACTGCTCTCCTAACTGGTCTCCTAACTGGTCTCCTAACTGGTTTCCTAACTGGTCTCCTAACTGGTCTCCTAACTGGTTTCCTAACTGGTCTCCTAACTGGTCTCCTAACTAGTCTCCTAACTGGTTTCCTAACTGCTCTCCTAACTGCTCTCCTAACTGGTTTCCTAACTGGTCTCCTAACTGGTTTCCTAACTGGTCTCCTAACTGGTTTCCTAACTGCTCTCCTAACTGCTCTCCTAACTGGTTTCCTAACTGGTCTCCTAACTGGTCTCCTAACTGGTTTCCTAACTGCTTTCCTAACCGCTCTCCTAACTGGTTTCCTAACTGGTCTCCTAACTGGTCTCCTAACTGCTCTCCTAACTGGTTTCCTAACTTGTCTCCTAACTGGTCTCCTAACTGGTTTCCTAACTGGTTTCCTAACTGCTCTCCTAACTGGTTTCCTAACTGGTCTCCTAACTGGTCTCCTAACTGGTTTCCTAACTGGTTTCCTAACTGGTCTCCTAACTGGTTTCCTAACTGGTCTCCTAACTTGTCTCCTAACTGATCTCCTAACTGGTTTCCTAACTGGTTTCCTAACTGGTCTCCTAACTGGTCTCCTAACTGGTCTCCTAACTGGTCTCCTAACTGGTCTCCTAACTGGTTTCCTAACTGGTCTCCTAACTGGTTTCCTAACTGGTCTCCTAACTTGTCTCCTAACTGATCTCCTAACTGGTTTCCTAACTGGTTTCCTAACTGGTCTCCTAACTGGTTTCCTAACTGGTCTCCTAACTGGTCTCCTAACTGGTTTCCTAACTGGTCTCCTAACTGGTCTCCTAACTGGTTTCCTAACTTCTCTCCTAACTGGTCTCCTAACCGGTCTCCTAACTGGTTTCCTAACTGGTTTCCTAACTGCTCTCCTAACTGGTCTCCTAATTGGTCTCCTAACTGGTCTCCTAACTGGTCTCCTAACTGGTCTCCTAACTGGTTTCCTAACTGGTTTTCTAACTGGTTTCCTAACTGGTCTCCTAACTGATCTCCTAACTGGTTTCCTAACTGGTCTCCTAACTGGTCTCCTAACTGGTTTCCTAACTGCTCTCCTAACTGGTCTCCTAACTGGTCTCCTAACTGGTCTCCTAACTGCTCTCCTAACTGGTCTCCTAATTGGTTTTCTAACTGGTCTCCTAACTGGTCTCCTAACTGGTTTCCTAACTGGTCTCCTAACTGGTTTCCTAACTGGTCTCCTAACTGCTCTCCTAACTGCTCTCCTAACTGGTTTCCTAACTGGTTTCCTAACTGGTCTCCTAACTGGTCTCCTAACTGCTCTCCTAACTGGTCTCCTAACTGATCTCCTAACTGGTTTCCTAACTGGTCTCCTAACTGGTCTCCTAACTGGTTTCCTAACTGCTCTCCTAACTGGTCTCCTAACTGGTCTCCTAACTGGTCTCCTAACTGCTCTCCTAACTGGTCTCCTAATTGGTTTCCTAACTGGTTTCCTAACTGGTCTCCTAACTGGTCTCCTAACTGGTCTCCTAACTGATCTCCTAACTGGTTTCCTAACTGGTTTTCTAACTGGTCTCCTAACTGGTCTCCTAACTGGTTTCCTAACTGGTCTCCTAACTGGTCTCCTAACTGGTTTCCTAACTGGTAACTGATAAACAGAAACCTGCTGATGTCTGACTGAGGACAGCCAGCATTAATTATTCCTCTGGTCGGGTTTCAGACGCTTTATCTGGCTCTTCAGCCTCTAAACCTTCCTGTAAGCAGCTGTAAGTAAAACATGTTGTTTTTCTTCAGGTGCCCAGTACCGTTGGACAGCAGCCGGCTGAAAACAACACCGTGTGAGTAATTAGAACGAAGGAATGAATGCTGCTGGTGGTGAAAAGATGCTTCAGATGTTTCCTTCGTGGAGCAGCTGGATTCTGGTGTTAATTACTGACAGCTGTTAACGGTGGCTGGGAATAATAAGGCCAGTTTGGCTGCTGCTGTAACAGCAAACTGCAGGGAAAGAGTTTATCACCCGTCGAAAGCTCTGTCCCCAATATTAAAGCTACGCAGCTTTGTCCCTTTCTAGTTAAATATGGATTTTCCAGTGCAAAGTACTGATTAATGCAGTTTTAAATCTCCATTTGCTCGACTAACAGGTGTCTGATGGAGACTGGACCAGCTCTCTGTTGCATGAAGGCCTGTGGATCAGCACTTCCTGCCATCCTTAGACGTGTTTGACTCATTAAAACTGGATTTATATGGAGAAATGCATCAAATCTGCATCTCTGTAGACAACAGAGAGGAAAACACAGCGAATGTGCAGCTTTTATCCTGAAATGTTCTTCACTTTCTGACAGTTTAGCTGCTGATGTGACATCAAAGAAGGCTGAATGAGGCTTAAATACTGTCAACATGTCAGATATCTCCACCTTAATGAGTCAGTACAGACGGTCATTACATTTCATTAGAAGAGAAGGATTCCTGAGCTTTGTTTCATCAGTGTTTAACCGGGTCTCTCTGAGCTGAACTGAAAGGCAAAGAGAGATAATGAATGGGATGCAGTTGGTTTGTGATTCATTAATACTAATGAAAAAGAGCAGAGCTGCAGCATCATGTGAATATGGGGCCAGTCCAAGGACAAAAACAAAGCAGAACATGACTATTTGCCCTTGGTGGAAGCAGACAAGTGGCCATAGGTCTCCATCTGTTGCCAGTTTAATGCCACATGATAAGATATTCTAATTTAACCTTCATAAAAACACTTCTATGGGCCATTATTCTACCGGACAACACTCTCCTCGGTGAGAAATGGCTCATTATGTATCAGTATGTGAGGAGGAGGAGTGATTTGGACCCAAACTCGTCTTCTACACCTCGTTGTAAAGGAGGAGCAAACAGACCCTGCTGCCTCCATCCCTGCAAACACACAGATGGTCAGAAAAAGCTTAAACTGCAGCTTTCAGAGAACTGTTCTCTGTAAGTTTCACCTGAGCGGTGGATTTTAAAATCTCTGATTCAACAACAGTTGGCCTGACTTCATCATCTCCATTATCGGATTTATAGGTGGAGTTTTCAGCATAATAACAAACCAATTCATGGCAGAACCAGAACCGGGAAGAAACCTCTGGCAGAACCAAGAAGAAACCTCTGGCAGAACCAGGAAGAAACCTCTGGCAGAACCAGAACCAGGAAGAAACCTCTGGCAGAACCAGAACCAAGAAGAAACTGGCAGAACCAGGAAGAAACCTCTGGCAGAACCAGAACCAGGAAGAAACCTCTGGCAGAACCAGGAAGAAACCTCTGGCAGAACCAGAACCAGGAAGAAACTGGCAGAACCAGGAAGAAACCTCTGGCAGAACCAGGAAGAAACCTCTGGTAGAACCAGAACCAGGAAGAAACCTCTGGCAGAACCAGGAAGAAACCTCTGGCAGAACCAGGAAGAAACCTCTGGTAGAACCAGAACCAGGAAGAAACCTCTGGCAGAACCAGGAAGAAACCTCTGGTAGAACCAGAACCAGGAAGAAACCTCTGGCAGAACCAGGAAGAAACCTCTGGCAGAACCAGAACCAGGAAGGGTGGCCATCCGCCTGGACCAGCTGGGGTTTGAGAAGACAGAAAAGAGGGAAAAGAGGGGGGAAAAACACCATAACGCCATTCAAAGAATACCTGCTGGAACAGGGAAACACAAGTTAATAACCACAATAATGTCACAGGGACATAAAATCATTTGAGAAATTAAACAGGGGGAAAGAGAGCAAAGTGAGGAGAGGTGCATCATGGGAGCTCCCCCAGCAGGCTGGGCCTATAGCAGCAGAACTATGGGATGTTTCAGGATCACCTGAGCCATCCCTAACTATAAGCTTTATCAGAAAGGAAAGTTTCAGCCTGATCTTAAAGGTAGAGAGGTTGTCTGCTTCCTGAAGCCAAACTGGCAGCTGGTTCCACAGAGAGGGGCCTGATAACTGAAGGCTCTGCCTCCCATTCTGCTTTTAGGGGCCTGATAACTGAAGGCTCTGCCTCCCATTCTGCTTTTAGGGGCCTGATAACTGAAGGCTCTGCCTCCCATTCTGCTTTTAGGGGCCTGATAACTGAAGGCTCTGCCTCCCATTCTGCTTTTAGGGGCCTGATAACTGAAGGCTCTGCCTCCCATTCTGCTTTTAGGGGCCTGATAACTGAAGGCTCTGCCTCCCATTCTGCTTTTAGGGGCCTGATAACTGAAGGCTCTGCCTCCCATTCTGCTTTTAGGGGCCTGATAACTGAAGGCTCTGCCTCCCATTCTGCTTTTAGGGGCCTGATAACTGAAGGCTCTGCCGCCCATTCTGCTTTTAGGGGCCTGATAACTGAAGGCTCTGCCTCCCATTCTGCTTTTAGGGGCCTGATAACTGAAGGCTCTGCCTCCCATTCTGCTTTTAGGGGCCTGATAACTGAAGGCTCTGCCTCCCATTCTACTTTTAGGGGCCTGATAACTGAAGGCTCTGCCTCCCATTCTGCTTTTAGGGGCCTGATAACTGAAGGCTCTGCCTCCCATTCTACTTTTAGGGGCCTGATAACTGAAGGCTCTGCCTCCCATTCTGCTTTTAGGGGCCTGATAACTGAAGGCTCTGCCTCCCATTCTGCTTTTAGGGGCCTGATAACTGAAGGCTCTGCCTCCCATTCTGCTTTTAGGGGCCTGATAACTGAAGGCTCTGCCTCCCATTCTGCTTTTAGGGGCCTGATAACTGAAGGCTCTGCCTCCCATTCTGCTTTTAGGGCCCTGATAACTGAAGGCTCTGCCTCCCATTCTGCTTTTAGGGGCCTGATAACTGAAGGCTCTGCCTCCCAGTCTGCTTTTAGGGGCCTGATAACTGAAGGCTCTGCCTCCCATTCTGCTTTTAGGGGCCTGATAACTGAAGGCTCTGCCTCCCATTCTGCTTTTAGGGGCCTGATAACTGAAGGCTCTGCCTCCCATTCTGCTTTTAGGGGCCTGATAACTGAAGGCTCTGCCTCCCATTCTGCTTTTAGGGGCCTGATAACTGAAGGCTCTGCCTCCCATTCTGCTTTTAGGGGCCTGATAACTGAAGGCTCTGCCTCCCATTCTGCTTTTAGGGGCCTGATAACTGAAGGCTCTGCCTCCCATTCTGCTTTTAGGGGCCTGATAACTGAAGGCTCTGCCTCCCATTCTGCTTTTAGGGGCCTGATAACTGAAGGCTCTGCCTCCCATTCTGCTTTTAGGGGCCTGATAACTGAAGGCTCTGCCTCCCATTCTGCTTTTAGGGGCCTGATAACTGAAGGCTCTGCCTCCCATTCTGCTTTTAGGGGCCTGATAACTGAAGGCTCTGCCTCCCATTCTGCTTTTAGGGGCCTGATAACTGAAGGCTCTGCCTCCCATTCTGCTTTTAGGGGCCTGATAACTGAAGGCTCTGCCTCCCATTCTGCTTTTAGGGGCCTGATAACTGAAGGCTCTGCCTCCCATTCTGCTTTTAGGGGCCTGATAACTGAAGGCTCTGCCTCCCATTCAGCCGGTCGGAGGCCAGGACGTCCGTCTCTGCAGCTTCATAAAAAGCCCTCTGGCTGTCCTGTGGAGGGCACCAGGAAAACAACAAGTGGAATTAAAGAGGCAGCGTGCCGCTGTCTCTGCTCACCGAAACTAACTGAAAGCACAGAGCAGCTGTCGGGGAAACGTTTCTCATGCATTGATTCAATAAAAGCCTTTCTTGTCTGTGCACATGCTCTGCATGCATGACTGATCACACACTATTGATCCTGCAACAGGAGGATAAGAAACATGTGTGGAGGGAGATTTGAGCACTTAGTGGGTGAGTTGGTGTCCCTTTATTATTCCTTTACCCGTTTCCCTTTATTATTCCTTTACCTGCTTCCCTTTATTATTCCTTTACCTGTTTCCCTTTATTATTCCTTTACCTGCTTCCCTTTATTATTCCTTTACCTGCTTCCCTTTATTATTCATTTACCTGTTTCCCTTTATTATTCATTTACCTGTTTCCCTTTATTATTCCTTTACCTGCTTCCCTTTATTATTCCTTTACCTGTTTCCCTTTATTATTCCTTTACCTGCTTCCCTTTATTATTCCTTTACCTGTTTCCCTTTATTATTCCTTTACCTGCTTCCCTTTATTATTCCTTTACCTGTTTCCCTTTATTATTCCTTTACCTGCTTCCCTTTATTATTCCTTTACCTGCTTCCCTTTATTATTCCTTTACCTGCTTCCCTTTATTATTCATTTACCTGTTTCCCTTTATTATTCATTTACCTGTTTCCCTTTATTATTCATTTACCTGTTTCCCTTTATTATTCCTTTACCTGTTTCCCTTTATTATTCCTTTACCTGTTTCCCTTTATTATTCCTTTACCTGCTTCCCTTTATTATTCCTTTACCTGCTTCCCTTTATTATTCCTTTACCTGTTTCCCTTTATTATTCCTTTACCTGCTTCCCTTTATTATTCCTTTACCTGCTTCCCTTTATTATTCATTTACCTGTTTCCCTTTATTATTCCTTTACCTGCTTCCCTTTATTATTCCTTTACCTGCTTCCCTTTATTATTCCTTTACCTGCTTCCCTTTATTATTCCTTTACCTGTTTCCCTTTATTATTCCTTTACCTGCTTCCCTTTATTATTCCTTTACCTGTTTCCCTTTATTATTCCTTTACCTGCTTCCCTTTATTATTCCTTTACCTGCTTCCCTTTATTATTCCTTTACCTGCTTCCCTTTATTATTCCTTTACCTGTTTCCCTTTATTATTCCTTTACCTGCTTCCCTTTATTATTCCTTTACCTGCTTCCCTTTATTATTCCTTTACCTGTTTCCCTTTATTATTCCTTTACCTGCTTCCCTTTATTATTCCTTTACCTGCTTCCCTTTATTATTCCTTTACCTGTTTCCCTTTATTATTCCTTTACCTGCTTCCCTTTATTATTCCTTTACCTGTTTCCCTTTATTATTCCTTTACCTGCTTCCCTTTATTATTCCTTTACCTGTTTCCCTTTATTATTCCTTTACCTGCTTCCCTTTATTATTCCTTTACCTGCTTCCCTTTATTATTCCTTTACCTTTTCCTTTATTATTCCTTTACCTGCTTCCCTTTATTATTCCTTTACCTGCTTCCCTTTATTATTCCTTTACCTGTTTCCCTTTATTATTCCTTTACCTGCTTCCCTTTATTATTCCTTTACCTGCTTCCCTTTATTATTCCTTTACCTGCTTCCCTTTATTATTCCTTTACCTGTTTCCCTTTATTATTCCTTTACCTGCTTCCCTTTATTATTCCTTTACCTGTTTCCCTTTATTATTCCTTTACCTGCTTCCCTTTATTATTCCTTTACCTGCTTCCCTTTATTATTCCTTTACCTGCTTCCCTTTATTATTCCTTTACCTGCTTCCCTTTATTATTCCTTTACCTGCTTCCCTTTATTATTCCTTTACCTGCTTCCCTTTATTATTCCTTTACCTTTTCCTTTATTATTCCTTTACCTGTTTCCCTTTATTATTCATTTACCTGTTTCCCTTTATTATTCCTTTACCTGCTTCCCTTTATTATTCCTTTACCTGCTTCCCTTTATTATTCCTTTACCTGCTTCCCTTTATTATTCCTTTACCTGCTTCCCTTTATTATTCCTTTACCTGTTTCCCTTTATTATTCCTTTACCTGCTTCCCTTTATTATTCCTTTACCTGCTTCCCTTTATTATTCCTTTACCTTTTCCTTTATTATTCCTTTACCTGCTTCCCTTTATTATTCCTTTACCTGCTTCCCTTTATTATTCCTTTACCTGCTTCCCTTTATTATTCCTTTACCTGCTTCCCTTTATTATTCCTTTACCTGCTTCCCTTTATTATTCCTTTACCTGCTTCCCTTTATTATTCCTTTACCTGTTTCCCTTTATTATTCCTTTACCTGCTTCCCTTTATTATTCCTTTACCTGCTTCCCTTTATTATTCCTTTACCTGTTTCCCTTTATTATTCCTTTACCTGCTTCCCTTTATTATTCCTTTACCTGCTTCCCTTTATTATTCCTTTACCTGTTTCCCTTTATTATTCATTTACCTGTTTCCCTTTATTATTCCTTTACCTGCTTCCCTTTATTATTCATTTACCTGCTTCCCTTTATTATTCCTTTACCTGTTTCCCTTTATTATTCCTTTACCTGCTTCCCTTTATTATTCCTTTACCTGCTTCCCTTTATTATTCCTTTACCTGTTTCCCTTTATTATTCCTTTACCTGCTTCCCTTTATTATTCCTTTACCTGCTTCCCTTTATTATTCCTTTACCTGTTTCCCTTTATTATTCCTTTACCTGCTTCCCTTTATTATTCCTTTACCTGTTTCCCTTTATTATTCCTTTACCTGCTTCCCTTTATTATTCCTTTACCTGCTTCCCTTTATTATTCCTTTACCTGTTTCCCTTTATTATTCCTTTACCTGCTTCCCTTTATTATTCCTTTACCTGCTTCCCTTTATTATTCCTTTACCTGTTTCCCTTTATTATTCCTTTACCTGCTTCCCTTTATTATTCCTTTACCTTTTCCTTTATTATTCATTTACCTGCTTCCCTTTATTATTCCTTTACCTGCTTCCCTTTATTATTCCTTTACCTGCTTCCCTTTATTATTCCTTTACCTGTTTCCCTTTATTATTCCTTTACCTGTTTCCCTTTATTATTCCTTTACCTGCTTCCCTTTATTATTCCTTTACCTGCTTCCCTTTATTATTCCTTTACCTGCTTCCCTTTATTATTCCTTTACCTGTTTCCCTTTATTATTCCTTTACCTGCTTCCCTTTATTATTCCTTTACCTGCTTCCCTTTATTATTCCTTTACCTGCTTCCCTTTATTATTCCTTTACCTGCTTCCCTTTATTATTCCTTTACCTGCTTCCTTTTATTATTCCTTTACCTGCTTCCCTTTATTATTCCTTTACCTGTTTCCCTTTATTATTCCTTTACCTGCTTCCCTTTATTATTCCTTTACCTGTTTCCCTTTATTATTCCTTTACCTGCTTCCCTTTATTATTCCTTTACCTTTTCCTTTATTATTCATTTACCTGTTTCCCTTTATTATTCCTTTACCTGCTTCCCTTTATTATTCATTTACCTGCTTCCCTTTATTATTCCTTTACCTGCTTCCCTTTATTATTCCTTTACCTGCTTCCCTTTATTATTCCTTTACCTGTTTCCCTTTATTATTCCTTTACCTTTTCCTTTATTATTCATTTACCTGCTTCCCTTTATTATTCCTTTACCTGCTTCCCTTTATTATTCCTTTACCTGCTTCCCTTTATTATTCCTTTACCTGCTTCCCTTTATTATTCCTTTACCTGTTTCCCTTTATTATTCCTTTACCTGTTTCCCTTTATTATTCATTTACCTGTTTCCCTTTATTATTCCTTTACCTGCTTCCCTTTATTATTCCTTTACCTGTTTCCCTTTATTATTCCTTTACCTTTTCCTTTATTATTCATTTACCTGCTTCCCTTTATTATTCCTTTACCTGTTTCCCTTTATTATTCCTTTACCTGCTTCCCTTTATTATTCCTTTACCTGCTTCCCTTTATTATTCCTTTACCTGTTTCCCTTTATTATTCCTTTACCTGCTTCCCTTTATTATTCCTTTACCTGTTTCCCTTTATTATTCCTTTACCTGTTTCCCTTTATTATTCATTTACCTGTTTCCCTTTATTATTCATTTACCTGTTTCCCTTTATTATTCCTTTACCTGTTTCCCTTTATTATTCCTTTACCTGTTTCCCTTTATTATTCCTTTACCTGCTTCCCTTTATTATTCCTTTACCTGCTTCCCTTTATTATTCCTTTACCTGCTTCCTTTTATTATTCCTTTACCTGCTTCCCTTTATTATTCCTTTACCTGCTTCCCTTTATTATTCCTTTACCTGCTTCCCTTTATTATTCCTTTACCTGTTTCCCTTTATTATTCCTTTACCTGCTTCCCTTTATTATTCCTTTACCTGCTTCCCTTTATTATTCCTTTACCTGCTTCCCTTTATTATTCCTTTACCTGCTTCCCTTTATTATTCCTTTACCTGTTTCCCTTTATTATTCCTTTACCCGTTTCCCTTTATTATTCATTTACCTGTTTCCCTTTATTATTCATTTACCTGTTTCCCTTTATTATTCCTTTACCTGCTTCCCTTTATTATTCCTTTACCTGTTTCCCTTTATTATTCCTTTACCTGCTTCCCTTTATTATTCCTTTACCTTTTCCTTTATTATTCCTTTACCTGCTTCCCTTTATTATTCCTTTACCTGCTTCCCTTTATTATTCCTTTACCTGTTTCCCTTTATTATTCCTTTACCTTTTCCTTTATTATTCCTTTACCTGTTTCCCTTTATTATTCCTTTACCTGTTTCCCTTTATTATTCCTTTACCTGCTTCCCTTTATTATTCCTTTACCTGTTTCCCTTTATTATTCCTTTACCTGCTTCCCTTTATTATTCCTTTACCTGTTTCCCTTTATTATTCCTTTACCTGCTTCCCTTTATTATTCCTTTACCTGCTTCCCTTTATTATTCCTTTACCTGCTTCCCTTTATTATTCCTTTACCTGTTTCCCTTTATTATTCCTTTACCTTTTCCTTTATTATTCATTTACCTGCTTCCCTTTATTATTCCTTTACCTGTTTCCCTTTATTATTCCTTTACCTGCTTCCCTTTATTATTCCTTTACCTGTTTCCCTTTATTATTCCTTTACCTGCTTCCCTTTATTATTCCTTTACCTGCTTCCCTTTATTATTCCTTTACCTGTTTCCCTTTATTATTCCTTTACCTGCTTCCCTTTATTATTCCTTTACCTGCTTCCCTTTATTATTCCTTTACCTGCTTCCCTTTATTATTCCTTTACCTGCTTCCCTTTATTATTCCTTTACCTGCTTCCCTTTATTATTCCTTTACCTGTTTCCCTTTATTATTCATTTACCTGTTTCCCTTTATTATTCCTTTACCTTTTCCTTTATTATTCATTTACCTGTTTCCCTTTATTATTCCTTTACCTGCTTCCCTTTATTATTCCTTTACCTGCTTCCTTTTATTATTCCTTTACCTGCTTCCCTTTATTATTCCTTTACCTGCTTCCCTTTATTATTCCTTTACCTGTTTCCCTTTATTATTCCTTTACCTGCTTCCCTTTATTATTCCTTTACCTGCTTCCCTTTATTATTCCTTTACCTGCTTCCCTTTATTATTCCTTTACCTGCTTCCCTTTATTATTCCTTTACCTGCTTCCCTTTATTATTCCTTTACCTGTTTCCCTTTATTATTCATTTACCTGTTTCCCTTTATTATTCCTTTACCTTTTCCTTTATTATTCATTTACCTGTTTCCCTTTATTATTCCTTTACCTGCTTCCTTTTATTATTCCTTTACCTGCTTCCCTTTATTATTCCTTTACCTGCTTCCCTTTATTATTCCTTTACCTGCTTCCCTTTATTATTCCTTTACCTGTTTCCCTTTATTATTCCTTTACCTGCTTCCCTTTATTATTCCTTTACCTGCTTCCCTTTATTATTCATTTACCTGCTTCCCTTTATTATTCCTTTACCTTTTCCTTTATTATTCATTTACCTGCTTCCCTTTATTATTCCTTTACCTGCTTCCCTTTATTATTCCTTTACCTTTTCCTTTATTATTCCTTTACCTGCTTCCCTTTATTATTCCTTTACCTGTTTCCCTTTATTATTCCTTTACCTGTTTCCCTTTATTATTCCTTTACCTGCTTCCCTTTATTATTCCTTTACCTGCTTCCCTTTATTATTCCTTTACCTGCTTCCCTTTATTATTCCTTTACCTGCTTCCCTTTATTATTCCTTTACCTGCTTCCCTTTATTATTCCTTTACCTGCTTCCCTTTATTATTCCTTTACCTTTTCCTTTATTATTCCTTTACCTGTTTCCCTTTATTATTCCTTTACCTGCTTCCCTTTATTATTCCTTTACCTGTTTCCCTTTATTATTCCTTTACCTTTTCCTTTATTATTCCTTTACCTGCTTCCCTTTATTATTCCTTTACCTGTTTCCTTTTATTATTCCTTTACCTGTTTCCCTTTATTATTCCTTTACCTGCTTCCCTTTATTATTCCTTTACCTGTTTCCCTTTATTATTCCTTTACCTGCTTCCTTTTATTATTCCTTTACCTGCTTCCCTTTATTATTCCTTTACCTGTTTCCCTTTATTATTCCTTTACCTGCTTCCCTTTATTATTCCTTTACCTGCTTCCCTTTATTATTCCTTTACCTTTTCCTTTATTATTCATTTACCTGCTTCCCTATATTATTCCTTTACCTGCTTCCCTTTATTATTCCTTTACCTGCTTCCCTTTATTATTCCTTTACCTGCTTCCCTTTATTATTCCTTTACCTGCTTCCCTTTATTATTCCTTTACCTGTTTCCCTTTATTATTCCTTTACCTGCTTCCCTTTATTATTCCTTTACCTGTTTCCCTTTATTATTCCTTTACCTTTTCCTTTATTATTCATTTACCTGCTTCCCTATATTATTCCTTTACCTGCTTCCCTTTATTATTCCTTTACCTGCTTCCCTTTATTATTCCTTTACCTGCTTCCCTTTATTATTCCTTTACCTGCTTCCCTTTATTATTCCTTTACCTGTTTCCCTTTATTATTCCTTTACCTGCTTCCCTTTATTATTCCTTTACCTGCTTCCCTTTATTATTCCTTTACCTGCTTCCCTTTATTATTCCTTTACCTGCTTCCCTTTATTATTCCTTTACCTGCTTCCCTTTATTATTCCTTTACCTGTTTCCCTTTATTATTCCTTTACCTGCTTCCCTTTATTATTCCTTTACCTGCTTCCCTTTATTATTCCTTTACCTGCTTCCCTTTATTATTCCTTTACCTGCTTCCCTTTATTATTCCTTTACCTGTTTCCCTTTATTATTCCTTTACCTGCTTCCCTTTATTATTCCTTTACCTGTTTCCCTTTATTATTCCTTTACCTGCTTCCCTTTATTATTCCTTTACCTGTTTCCCTTTATTATTCCTTTACCTGTTTCCCTTTATTATTCCTTTACCTGCTTCCCTTTATTATTCCTTTACCTGTTTCCCTTTATTATTCCTTTACCTGTTTCCCTTTATTATTCCTTTACCTGCTTCCCTTTATTATTCCTTTACCTGTTTCCCTTTATTATTCCTTTACCTGCTTCCCTTTATTATTCCTTTACCTGCTTCCCTTTATTATTCCTTTACCTGTTTCCCTTTATTATTCCTTTACCTGCTTCCCTTTATTATTCCTTTACCTGTTTCCCTTTATTATTCCTTTACCTGCTTCCCTTTATTATTCCTTTACCTGTTTCCCTTTATTATTCCTTTACCTGCTTCCCTTTATTATTCCTTTACCTGCTTCCCTTTATTATTCCTTTACCTGCTTCCCTTTATTATTCCTTTACCTGCTTCCCTTTATTATTCCTTTACCTGTTTCCCTTTATTATTCCTTTACCTGCTTCCCTTTATTATTCCTTTACCTGCTTCCCTTTATTATTCCTTTACCTGCTTCCCTTTATTATTCCTTTACCTGTTTCCCTTTATTATTCCTTTACCTGCTTCCCTTTATTATTCCTTTACCTGCTTCCCTTTATTATTCCTTTACCTGTTTCCCTTTATTATTCCTTTACCTGCTTCCCTTTATTATTCCTTTACCTGCTTCCTTTTATTATTCCTTTACCTGTTTCCCTTTATTATTCCTTTACCTGTTTCCCTTTATTATTCCTTTACCTGCTTCCCTTTATTATTCCTTTACCTGCTTCCCTTTATTATTCCTTTACCTGCTTCCCTTTATTATTCCTTTACCTGCTTCCCTTTATTATTCCTTTACCTTTTCCTTTATTATTCCTTTACCTGCTTCCCTTTATTATTCCTTTACCTGTTTCCCTTTATTATTCCTTTACCTGCTTCCCTTTATTATTCCTTTACCTGTTTCCCTTTATTATTCCTTTACCTGCTTCCCTTTATTATTCCTTTACCTGCTTCCCTTTATTATTCCTTTACCTGCTTCCCTTTATTATTCCTTTACCTGCTTCCCTTTATTATTCCTTTACCTTTTCCTTTATTATTCCTTTACCTGCTTCCCTTTATTATTCCTTTACCTGTTTCCCTTTATTATTCCTTTACCTGTTTCCCTTTATTATTCCTTTACCTGCTTCCCTTTATTATTCCTTTACCTGCTTCCCTTTATTATTCCTTTACCTGTTTCCCTTTATTATTCCTTTACCTGATGAGTCGCGGATGCAGACGGACACAAAAGGCAGCTCTGGAGAAGGAGCTGAAGAGGGGGCAGAGCGGCACATCAATCACTGGCTCTGTTCAGCTTAAATGCAGCATGTGAAGAAGAAGGAGAGCAGCGAGGTCTTTGTGTACTCACAATGAATGGAGATGATGAAGGTGGAGTCTGATTATGAGCTCCGTCTCAAACAGAGAACAGGCGCTGACGGCGTAAAGGATGAAGGTGATTCAACATAAACCACAGCTGGGTAAATGTTTGTTTCTGAGTGTCTGAGTGTGTTTCCAAAGGGATTCAGGACAAGATCAAGGACACAGGACCAGGTGTATTCAGGAGAATGTGTTGCATTTAAATACACGATCACCTCTGGCCCAGAATAAATGTTTCAGGTTCACCTCCTCTGGGCCCAGCTCAGAGGTTTCCCACAGCAGCTGTTGGACGTGCAAACAGATAATCTGTTGGTTTCAGTTTAATTACTCTTCGTCTTTTCAGCGAATATTCAAACCTTTTTTTAGCTCTGCAACAGCACATGGTTTAATGGTTCATTCAGTTGCTTTAATGTGACTAATTAAGCTCTGAGAAGTTACTGAGGCAAGTTTTTCAGGCTCAGCATGTCTTAGAATTTGGACTTTGACTCAAGCACAAATCTGAAAATATCTGGGACAAATCTGGGGTTTGGTCAGCCTGACCTCCCATTTCCTGTTATTCTAGTGATATATATATATATATATATATATATATATATATATTATGGCATGCCGTTCAGGAAATTAATCTTTGAATATATTGAATGAACCTTGAATATATGGAATGAACCTTGAATATATGGAATGAACCTTGAATATATTGAATGAAACTTGAATATATTGAATGAAACTTGAATATATTGAATGAAACTCTGAATATATTGAATGAAACTTGAATATATTGAATGAAACTTGAATATATTGAATGAACCTTGAATATATTGAATGAAACTGAATATATGGAATGAACCTTGAATATATTGAATTAAACTCTGAATATATTGAATGAAACTTGAATATATTGAATAAAACTCTGAATATATGGAATGAAACTCTGAATATATTGAATGAAACTCTGAATATATTGAATGAAACTCTGAATATATTGAATTAAATTCTGAATATATGGAATGAAACTCTGAATATATGGAATGAAACTTGAATATATTGAATGAAACTCTGAATATATTGAATGAAACTTGAATATATTGAATGAAACTCTGAATATATTGAATGAAACTCTGAATATATTGAATGAAACTCTGAATATATTGAATGAAACTCTGAATATATTGAATGAAACTCTGAATATATGGAATGAAACTCTGAATATATTGAATGAAACTCTGAATATATGGAATGAAACTCTGAATATATTGAATGAAACTTGAATATATTGAATGAACCTTGAATATATTGAATGAAACTTGAATATATTGAATGAAACTCTGAATATATTGAATGAAACTCTGAATATATTGAATGAAACTCTGAATATATTGAATGAAACTCTGAATATATTGAATGAAACTGAATATATTGAATGAAACTCTGAATATATGGAATGAAACTCTGAATATATGGAATGAAACTTGAATATATTGAATGAAACTCTGAATATATTGAATGAAACTCTGAATATATTGAATGAAACTCTGAATATATGGAATGAAACTCTGAATATATTGAATGAAACTCTGAATATATTGAATGAAACTCTGAATATATTGAATGAAACTTGAATATATTGAATGAAACTCTGAATATATTGAATGAAACTTGAATATATTGAATGAAACTTGAATATATTGAATGAAACTGAATATATGGAATGAACCTTGAATATATTGAATTAAACTCTGAATATATGGAATGAACCTTGAATATATTGAATTAAACTCTGAATATATTGAATGAAACTTGAATATATTGAATAAAACTCTGAATATATGGAATGAAACTCTGAATATATTGAATGAAACTCTGAATATATTGAATGAAACTGAATATATTGAATGAAACTCTGAATATATTGAATTAAATTCTGAATATATGGAATGAAACTCTGAATATATGGAATGAAACTTGAATATATTGAATGAAACTGAATATATTGAATGAAACTTGAATATATTGAATGAAACTCTGAATATATTGAATGAAACTCTGAATATATTGAATGAAACTCTGAATATATTGAATGAAACTCTGAATATATTGAATGAAACTCTGAATATATGGAATGAAACTCTGAATATATTGAATGAAACTCTGAATATATGGAATGAAACTCTGAATATATTGAATGAAACTCTGAATATATTGAATTAAATTCTGAATATATTGAATGAAACTCTGAATATATTGAATTAAATTCTGAATATATGGAATGAAACTCTGAATATATTGAATGAAACTCTGAATATATGGAATGAAACTCTGAATATATGGAATGAACCTTGAATATATTGAATGAAACTCTGATTATATTGAATGAAACTCTGAATATATGGAATGAAACTCTGAATATATGGAATGAACCTTGAATATATTGAATGAAACTCTGATTATATTGAATGAAACTCTGAATATATTGAATGAAACTCTGAATATATTGAATGAAACTCTGAATATATTGAATGAAACTCTGAATATATTGAATGAAACTCTGAATATATGGAATGAAACTCTGAATATATGGAATGAAACTCTGAATATATGGAATGAAACTCTGAATATATTGAATGAAACTCTGAATATATTGAATGAAACTCTGAATATATTGAATGAAACTCTGAATATATTGAATGAAACTCTGAATATATGGAATGAAACTCTGAATATATGGAATGAACCTTGAATATATATATATATAGTGACATTTGTCTGTTAAGAGGTTGTTTATAGCAGGATAAATTAGTCCAGTAACATAAAAGTAATGTTTAATCTGCCCTTTTAGTGATTGAAATAAGGGGTCAACATGATATTTAGCCAATAATTCATTGACTGACTCCATTAAACCTGCTTTATGGACACATTAGCAATTGAACATGCAGGTTATTATTTATAGGAGAGGTCACATCTCACTAAACACTCTGAAACCACCTGAACTTCTGTGAGACAGAAGTTCAGTGATGAAGAGGGTCCAAACGCAGGGATTTAACTTTATGATCCAAGTGTAGAACAAGGGAAAAGCTCTCAAAGGTGAGGCAGCAAGGCAAGGCCACCAGAACGAAAAGCAAGATCCAAAAAGACCAGAAAACCAGGCGCAGGTAAGATGGAAAACACAATGAAACTTACAGTAAAACACGAGGGGAATCAGAACTGGGACACACTAACTACAAAGTGGGTAGAAAGCTTGTTTGAAAGACAGTCTGTGAAACAGTAGCTGAACCCCAGGCGGTAAAAAACCTGCAGTGACAGAAAACCAAAGAAAAGCCAAACCCCCTTATTCATTCTACCCTGTACTGTGAAGCTAAACTCACTCTGCAGAACCGCTGCAGCGGGTCTCTGGGTTATAAACAGACTCAGAAGCTTCTTTCAGGTGAGTTACAAACACCGTGTTGCATGGATAAAGCACAATGAAGTGATGTAATAGCACAGCTACAACCTTACAGGTGTGTTTCTGTGGCTGCAGAACAGCACGAGTCTGTAGCTGACTCCACACATTTTCATTAAAATCACTCAATCTGATTGGCTAATACTGGTAATTCTGACTAAATGCTGCATATTTACTGTGTTCCATCCTCTCTGATCCTCTCTGAGTGGCTGAATGAGTGAGCAGCCGGTCAGTATGAACCCAAGACTGACTGAGATACCAACACACACAAAGAGAAACTGGAACTGATCAAAGCAGGAACCTAAATGCACGACATATTGATGATAACTGCCTCAGTAGAGCCTCAGCCAGCCTGGGAAATAAAGGAAGTAAACTTCTCACAGGTTGTGAGGACTGTCAAAGTCCACTTGAGCAGGAATTTCCACTTTTCCAGAGTGTTTTATGCAAAATGCCATAAAACCAAAGGAAATGAAAGTGCAGCCATCTTGTATTTACCAGGAGAATAATGAGGTCTGGAATGAGAGAGCAACACGATCTTCTGTAAACATCCAAAAACACTCAAACAGTGTTTTCATGACTTAGAGACATCACATTGACTTGTATTCTTACTCTAAGCCTAAACCTCAGCTTATCCTTACGCTGAAAAAGCTTAATCGCCCCAGACTTCCCCACCTCTTCCCCACCTTTTCCCCACCTCTTCCCCACCTTTTCCCCACCTCTTCCCCACCTTTTCCCCACCTTTTCCCCACCTCTTCTCCACCTTTTCCCCACCCTTTCCCCACCTTTTCCCTCCTTTTTCCCACCTTTTCCCCACCTTTCCCCCACCTCTTCCTTACTTTTTCCCACCTTTTCCCCACCTCTTCCCCACCTTTTTCCCACCTTTTCCCCACCTCTTCCCCACCTTTTTCCCACCTTTTCCCCACCTTTTCCCCACCTTTTCCCCACCTTTTTCTCCACCTTTCCCCACCTTTTTCTCCACCTTTTCCCCACCTTTTCCCCACCTTTTCCCACCTTTTCCCCACCTTTCCCCCACCTCTTCCTTACTTTTTCCCTACCTCTTCCCCACCTTTTCCCCACCTCTTCCCTACTTTTTCCCCACCTCTTCCACACCTTTTCCCCACCTCTTCCCCACCTTTTCCCCACCTTTTCCCCACCTCTTCCCCACCTTTTTCTCCACCTTTTCCCCACCTTTTCCCCACCTTTTTCTCCACCTTTTCCTTACTTTTTCCCTACCTCTTCCCTACTTTTTCCCCACCTCTTCCACACCTTTTCCCCACCTCTTCCCCACCTTTTCCCCACCTTTTTCTCCACCTTTTCCCCACCTTTTCCCTCCTTTTTCCCACCTTTTCTCCACCTTTTCCCCACCTTTTTCTCCACATTTTCCCTCCTTTTTCCCACCTTTTCCCCACCTTTTCCCCACCTCTTCCCCACCTTTTCCCCACCTCTTCCCCACCTTTTCCCCACCTCTTCCCCACCTTTTCCCCACCTTTTTCTCCACCTTTTCCCCACCTTTTCCCCACCTTTTTCTCCACCTTTTCCCCACCTTTTCCCCACCTCTTCCCCACCTTTTCCCCACCTCTTCCCCACCTTTTCCCCACCTTTTTCTCCACCTTTTCCCCACCTTTTCCCTCCTTTTTCCCACCTTTTCCCCACCTTTTCCCCACCTTTCCCCCACCTCTTCCTTACTTTTTCCCTACCTCTTCCCTACTTTTTCCCCACCTCTTCCACACCTTTTCCCCACCTCTTCCCCACCTTTTCCCCACCTTTTTCTCCACCTTTTCCCCACCTTTTCCCTTCTTTTTCCCACCTTTTCCCCACCTCTTCCCCACCTTTTCCCCACCTTTTCCCCACCTCTTCCCCACCTTTTCCCCCACCTTTTCCCCACCTTTTCCCCACCTTTTCCCCACCTCTTCCCCACCTCTTCCCCACCTTTTCCCCACCTTTTCCCCACCTCTTCCCCACCTTTTTCTCCACCTTTTCCCCACCTTTTTCTCCACCTTTTCCCTCCTTTTTCCCACCTTTTCCCCACCTTTTCCCCACCTCTTCCCCACCTTTTCCCCACCTCTTCCCCACCTCTTCCCCACCTTTTCCCCACCTTTTCCCCACCTCTTCCCCACCTCTTCCCCACATCTTCCCCACCTTTTCCCCACCTTTTCCCCACCTCTTCCCCACCTTTTCCCCACCTTTTCCCCACCTCTTCCCCACCTCTTCCCTACTTTTTCCCCACCTCTTCCACACCTTTTCCCCACCTCTTCCCCACCTCTTCCCCACCTTTTTCCCCACCTTTTCCCCACCTTTTCCCCACCTCTTCCCCACCTCTTCCCCACCTTTTCCCCACCTCTTCCCCACCTTTTTCTCCACCTTTTCCCCACCTTTTCCCCACCTTTTCCCCACCTCTTCCCCACCTTTTTCTCCACCTTTTCCCCACCTTTTTCTCCACCTTTTCCCTCCTTTTTCCCACCTTTTCCCCACCTCTTCCCCACCTTTTCCCCACCTCTTCCCCACCTCTTCCCCACCTTTTCCCCACCTTTTCCCCACCTCTTCCCCACATCTTCCCCACCTTTTCCCCACCTTTTCCCCACCTTTTCCCCACCTTTTCCCCACCTCTTCCCCACCTTTTCCCCACCTCTTCCCCACCTTTTCCCCACCTTTTCCCCACCTCTTCCCCACCTCTTCCCCACCTCTTCCCCACCTTTTTCACCACCTTTTCCCCACCTCTTCCCCACCTTTTTCCCACCTCTTCCCTACCTTTCCCCCACCTCTTCCCCACCTTTTTCCCACCCTTTCCCCACCTTTTCCCCACCTTTTCCCCACCTTTTCCCCACCTCTTCCCCACCTTTTCCCCACCTTTTCCCCACCTTTTCCCCACCTTTTTCCCACCTCAGCTTATCCTTAGGCTGAAAAAGCTTCATCGCCTCAGATCTGAATCATTTACCGAACAGGAGTTTGTTTTTCGCTCCCATAAGGAAGACCGGTCTCCACAGTGGGGCTCGGCAGAGACACTTGGGTCCCCACAAGATGAGTAATACGCTGACAACACACACACCAGAGGCGGTGTTGGCTAATTACTGACTGAGAGCTCCTCGAGGGGTGAGGAAACCAGCGAGGCGCCCCTTTGCATCCTGGGACCTGCAGGGCCCTCCAGCATGGTGGGGCAGCTCTCCCACTCCATCAGGCTGCTGCCAGCTGGTCACATGACCAGAGAGGAAGTAGGCCAAAGGAGAGGCGCAGGGCGGGCTGTCAGTGTGCCAGAGGTGGGGAACGGTGTGTAAATGCACTGGGTGAGAAAGAGGGACTGAATTAGCATAGTTAGACTTCCTGCACATGCATAAGAGACATATTTCAATATCTAAATATACACAGAAACAGGAAGAGGCTGCCAACTCTAATATGAAAAGATGAACAGCCTGAGGTCTGACTGGCTGAGCAAACACCCACAGGAAGACAGTTCCTCGCTCTCAGTCTTTCAGGTGAAGTCATTTGAATGTGAAAGCTGGTTTATTTCCCCTTCATCTGCGGTTTGAAAGGTTTTTATTTAAAACGGTGTCTCAGAAACATGGATAAATCCCTCAAACACACTAAAGCTGCAGCTTTGTCTGCTGAGTCATCCTCTGCAAACAAAGCAGCTGAAAACTTGACGTATATCTGGCTTCGAGTGTGTGAAACGATCGATCTGCATCCACAGCATCAGTGGTTAAAGGCTTCAATTAACAGTTAAATAGATCCAGTGGTTTGGGTTGTAAACCTGACACTTTATACCTCAGAAAGCTGACTGAGGTACCAGTCTCCAGTCTCCTTAAACTCTGTTTTGGTCTGAAACCCTGAAAGGAAACATCTGTTGAACGCTCCACACGTTAGGCTGCAGTTTGCTGCTGAACGCGTCTTTCTGGCTGAAAGCAGCCGCCTGCAGGAGTTAGAAATAAAGCCGATGACCGAGGAAACAAACACATTACAGTAAAATGAGGTGAGAAACATTGAAATGCCTCACAGAGATGAGGAGGAGAGCTTTTTCATCAGCACAAATGACTCCTGTCCCAAGATAAGAGCCACAGAGAGTAACCGTGCTGCAGCTTAAACAACAAAACTGCATAAAACGGTAATATGGGAGGAAAAGGCTCGGCTCAGGTGGGCTTAAAGCGAAGAAAAGACAAGAAAAAAGCTGAGGACTGAGCAGGCGATGAGGGCAGAGGAAGCAGGTAAGAGACCAGCTGACAAACTGAGCCAAAGATAGGTGGAGAAAGCAGATTAACCAGCAAAAGAACAGCAAAATAACAGCTTAAACCCTTTATCAAGCCAGAAAGAGGAAAGTTTTCACTTTTAGAGCCACAAACCTTTATTTCTTACATTCCCAAAACGCTGATATGGTGTAGCTGAGTAGAAAGCTGAAGGAAGTTAAGATTTAACACTTAAATTACAGCATTTATGTTGTATTCATATCTGATTGGTTCTGCAGTTTGAATCTTTGCAGTGTGGCACTTCAAAGGTACCATCACTGCAATCCAATGATAATCCAATCAAATCCAATTCATTATATTCCAGTTTGGTCCAATTCATACATTCAGAGCCAAGTTTTAAATAAGTTTCCAGCAAAGGAAACCAGCAGATTGCACTGAAACTTTTTAACAGGAAGAAACCTCCATCAGAACCAGAACCAGGAAGAAACCTCCATCAGAACCAGAACCAGAACCAGAACCAGAACCAGGAAGGGTCCATCTGCCTGGACCAGCTGGGGCTGAGAGGACAGGAAAGAGGGGACAACAAGCAGCGTAACACCAGGCCAGAGATACCTGCTGAGAGAGAGAAACACAAGTTAATGACAGCAATGATGTCAGAGGGGGAGAGGTGCATCATGGGAGCTCCCCCAGCAGGCTGGGCCTACAGCAGCAGAACTATGGGATGTTTCAGGCTCACCTGAGCCAGCCAACCTGGATGGGTTATGACAATAAATCTGAGGTTAATTATCATCATAGACATGTTGTTTTCAGGCATCTTTGAGGATTCAACCCCTGAAGTGGACCCAGCAGGTAATTTCTCCTACTTTCTGGTATTAATCTGGCAAAAAGCTCTTCTCCCCATATTTATCTTCTTTGTTAGCCTCCAATAAAAACTGACAAAGGAAAGCTTTAATGACAAATTATTGTGTCCTTGCTGGATTTTTACTTAAAATGATTGAATATCATCAGAGGGAGTCTCTTCTCTGCATTCAAACTGACTCTTAAAACTTACATTTATTACTTATGGCTGTAAGCAGAGCCTTGCTGTGTGTGATCAACCTTCTCACTTTATCCCAGATCAACTCAGTTACCCTGCAGTTTACATGGGGACAGAGGAGAGAACACAAAGGTTATTTATTCATTCAAAACAGGAAATAGCAGGTTAAGAGGATGACATCAAGGTCAGATTTACTTTTACAAAACACAAAGAAAGAAAATGACATTGTACCAATAAAAGCTCTCGGAAGAAGCAGAAAAGCTAGATTATGATGCACAAAAGAAGAAATCCGGACCGCTCTGTTCCACAGGACAGAATAAGAGTAAATGTGAGCACTTCAATTCAGTTTCAATTCAGTTTCAATTCAGTTTCAATTCAGTTTCAAAGGCCACTAGGTTTTTTATTTCCTCCTGCGAGACGGGCTTTAAGCTTAAAACTGTTCAAAGAAATCCTTTTTTTTTTTTTAAAGGAGAAGGACCCCCGGTGCCAGTGGTGCCCCACCTTTTCCCCACCTTTTCCCCACCTTTTCCCCACCTTTTCCCTACTTTTTCCCCACCTTTTCCCCACCTTTTTCCACCTCTTTCCCCACCTTTTCCCCACCTCTTCCCCACCTCTTTCCCCACCTTTTGCCCACCTTTTCCCCACCTTTTTCCCACCTTTTCCCCACCTTTTCCCTACTTTTTCCCCACCTTTTCCCCACCTTTTCCCCACCTCTTCCCCACCTCTTTCCCCACCTCTTCCCCACCTCTTCCCCACCTTTTTGCCCACCTTTTGCCCACCTTTTCCCCACCTCTTCCCCACCTTTATCCTCCCTACCTTTTCCCACCTTTTTCCCCACCTCTTCCCCACCTTTTGCCCACCTTTTCCCCACCTTTTTCCCACCTTTTTCCACCTCTTCCCCACCTTTTTCCCCACCTTTTCCCCACCTCTTCCCCACCTCTTTCCCCACCTTTTGCCCACCTTTTCCCCACCTTTTTCCCACCTCTTCCCCACCTTTTCCCCACCTTTTCCCCACCTCTTCCCCACCTCTTTCCCCACCTTTTTCCCACCTTTTCCCCACCTTTTCCCCACTTTTTCCCCACCTCTTCCCCACCTCTTCCCCACCTCTTTCCCCACCTCTTCCCCACCTCTTTCCCCACCTCTTTCCCCACCTTTTGCCCACCTTTTGCCCACCTCTTCCCCACCTTTTCCCTACTTTTTCCCCACCTTTTCCCCACCTCTTCCCCACCTCTTTCCCCACCTCTTCCCCACCTCTTTCCCCACCTTTTCCCCACCTTTTGCCCACCTTTTCCCCACCTCTTCCCCACCTTTTCCCGACTCCTTCCCCACCTTTTCCCCACCTCTTCCCCACCTCTTCCCCACCTTTTCCCTACTTTTTCCCCACCTTTTCCCCACCTCTTCCCCACCTTTTTGCCCACCTTTTGCCCACCTTTTCCCCACCTCTTCCCCACCTTTATCCTCCCCACCTTTTGCCCACCTTTTCCCCACCTCTTCCCCACCTTTTCCCCACCTTTTCTCCACCTTTTTCCCACCTTTTTCCCACCTCTTCCCCACCTTTTTCCCCAGCTTTTGCCCACCTTTTCCCCACCTTTTCCCCACCTCTTCCCTACCTTTTTCCCACCTTTTTCCCCACCTTTTCCCTACTTTTTCCCCACCTTTTCCCCACCTTTTTCCACCTCTTCCCCACCTCTTTCCCCACCTTTTCCCCACCTCTTCCCCACCTCTTTCCCCACCTTTTGCCCACCTTTTCCCCACCTTTTCCCCACCTCTTCCCCACCTCTTTCCCCACCTTTTGCCCACCTTTTCCCCACCTTTTTCCCACCTCTTCCCCACCTTTTCCCCACTTTTTCCCCACCTCTTTCCCCACCTCTTTTCCCACCTCTTCCCCACCTTTTGCCCACCTTTTCCCCACCTCTTCCCCACCTTTTTCCCCACCTTTTGCCCACCTCTTCCCCACCTTTTTCCCCACCTTTTGCCCACCTTTTCCCTACTTTTTCCCACCTTTTCCCTACCTTTTCCCCACCTTTTTCCCACCTTTTCCCCACCTCTTCCCCACCTTTTCCCCACCTTTTTCCACCTCTTCCCCACCTCTTTCCCCACCTTTTCCCCACTTTTTCCCCACCTCTTCCCCACCTCTTTCCCCACCTTTTGCCCACCTTTTGCCCACCTTTTTCCCACCTCTTCACCACCTTTTCCCTACTTTTTCCCCACCTTTTCCCCACCTCTTCCCCACCTCTTCCCCACCTCTTCCCCACCTCTTCCCCACCTTTTCCCTACTTTTTCCCCACCTTTTCCCCACCTCTTCCCCACCTCTTCCCCACCTCTTCCCCACCTTTTCCCTACTTTTTCCCCACCTTTTCCCCACCTCTTCCCCACCTTTTTTGCCCACCTTTTGCCCACCTTTTGCCCACCTTTTGCCCACCTTTTCCCCACCTCTTCCCCACCTTTATCCTCCCCACCTTTTTCCACCTCTTCCCCACCTCTTTCCCCACCTTTTCCCCACCTCTTCCCCACCTCTTTCCCCACCTTTTGCCCACCTTTTCCCCACCTTTTTCCCACCTCTTCCCCACCTTTTCCCTACTTTTTCCCCACCTTTTCCCCACCTCTTCCCCACCTCTTTCCCCACCTTTTGCCCACCTTTTCCCCACCTTTTGACCACCTTTTTCCCACCTCTTCCCCACCTTTTCCCTACCTTTTCCCCACCTTTTCCCCACCTTTTTCCCCACCTCTTCCCCACCTTTTCCCCACCTTTTCTCCACCTTTTGCCCACCTTTTCCCCACCTTTTCCCTACTTTTTCCCACCTTTTCCCCACCTTTTTCCCACCTTTTCCCCACCTCTTCCCCACCTTTTCCCCACTTCTTCCCCACCTTTTCCCTACTTTTTCCCACCTTTTCCCCACCTCTTCCCCACCTTTTTCCCCACCTCTTCCCCACCTTTTTCCCACCTTTTTCCCCACCTTTTCCCCACCTCTTCCCCACCTCTTTCCCCACCTTTTGCCCACCTTTTGCCCACCTTTTCCCCACCTCTTCCCCACCTCTTTCCCCACCTTTTGCCCACCTTTTGCCCACTTTTTCCCCACCTCTTCCCCACCTCTTCCCCACCTTTTCCCTACTTTTTCCCCACCTTTTCCCCACCTCTTCCACACCTTTTTTGCCCACCTTTTGCCCACCTTTTGCCCACCTTTTCCCCACCTCTTCCCCACCTTTATCCTCCCCACCTCTTCCCCACCTTTTCCCTACCTTTTCCCCACCTTTTCCCCACCTTTTTCCCCACCTCTTCCCCACCTTTTCCCCACCTTTTCTCCACCTTTTGCCCACCTTTTCCCCACCTTTTCTCCACCTTTTTCCCACCTCTTCCCCACCTTTTTCCCACCTCTTCCCCACCTTTTTCCCCACCTTTTCCCCACCTCTTCCCTACCTTTTTCCCACCTTTTTCCCCACCTCTTCCCCACCTTTTCCCCACCTCTTCCCCACCTTTTTGCCCACCTTTTGCCCACCTTTTCCCCACCTCTTCCCTACCTTTTCCCTACCTTTTTCCCACCTTTTCTCCACCTTTTCCCCACCTCTTCCCCACCTTTTTCCCCACCTTTTTCCCACCTTTTCCCTACTTTTTCCCACCTTTTCCCCACCTTTTTCCCACCTTTTCCCCACCTCTTCCCCACCTTTTCCCTACTTTTTCCCACCTTTTCCCCACCTCTTCCCCACCTTTTTCCCCACCTCTTCCCCACCTTTTTCCCACCTTTTTCCCCACCTTTTCCCCACCTCTTCCCCACCTTTTTCCCCACCTCTTCCCCACCTTTCCCCCACCTCTTCCCCATTTTTTGCCCACCTTTTCCCCACCTCTTCCCCACCTTTTCCCTACTTTTTCCCCACCTCTTCCCCACCTTTCCCCTACTTTTTCCCCACCTCTTCCCTACTTTTTCCCCACCTTTTCCCTACTTTTTCCCCACCTCTTCCCTACTTTTTCCCCACCTCTTCCCCACCTTTTCCCCACCTTTTCCTTACTTTTTCCCCACCTTTTCCTTACTTTTTCCCCACCTTTTCCCCACCTCTTCCCCACCTTTTCCCTACTTTTTCCCCACCTCTTCCCTACTTTTTCCCCACTTTTTCCCCACCTTTTCCCTACTTTTTCCCCACCTTTTCCCCACCTCTTCCCCACCTCTTCCCCACCTTTTCCCCACCTCTTCCCCACCTTTTCCCCACCTTTCTCCTGGACGTTTTGCTAGCTGAGGTGCAGCAGTATCTCCTGGATCCTGGATCCTTGTACAAAATGACAGCACACTAAACAGAAAGCATCAAAAGGCAGATTCCTCATTACTGCATGAATCCTCCACCAGTCAGGAGTCACCTTCCTCTTTATGATCTGTATCACAGACAGAAGGAGGACTCAGCTTGTCCAAACTGAGGAGAATCCATCCACTAATGCACCACACACACATTTAAAGAAGAGAGAAGGCCTAAAGCATTCATCAAACCGCCGGCGGATCCAAGGACCCTGGAGTCAAAGACTGACCTGCAGCTTACAGATGCTGCAAAGCCTTCTGGGTAACTCACTGAAAAGTAGCCAAACATGAACTCACACACACAATGGAGATCAATATCTAATCTGACTCAGCTGCCACCTTCACAGGATCTGCAGAGCACAACAAAACGTGACCTCCTCCTCAGACACAGCGAGGCTCGTTCCTGCCACCGTGACTCTTCTCACGCACAGATGATGCAGAACGACACCCTGAGAAGAAGTTTGATGGATGATTATGAAATATGCAGTGAACAGGGAGCGATAGCTGAGGAAAACGGCTCATTTTCAGCTGCAATTTGATTTCATGAGTAAAAATATACTGATAAATACTTCAAATAACTCGTGATGCATCAGAGGCGTGAGATTTAAGTGAAGCCGCTGCTCTGAGAGAAACAGCTGCTGAGGAAAACATCAAATGAATGGCGAGGGGCTCAGAAGTCACAGCGTGGAGATGATTCTGCTTTACTTTGAGCATCTTCTGTGGAATTTAACGGCCTTTTGCATGAGAATTAATATCACTGAGCAGAGAAATCTCTCCTTTGTGTTGCTCTTTTCACTGAGTTCTGCAAACTCTGAGGCCAAAAGGTTTTATTCTCACAGACTAACGGGTGATGCTCCCTCCTGGAGTCTGAAGGTCATATCTGTGCAGGTGCAACAAGGGCATCCTTAGCTCTGAAACAGTTCCCTGAAACCTTCTTTTGCCCTTCTCTTGCTTTGGAAAGTTCAGCTCTCAGTTTCCTGGGAACCACAAGGAAACCTGCAGCCTGAGAGCAAAGGTCCCATTAGAAGCATGAGATTTAAGTGAAGCTCTAAAGGAAGACAAAGAGCTGCTGAGGAAAATGTACGGCGAGGGGCTCAGAAGTCAGATGATTTTGTTTCACTTTGAGCATCTTCTGTGGAATTTAACGGCCTCTTGCATGAGAATTAATATCACTGAGCTGCTCCCCTAATCCAGTAAAATGTCTCCTTTCCTTTTCACTGAATTCTGCAAACTCTGAGGATTCATTTGGATGTTACACATGTTGGTGATGCTCCCTGCTGAAGTCTGAAGGTCATATCTGTGCAGGTGCAACAAGGGCATCCTTAGTGTTAGCCATCACCTCTGAAATCCCTTCTCTTGCTTTGGAAAGTTCAGCTCTCGGTTTCCAGGGCTTGGCGGCTCCTCTGAGGACTCCACAGCAGCAGGTTGTTGGAACACAGTTTGAAGAGTCATCCGCATCAACTATTCATAAAGCTCTGAAAATTTCATCGTCTGGATTCTTCTGAAGAAGACAGCGAACATGCGTTAGCGCTAATAAGCTAACTGACGTCTGAGGCCTCAGCAAAGTTCACCCGTGTTTATCTATAATGCACGGAGCTCACATTAAGTGCTTCACAGCGTTTGATGCATCCTTAAAGTACCCAGAGTGCAACATTCGGGGGGGTTTGTGGCAGAATGCAGTTCAAGATGATGTGTTTTAATTAGTTTAATGAGAAAAATGGATTCTATGAGCTGATTTTTATCCAAAAACACCACAGATTGTTGCACCAGGTTAGCCCAGAAGGGGCTAACATGCACACCTAGCAGTGCAATTAAAGCCGAGGTGTTTGTAATGAAGCAAATTCAAGAAACAAGTTGAATAACTTTACAAAAGATGTCTCATCCATCGTGATAATAGCATTTCAAGCTAAATCTCTTCCTTCCCAATGGTTCAGAGTAGAGCTTCTGACTGTGATGAACTCTGAAGCTGAAATGGATGTATGACGGTTAGAAACATGGCTCCTCTCTAACCGAATAAAGGCCCACGTGGAATATTTGTATTGCAGAATGATTAGATTTGGCGAGGTTGATTGGTCTGATTCAGTTGTGGCTCGGCTCGCCCACCTTTTCCCTACTTTTTCCCCACCTCTTCCCCACCTTTTCCCCACCTTTTCCCTACTTTTTCCCCACCTCTTCTCCACCTTTTCCCCACCTCTTCCCCACTTTTTCCCCACCTCTTCTCCACCTTTTCCCCACCTTTTCCCTACTTTTTCCCCACCTCTTCTCCACCTTTTCCCCACCTTTTCCCTACTTTTTCCCCACCTTTTCCCTACTTTTTCCCCACCTCTTCCCCACCTCTTCCCCACCTTTTCCCTACTTTTTCCCCACCTTTTCCCTACTTTTTCCCCACCTCTTCCCCACCTCTTCCCCACTTTTTCCCCACCTCTTCTCCACCTTTTCCCCACCTTTTCCCTACTTTTTCCCCACCTCTTCCCCACCTTTTCCCCACCTCTTCCCCACCTTTTTCCCCACCTCTTCCCCACCTTTTCCCTACTTTTTCCCCACCTTTTCCCTACTTTTTCCCCACCTCTTCCCCACTTTTTCCCCACCTCTTCCCCACCTTTTCCCCACCTCTTCTCCACCTTTTCCCTACTTTTTCCCCACCTCTTCCCCACCTTTTCTCCACCTTTTCCCCACCTCTTCCCCACCTTTTCCCCACCTCTTCCCCACTTTTTCCCCACCTTTTCCCCACCTCTTCCCCACCTCTTCCCCACCTTTTCCCCACCTCTTCCCCACCTTTTACCCCAGCTGAAATGGATGTATGACGGTTAGAAACACGGCTCCTCTCTAACCGAATAAAGGCCCACGTGGAATATTTGTATTGCAGAATGATTAGATTTGGCGAGGTTGATTGGTCTGATTCAGTTGTGGCTCGGCTCGCCCACCTTTTCCCTACTTTTTCCCCACCTCTTCCCCACCTTTTCCCCACCTTTTCCCTACTTTTTCCCCACCTCTTCTCCACCTTTTCCCCACCTCTTCCCCACTTTTTCCCCACCTCTTCTCCACCTTTTCCCCACCTTTTCCCTACTTTTTCCCCACCTCTTCTCCACCTTTTCCCCACCTTTTCCCTACTTTTTCCCCACCTTTTCCCTACTTTTTCCCCACCTCTTCCCCACCTCTTCCCCACCTTTTCCCTACTTTTTCCCCACCTTTTCCCTACTTTTTCCCCACCTCTTCCCCACCTCTTCCCCACTTTTTCCCCACCTCTTCTCCACCTTTTCCCCACCTTTTCCCTACTTTTTCCCCACCTCTTCCCCACCTTTTCCCCACCTCTTCCCCACCTTTTTCCCCACCTCTTCCCCACCTTTTCCCTACTTTTTCCCCACCTTTTCCCTACTTTTTCCCCACCTCTTCCCCACTTTTTCCCCACCTCTTCCCCACCTTTTCCCCACCTCTTCTCCACCTTTTCCCTACTTTTTCCCCACCTCTTCCCCACCTTTTCTCCACCTTTTCCCCACCTCTTCCCCACCTTTTCCCCACCTCTTCCCCACCTTTTCCCCACCTCTTCCCCACCTTTTCCCTACTTTTTCCCCACCTCTTCCCCACTTTTTCCCCACCTCTTCCCCACCTTTTCCCCACCTCTTCTCCACCTTTTCCCTACTTTTTCCCCACCTCTTCCCCACCTTTTCCCCACCTCTTCCCTACTTTTTCCCCACCTCTTCCCCACCTTTTACCCCAGCTGAAATGGATGTATGACGGTTAGAAACATGGCTCCTCTCTAACCGAATAAAGGCCCACGTGGAATATTTGTATTGCAGAATGATTAGATTTGGCGAGGTTGATTGGTCTGATTCAGTTGTGGCTCGGCTCGCCCACCTTTTCCCTACTTTTTCCCCACCTCTTCCCCACCTTTTCCCCACCTTTTCCCTACTTTTTCCCCACCTCTTCTCCACCTTTTCCCCACCTCTTCCCCACTTTTTCCCCACCTCTTCTCCACCTTTTCCCCACCTTTTCCCTACTTTTTCCCCACCTCTTCTCCACCTTTTCCCCACCTTTTCCCTACTTTTTCCCCACCTTTTCCCTACTTTTTCCCCACCTCTTCCCCACCTCTTCCCCACCTTTTCCCTACTTTTTCCCCACCTTTTCCCTACTTTTTCCCCACCTCTTCCCCACCTCTTCCCCACTTTTTCCCCACCTCTTCTCCACCTTTTCCCCACCTTTTCCCTACTTTTTCCCCACCTCTTCCCCACCTTTTCCCCACCTCTTCCCCACCTCTTCCCCACCTTTTTCCCCACCTCTTCCCCACCTTTTCCCTACTTTTTCCCCACCTTTTCCCTACTTTTTCCCCACCTCTTCCCCACCTTTTCCCCACCTTTTCCCTACTTTTTCCCCACCTCTTCTCCACCTTTTCCCCACCTCTTCCCCACTTTTTCCCCACCTCTTCTCCACCTTTTCCCCACCTTTTCCCTACTTTTTCCCCACCTCTTCTCCACCTTTTCCCCACCTTTTCCCTACTTTTTCCCCACCTTTTCCCTACTTTTTCCCCACCTCTTCCCCACCTCTTCCCCACCTTTTCCCTACTTTTTCCCCACCTTTTCCCTACTTTTTCCCCACCTCTTCCCTACTTTTTCCCCACCTCTTCCCCACCTTTTCCCCACCTCTTCCCCACCTTTTTCCCCACCTCTTCCCCACCTTTTCCCTACTTTTTCCCCACCTTTTCCCTACTTTTTCCCCACCTCTTCCCCACTTTTTCCCCACCTCTTCCCCACCTTTTCCCCACCTCTTCTCCACCTTTTCCCTACTTTTTCCCCACCTCTTCCCCACCTTTTCTCCACCTTTTCCCCACCTCTTCCCCACCTTTTCCCCACCTCTTCCCCACCTTTTCCCCACCTCTTCCCCACCTTTTCCCTACTTTTTCCCCACCTCTTCCCCACTTTTTCCCCACCTCTTCCCCACCTTTTCCCCACCTCTTCTCCACCTTTTCCCTACTTTTTCCCCACCTCTTCCCCACCTTTTCCCCACCTCTTCCCTACTTTTTCCCCACCTCTTCCCCACCTTTTACCCCAGCTGAAATGGATGTATGACGGTTAGAAACACGGCTCCTCTCTAACCGAATAAAGGCCCACGTGGAATATTTGTATTGCAGAATGATTAGATTTGGCGAGGTTGATTGGCCTGATTCAGTTGTGGCTCGGCTCGCCCGGACAGCTCTGTGGGCTACACCCTGGAGAATGAGCCACATGGTGACTGATCGAGACTAAGGACACTTTCACCACTCAGCATCTCCAGAAGAGAGTCATGTTTTAATGCTGTTTGTGTGTGAGCGTGCACGGGAGAGCGTGCACGTGCTGCTGGCTGCCTTTCCTCTTCTGTGCTGCATGGATTTGCATCTCATTGACTAAGTTTATCCGCTGAAAAAGCCCCTCTGTACGTTGCACCATGACAGCTCATCTGAACCAAAATCACAGAATCTGTGTCCCTGGTTATTCTCACTGATAAAATATGAAAGATTAAGCTTTCATTTCACCTTACGAAGCTGCACGCTTCCAAAGGAAACACCAGAAATAGATTTTCCTGGATCGAGAAGCTCATAAATGACATTGAAACAGTCCTGCAGACACAAAACAATCCCCCTCCATCTTTAATGGGAGCTGTTCAGTCCAACCTTGCCATACTTTGGCAGATTAGAGAATCTCATCTATCTGGGTGATTGATGAGAGACGTTGACCTTGCAAAGCACACACACCGCTACATATGTCCACTATATGCAGACATATTCCTCTGCATGCTGAGTGCTCTGCTGCTGCAGCCTCTTTGTAAAGCACAGCCTGTGAATTTCTGCCTGGCACTGATAGGACTGCATGGCTACAGAAGACCAGAGTGGTGGCAGGAATCTAAAGGCTTTCAGTGACAAAATAAAGACAAAAAGACACGATAACATGTGTACAGGTGCTGCAGCAGAGGAGAGTGAACTGCTGCACACATTCATGTCTTATCAATGGAGTTAAGACTCAAAGAGTCATACGAAATATATCCAAAGAAGGTCCAAAAGAAGATCAATCCGCACAAATACACAGTTTAATCATTAGATTTGACCAGAAAAACTGGTCAAATCTAATGGTTTGACTGCTGAATTGGCTTGAATTGGACTATATTACTTAGGTGCCTTGTTGCAATTGTTGTAATCTGGCGCTTTATAAATAAAATTGAATTGAAGATGTCAGGCCGAGTCACCGTGGGAACGCTTTGTGTAAAAATAAAGACAAAAAGACACGATAACATGTGTACAGGCGCCGCAGCAGAGGAGAGTGAACTGCTGCACACATTCATGTCTTATCAATGGAGTTAAGACTCAGAGAGTCATACGAAATATATCCAAAGAAGGTCCAAAAGAAGATCAATCAGCACAAATACACCAATTATAGTCTGTGTTTAAGGCCATTTAATCAGTTTAATCATTAGATTTGACCAGAAAAACTGGTCAAATCTAATGGTTTGACTGCTGAATTGGCTTGAATTGGACTATATTACTTAGGTGCCTTGTTGCAATTGTTGTAATCTGGCGCTTTATAAATAAAATTGAATTGAAGATGTCAGGCCGAGTCACCGTGGGAACGCTTTCCACAATAAAAGCATGATGCTGTTTTTATTTTTCACCAACCTTAACCGGGACCTTCAACACTTAATGTACCTGTCAGGCTGAAGGTTGGACCGGCACTGCAGTCTCCTGTAAGAGAGCACTTCAGAAGGATGTTTTCCTGTCTGCATTTACAGCTGCAGCTGAAGGAAAACTGACAGCAGACACCAGTAGGCTGTCCCTATCTGTCAGAAAGTGAAGGTAAAAATCAGTAAAACGCATTGAAAACTTGTTCAAAAGGCTTCTGACTGTGCAGCATTATGCGATCAGATGGGAACAAACTGTCAGAAATGCACAGAAACAGTTCATTTACAGATATTAATGCCCCGTTAAACACAGAAACCTGTAAAGAATCTTTAATGTAGCCAAAAGCCCGAGCAGCAGACCCAATCTCTGTCTATTAGCCCATAAATCTGGGCTTTCTCATCACCAGAGAAGCCAATTTCCAGCCCAGATTTGATTGATTATTTGGTCTTGAAAGGTTGGGGAGAAGAATCTTATTTTTCCAAGCAGTCCAAAAACATCAGATTATTCTCAATATAAGATCTTGATTGGTCTCTGACTTAAAGGTACGTCTCCTGAGGACAGCTCCCCTCAAACAATCCTGAACCCTGACGAGCGTCGGATATGATTTGAGTTATTGTGTTTACATGCAACTCGAGAGCTCCGGTTAGTCCTGTCAAACAACATCAGAGCATGCTTTGATCAAACCTGGAGCTGCTTCTTCATTTACCGACACCATGAGAGGGTTCAAAAGCTTAGAGAATATCCTGGTTTCTCTGCAGGAACGTATGTGTCTCGATCCGTGGAAGCAGTGGACTCAGATGCAGGGTAGAGTCAATAATCAATAATCAGATTTTATTTATAGAATGATAGGCACTTGATGATAAACTCCTAACTCTTCTCGATACTTATGGGGAGGAGAGTGAGGCTATAAAACTTATCAAAAGAAAGTTCTCTCCACGCTAGGAGGAAAAATAAATGGTTATATAAATCTTACGAATAAACTTATCCGAACCGTCGGAGGCTCTGTAGAAATTTAACTAAATCAATAAATAAAAGGAGGCTCCTTCTAATGGAGCTGCTATGAAGTTATAACTTTAAGTCAAAGACTCTCCTCTACAGGAGAAACTACGGAATAAATCTATGGCAAAACTTACAACAGAAAATCACTCTCAAGGAGGAAATCATTGATAAACACTTTGAATACTTTGGGACACTTGGGACACCTGGGACACCTGGGACACCTGGGACACCTGGGACACCTTGACACCTTGACACTTGGGACACTTGGGACACCTGGGACACCTGGGACACCTTGACACTTGGGACACTTGGACACCTGGGACACCTTGACACCTGGGACACTTGGGACACCTGGGACACCTTGACACTTGGGACACCTGGGACACCTGGGACACCTTGACACCTTGACACTTGGGACACTTGGGACACCTGGGACACCTGGGACACCTTGACACTTGGGACACTTGGACACCTGGGACACCTTGACACCTGGGACACTTGGGACACCTGGACACTTGGGACACCTGGACACTTGGGACACTTGGGACACCTTGACACTTGGACACCTTGACACCTGGACACTTGGACACTTGGGACACTTGGGACACTTGGGACACTTGGGACACCTGGGACACCTGGGACACCTTGACACTTGGACACCTTGACACCTGGGACACCTTGACACCTGGGACACCTTGACACCTGGGACACTTGGACACTTGGGACACCTGGGACACCTGGGACACCTTGACACTTGGGACACTTGGGACACCTGGACACTTGGACACTTGGACACTTGGGACACCTTGACACTTGGGACACTTGGGACACTTGGACACCTTGACACTTGGGACACTTGGGACGCCTGGGACACCTGGGACACCTTGACACTTGGGACACCTGGACACTTGGGACACTTGGGACACCTGGACACTTGGGACACCTGGACACTTGGGACACCTGGACACTTGGGACACTTGGGACACCTGGGACACCTGGGACACCTTGACACTTGGGACACCTGGACACTTGGGACACCTGGACACTTGGGACACTTGGGACACCTGGGACACCTTGACACTTGGGACACCTGGACACTTGGGACACTTAGGACACCTTGACACTTGGACACCTTGACACCTGGACACTTGGACACTTGGGACACTTGGGACACCTGGGACACCTTGACACTTGGACACCTTGACACCTGGGACACCTTGACACCTGGGACACTTGGACACTTGGGACACCTGGGACACCTGGGACACCTTGACACTTGGGACACTTGGGACACCTGGACACTTGGGACACTTGGGACACCTTGACACTTGGGACACCTTGACACCTGGACACTTGGACACTTGGACACTTGGGACACTTGGGACACCTGGGACACCTTGACACTTGGACACCTTGACACCTGGGACACCTTGACACCTGGGACACTTGGACACTTGGGACACCTGGGACACTTGGGACACTTGGACACCTGGGACACCTGGGACACCTGGACACTTGGGACACCTGGACACTTGGGACACTTGGGACACCTGGGACACCTTGACACTTGGACACCTTGACACCTGGGACACCTTGACACCTGGGACACCTGGACACTTGGGACACTTGGGACACCTGGGACACCTTGACACTTGGGACACCTGGACACTTGGGACACTTGGGACACCTTGACACTTGGACACCTTGACACCTGGACACTTGGACACTTGGACACTTGGGACACTTGGGACACCTGGGACACCTGGGACACCTTGACACTTGGACACCTTGACACCTGGGACACCTTGACACCTGGGACACTTGGACACTTGGGACACCTGGGACACCTGGGACACCTTGACACTTGGGACACTTGGGACACCTGGACACTTGGGACACCTTGACACTTGGGACACCTTGACACCTGGACACTTGGACACTTGGACACTTGGGACACTTGGGACACCTGGGACACCTTGACACTTGGACACCTTGACACCTGGGACACTTGGACACTTGGGACACTTGGGACACTTGGACACTTGGGACACCTGGGACACTTGGGACACTTGGGACACTTGGACACCTGGGACACTTGGACACCTGGGACACCTGGACACCTGGGACACCTTGACACTTGGACACCTTGACACCTGGGACACTTGGACACTTGGGACACCTGGGACACTTGGGACACTTGGGACACTTGGACACCTGGGACACTTGGACACCTGGGACACCTGGGACACCTTGACACTTGGGACACTTGGGACACCTGGACACTTGGGACACTTGGGACACCTTGACACTTGGGACACCTTGACACCTGGACACTTGGACACTTGGGACACTTGGGACACCTGGGACACCTTGACACTTGGACACCTTGACACCTGGGACACTTGGACACTTGGGACACCTGGGACACTTGGGACACTTGGACACCTGGGACACCTGGACACTTGGGACACTTGGGACACCTGGGACACCTTGACACTTGGACACCTTGACACCTGGGACACCTGGACACCTTGACACCTGGGACACCTGGACACTTGGGACACCTGGGACACTTTGGATACTTAGGCTTTGGTCACTTTGGAGGCTGGAGGACGAAAGCTCAAAAGACAATTCAACACACTGGCAACGAGACGAGGGAAACACAGACTAAATACACCTGAGGAACCAAGGGGAACAGGTGGAAACACTTTGGGAATCAGGGAAGACAAAGAGACACACGGGAGGAAGAGCAAGTTACCTGAAACGAGAGGAGCTGTTAATTTCAAAATAAAACAGGAAGTGACAAGACAAGGTACAAAAACCTAAGAGCCTCTGTGAGAGCTGACAGTTTGAGGCTCCTCAAAACAGGGATCTGGTTTCCCACATTTCTGAAATTAGGAAAGATGTTCATCTATGAAACTATTACAGAATTCTGCAGAAACCGAATCATAATCAGGATAAACCCAAGCATCACAATTTAACTAATGAGAATCTCTTCTTGTGGAATATTATCTAAACAACACGCTTAAAAGTGCTGAAAGAGGATAAAATACTGCGTTGATGAAGGAGCTGTGGACTGAAAGCAGGAGGCAGCCATGAGCGCTCTGAGCAGCTTTATAGCCTCATAGTGTGCAGGATAAATGAGTTCAGCAGCTCTCTGTGAGGCGGCCTTAGAGCCAATCGCACTCAAACATATTCGTGCTAAATTGACTGTGACGTGTCATTCTGGTCAAATAACCTTAATCCAGCCAATTACCATAAATTCAACGAGGATGAAGGAGGATGAGCTGCTCAGGCTCACCGGTCTGCTCCTGAAAGTGTGGCCCGGGTCACAGGATCCCATTCAGCGGTTCTGCTTCAGTTCTTTCTTCAGAAAGAGTGAAACCCGGCAGAGAGTCCCTGTTATTTACTGTGGAGCAGCCCTGAAGGGATGGATGTCTGGGAAGGAAACCCGACTCACAGGTTTGGATGAAGAGGATAAAGAGTTTATATTGAATGGCTGATGTTGAGGGAAAGGGATGTGATTTCCCCAGATTCAGCTCCTCCACATGCCTCACATTCATTGAAAGAATGAGGACTGCATACTTTCTTCTGCTGATACCAGGCCTCCAGCATCCAATTATTTCTCCCCTTTAAATGCCTCCACAGCAAAACCCTTCAAAGCCCCGTTCAGTGTCTGTTCTCAGCGTAGGACGTGACTCAACTCTTTTATACCTCTCTGCCCCCCCCCCCCCTCTCGAATGCAATTCCCAGCCCCTAAATGTGCCCCTGCCTGTCCTGCTTTCTGCTCTAAGTGCCAAACGCTGAGGGTTTAAACACTCCCAGAGTTATGGAGTTAGCTAACTCACCTCCAGATGCTTGGTCTCTCCGATCTGATGCCTCTGTGGCTGCTGGACATCACTCTGTGACGGGTCCCTGTGGGGAAAGCCTCGCTCACTTATCTCCATCACTCTTCTTTGGGTCTTTGAAAATCCTTTGTGGATTAGCCGTAATCTCATCTGAGCAGATCCATTGCTGAAATTGAGGCAACACAGAGACTCGAGCTTGTTTCTCCAGTGGGAAACTTTCCTTTCTTTGTTTTTTAACACCCAGTTCAGCCTATTTCATCACATTAGAATAATAATAAAAAACAAAAAGGGGGGGGAACACAAAGGAAATCTGTCTCTGAGTTAAGAAATGATCATTCCTTAGAGGTTTAACAGGCCAGCTGCATATAAAGAATTCCCTGTGCTGCAGAATGAGGTCTGTCTGGGGGGGGCTCAATGAACAGACTGATAATAATCCAATAAATGTTACCAAAATGCAGCAAAGCATTAGTTTATACATCAGTTAATATATATTTCTGCATTAACTTTGTGTCAAAACCACTTTATTTACTTTTTTATTGATCTATTATTAATCTATTTGTGTGTTCCTTATCTTATTTTCCCCCTAAACTAACAGATTTCTGTGTTAAATTGTTATTTTATAGCTTTGAGGCCTATCATTTCCTCTGTGCTCAGCCTGTTGTTTGATCATCAGATGCAGAAATGAAGCCATGAAGCAGAGCTGTAAATAATGCAGGAGGCGCCTGTGTGTCAGAGATGAGAAACCAGCAAGGATGCAGAAATATTTTGTCGTCAGCATCATCGCTGTCACAGCTTTTTGAGTGAGTTGCCGGTAAAAAAAGGTTAAAATCAGTTCCATCGGTTTCATCTCAGCACAGAAAATGAAGAAGAAGGTTGGGGATACTCTCTGGAGTAAAGTGTGCTGAGACTTCTGGGATTTTCCTCTGGTATTAACACACTTCAGAGTCTTAAAAAGGCCTTTAAAGAAAACGTTGAAACAGAACCATGGTTCGGCTGCACGGCCCTGTTCACACGGGAATTAGACAATACTTTGGCTGCGTCTTCTTTTAGTATATTTAGCTGAAGCTCAAACACTGAATTAACACAAAACGAGTCATTTCAATGTATGAAACCTTAAATTCTGCTTCTCCGGGTCAGAAGCAGCCGGCAGTCGAGTTTAAAAGAGTAATTCAGAGAATTTATCCTATTTCATGCTGATTCCTAAAGAAATAATCTTGAACTCATAACGGAAAACAAATCTTTAAAAACTCTCGAGCTTCATTCACACACACCAACAACAGCAAACCAAGAGCAGCTTGATTACCTGCGTAAACATCCTCAGAAACGGAGCTCGCTGAGTAAATGGGAAAAACAACTAATGCAAGGCCAGATCTCTGCACTGCTGCCGTCTGTTTTCATAGGACTCAGATCCAGCTGTGTGGTGCTTACAGTCGGTCCAGGAATTCATTTTCCAGAACAATAATCACGAAACATAAAAGCTGTGCTTCTTCACCACTCAAATGGTCGGGTTCAGGAGTTTTACAGTCGGATTCATGAGTTTTACAGTCGGATTCATGAGTTTTACAGTCGGATTCAGGAGTTTTACAGTCGAATGAAGGAGTTTTACAGTCGGATTCATAGGTTTTACAGTCGGATTCAGGAGTTTTACAGTCGAATTAAGGAGTTTTACAGTCGGATTCAGGAGTTTTACAGTCGGATTCAGGAGTTTTACAGTCGGATTCAGGAGTTTTACAGTCGAATTAAGGAGTTTTACAGTCTGATTCAGGAGTTTTACAGTCGAATTAAGGAGTTTTACAGTCGAATTAAGGAGTTTTACAGTCGGATTCAGGAGTTTTACAGTCGAATTCAGGAGATTTACAGTCGGATTCAGGAGTTTACAGTCAGGAGATTAACAGTAAGATTCAGGAGTTTTACAGTCGGATTCAGGAGTTTAACAGTCGGATTCAGGAATTTTACAGTCGGATTCAGGAATTTTACAGTCAGATTCAGGAGTTTTACAGTTGGATTCAGGAGTTTTACAGTCGGATTAATCGGTTTTACAGTCTGATTCAGGAGATTAACAGTAAGATTCAGGAGTTTAATAGTCGAATTAAGGAGTTTTACAGTCGGATTCAGGAGTTTTAACAGACGGATTCAGGAGTTTTTACAGTCGGATTCGTGGGTTTTACAGTCGGATTCAGGAATTTTACAGTCAGATTCAGGAGTTTTACAGTTGGATTCAGGAGTTTTACAGTCGGATTAATCGGTTTTACAGTCTGATTCAGGAGATTAACAGTAAGATTCAGGAGTTTAATAGTCGAATTAAGGAGTTTTACAGTCGGATTCAGGAGTTTTAACAGACGGATTCAGGAGTTTTTACAGTCGGATTCGGGAGTTTTACAGTCGGATTCAGGAGTTTTACAGTCGGATTCAGGAGTTTTACAGTCGGATTCAGGAGTTTTAACAGACGGATTCAGGAGTTTTTACAGTCGGATTCGGGAGTTTTACAGTCGGATTCAGGAGTTTTACAGTCGGATTCAGGAGTTTTACAGTAAGATTCAGGAGTTTTACAGTCGGATTCAGGAGTTTTAACAGTCGGATTCAGGAGTTTTAACAGTAGGATTCGTGGGTTTTACAGTCGGATTCAGGAATTTTACAGTCGGATTCATGAGTTTTACAGTAAGATTCAGGAGTTTTACAGTAAGATTCAGGAGTTTTACAGTCGGATTCAGGAGTTTTAACAGTAGGATTCGTGGGTTTTACAGTCGGATTCAGGAATTTTACAGTCGGATTCATGAGTTTTACAGTTGAATGAAGGAGTTTTACAGTCTGATTAAGGAATTTTACAGTCAGATTCATAGGTTTTACAGTCGGATTCAGGAGTTTTACAGTCGGATTCGGGAGTTTTTACAGTCGGATTCGGGAGTTTTTACAGTCGGATTAATGGGTTTTACAGTCGGATTCGGGAGTTTTACAGTCGGATTCAGGAGTTTTACAGTCGGATTCAGGAGTTTTACAGTCGGATTCGGGAGTTTTTACAGTCGGATTCGGGAGTTTTTACAGTCGGATTAATGGGTTTTACAGTCGGATTCAGGAGTTTTACAGTCGGATTCATGAGTTTTACAGTCGGATTCATGGGTTTTACAGTCAGATTCAGGAGTTTTACAGTTGGATTCAGGAGTTTTACAGTCAGATTCATAGGTTTTACAGTCGGATTCAGGAGTTTTACAGTCGGATTCATAGGTTTTACAGTCGGATTCAGGAGTTTTACAGTCGGATTCAGGAGTTTTACAGTCGGATTCATGAGTTTTACAGTCAGATTCAGGAGTTTTACAGTTGGATTCAGGAGTTTTACAGTTGGATTCAGGAGTTTTACAGTCAGATTCATAGGTTTTACAGTCGGATTCAGGAGTTTTACAGTCAGATTCATAGGTTTTACAGTCGGATTCAGGAGTTTTACAGTCGGATTCGGGAGTTTTTACAGTCGGATTCGGGAGTTTTTACAGTCGGATTCGGGAGTTTTTACAGTCGGATTAATGAGTTTTACAGTCGGATTCAGGAGTTTTACAGTCGGATTCAGGGGTTTTACAGTCGGATTCAGGGGTTTTACAGTCGGATTCAGGAGTTTTACAGTCGGATTCAGGGGTTTTACAGTCGGTTTCAGGGGTTTTACAGTCGGATTCAGGAGTTTTAATGTGTCTCAATGACGCTGAATGGTATCTTTTCATCGCTGTAAAAAATCCGTTTGGTGGACACGCTTAATTAAACGAGATATATAGGGTCAAAGCTTCCAGAGTTACGACCCTATATAGGGTCAAAGCTTCCAGAGTTATGACCCTATATAGGGTCAAAGCTTCCAGAGTTATGACCCTATATAGGGTCAAAGCTTCCAGAGTTATGACCCTTTATAGGGTCAAAGTTTCCAGAGTTATGACCCTTTATAGGGTCAAAGCTTCCAGAGTTATGACCCTTTATAGGGTCAAACCTTCCAGAGTTATGACCCTTTATAGGGTCAAAGCTTCCAGAGTTATGACCCTATATAGGGTCAAAGCTTCCAGAGTTATGACCCTTTATAGGGTCAAACCTTCCAGAGTTATGACCCTTTATAGGGTCAAAGTTTCCAGAGTTATGACCCTTTATAGGGTCAAAGTTTCCAGAGTTATGACCCTTTATAGGGTCAAAGTTTCCAGAGTTATGACCCTTTATAGGCAAGTTGTTCCTACACCTCAGCAGAACTTTAGTTATTCACCACAAACCGTCAGTCAAACACCAGGCTTCCTGTCAGCTGTTTAAGAATGTTCCTTTATTAGGAGGACTGTGTTAACAGACACATTATGAGCAACGATTATTCTCCAATTATCCAACAAGCCAGTCAGAAGCACAACAGAGGCACCGTCGTGTCATTAGTGATGTAATGAAGTGAGGTTACAACAGAGACGTTAGGTCACTTCAAGGTAAACATGCGCTCCGAAATGTTTTCCAACACTAGACTGAACATTAAAAGAAAGGTATAGCACAAATAAATAAGGCTAAAGGAGGAAACTGAGGCACATCTGAACCTGAATCTACACCAGACCGAGGTTAGTGTTCAGCCATGAGACCCCCGCCCGTCACCGCTCTGAAGAACGTGGCGAGCAGATTCACCCAATATCGTTATAGTCCACAGCAGGGGGGCAGCTAGGAACAGTTTCCATCTTTTTTAACAGAACATATGTTCATAAATATTATTAATATCCGACTCACTGTCGCTGGGACTCTTTTATAGTTATGGGAACATAATGAGATTCTCCTGATCGTTTCCAACACTAACCCTGAGAAAAGCGCGAGCTCAGGACCAAACGGAGAGCCATCAGTCATCTGTTCTGTGAATTCATAAAGGTCAGAGTTAAACAGCCCCAACGCGAAGAGCAGAAAGACACCAAACAACACCTTAACATCTTAAAACGTAGCAAAAAAGTCCAGCAGCAGCCTGCAGGACCAAGTATAAAAACTGAAAATGGCAGAGCTGAAGCCCGAAAGTGTAATACTCGCCAAAGAGCTCCCGTGATTAGGCTCCGCCCACAATAAAGGCACCTGGGTGACGCCAGCAAAGCAGCTGAGTTTACCACAGCTCCCTGCACGGGATGATTTAACGAGGATCTGAGTCCGTCTGAATAAGAATCTGTGAATGAAAGCAGCTTTTCAGGGAATTTGTGTCAGAATACGTTAGAGTTCTGGAGGTCTGGAGCATGCAGAGCACCTGCAGCTGTTTGAGAGCAGCTGAGCGTATTCATGCAGCAGTAAATGGGCTTAATTTGACCTTCCACGCTAAGTACGACTGATCAAACCTTATAGTTCGTGTACCGAGCCTCCATCAGCCCAAATGTGAAATCTGCGCCTCCAAAGAGCTTCGTTTCAAAGTGGAGTCTGAGAAAACAACCTCTAAAAGTCGAAGGTAAGTCATCACATCCCTTAAAAGCACAAAGTATAAAAGACAACGCCTTGAGAATCCCATCCTGAGTCAGCGTTGTACATGTCACACGTTAAAGTTCTTTATGTTTAGCAGAGCTGAGTGTAGCGGGTATCTGTGTCCGTCTGTCCCAGAGAACAGCGTCACGGTGTTTCCACGCCGCTGTCCGTTACGTTTCAGCCGGGAACAAGGCGCCCAAGCATGCTGCAGGAGCCCCGAGTCGCAGGACCGGCATCACACCTCCTCAAAGAAGGCCATCTGGGACATGTAGGCGGAGTTCCGCTGCAAGACAAACCATGTGAGTGGCATCAGTCACCGGGGGGGGACGGTTCCAGAGACAAGTCAACCTACGTTGCTGTGGGGTAAGTAGACGGGCTCCTGGACGTATCCCCTGGCCTCGCTGTGGAGGCTGTACAGGCTGGCTTGCTGCTGCTGCTCCTCCAGCTTCAGAGACTCGATCTCAGACTTCAGCTCCTTCAGCTGGTCCTGCAGGTGTTTGCTCTTCTCCATGTACTCCAGCCTGCACCGGGCGAGAAAACACGCCGTCAGACACACAGAAAGAGCTGCAACAGGGCGTCAGACACACAGAAAGAGCTGCAACAGGGTGTCAGACACACAGAAAGAGCTGCAACAGGGTGTCAGACACAGAAAGAGCTGCAACAGGGCGTCAGACACACAGAAAGAGCTGCAACAGGGTGTCAGACACACAGAAAGAGCTGCAACAGGGCGTCAGAAACACAGAAAGAGCTGCAACAGGGTGTCAGACACACAGAAAGAGCTGCAACAGGGCGTCAGAAACACAGAAAGAGCTGCAACAGGGCGTCAGACACAGAAAGAGCTGCAACAGGGTGTCAGACACACAGAAAGAGCTGCAACAGGGCGTCAGACACAGAAAGAGCTGCAACAGGGTGTCAGACACAGAAAGAGCTGCAACAGGGCGTCAGACACACAGAAAGAGCTGCAACAGGGCGTCAGACACAGAAAGAGCTGCAACAGGGCGTCAGACACACAGAAAGAGCTGCAACAGGGTGTCAGACACAGAGAAAGAGCTGCAACAGGGTGTCAGACACACAGAAAGAGCTGCAACAGGGTGTCAGACACAGAAAGAGCTGCAACAGGGTGTCAGACACACAGAAAGAGCTGCAACAGGGTGTCAGACACACAGAAAGAGCTGCAACAGGGTGTCAGACACACAGAAAGAGCTGCAACAGGGTGTCAGACACAGAAAGAGCTGCAACAGGGCGTCAGACACAGAAAGAGCTGCAACAGGGTGTCAGACACAGAGAAAGAGCTGCAACAGGGTGTCAGACACACAGAAAGAGCTGCAACAGGGTGTCAGACACACAGAAAGAGCTGCAACAGGGCGTCAGACACACAGAAAGAGCTGCAACAGGGTGTCAGACACACAGAAAGAGCTGCAACAGGGTGTCAGACACACAGAAAGAGCTGCAACAGGGTGTCAGACACACAGAAAGAGCTGCAACAGGGCGTCAGACACAGAAAGAGCTGCAACAGGGTGTCAGACACAGAGAAAGAGCTGCAACAGGGTGTCAGACACAGAAAGAGCTGCAACAGGGTGTCAGACACAGAAAGAGCTGCAACAGGGTGTCAGACACACAGAAAGAGCTGCAACAGGGTGTCAGACACACAGAAAGAGCTGCAACAGGGTGTCAGACACACAGAAAGAGCTGCAACAGGGTGTCAGACACAGAGAAAGAGCTGCAACAGGGTGTCAGACACAGAAAGAGCTGCAACAGGGTGTCAGACACACAGAAAGAGCTGCAACAGGGTGTCAGACACAGAGAAAGAGCTGCAACAGGGTGTCAGACACAGAGAAAGAGCTGCAACAGGGTGTCAGACACAGAAAGAGCTGCAACAGGGTGTCAGACACAGAAAGAGCTGCAACAGGGTGTCAGACACACAGAAAGAGCTGCAACAGGGTGTCAGACACAGAAAGAGCTGCAACAGGGCGTCAGACACAGAAAGAGCTGCAACAGGGTGTCAGACACAGAAAGAGCTGCAACAGGGCGTCAGACACAGAAAGAGCTGCAACAGGGTGTCAGACACACAGAAAGAGCTGCAACAGGGTGTCAGACACACAGAAAGAGCTGCAACAGGGTGTCAGACACACAGAAAGAGCTGCAACAGGGCGTCAGACACACAGAAAGAGCTGCAACAGGGTGTCAGACACACAGAAAGAGCTGCAACAGGGTGTCAGACACACAGAAAGAGCTGCAACAGGGTGTCAGGCACACAGAAAGAGCTGCAACAGGGTGTCAGACACACAGAAAGAGCTGCAACAGGGTGTCAGACACACAGAAAGAGCTGCAACAGGGTGTCAGACACAGAAAGAGCTGCAACAGGGTGTCAGACACACAGAAAGAGCTGCAACAGGGTGTCAGACACAGAAAGAGCTGCAACAGGGTGTCAGACACACAGAAAGAGCTGCAACAGGGTGTCAGACACAGAAAGAGCTGCAACAGGGTGTCAGACACACAGAAAGAGCTGCAACAGGGTGTCAGACACACAGAAAGAGCTGCAACAGGGTGTCAGACACACAGAAAGAGCTGCAACAGGGTGTCAGACACACAGAAAGAGCTGCAACAGGGTGTCAGACACACAGAAAGAGCTGCAACAGGGCGTCAGACACACAGAAAGAGCTGCAACAGGGTGTCAGACACACAGAAAGAGCTGCAACAGGGTGTCAGACACAGAAAGAGCTGCAACAGGGTGTCAGACACAGAGAAAGAGCTGCAACAGGGTGTCAGACACACAGAAAGAGCTGCAACAGGGTGTCAGACACAGAGAAAGAGCTGCAACAGGGTGTCAGACACACAGAAAGAGCTGCAACAGGGTGTCAGACACACAGAAAGAGCTGCAACAGGGTGTCAGACACACAGAAAGAGCTGCAACAGGGCGTCAGACACAGAAAGAGCTGCAACAGGGTGTCAGACACAGAGAAAGAGCTGCAACAGGGTGTCAGACACACAGAAAGAGCTGCAACAGGGCGTCAGAAACACAGAAAGAGCTGCAACAGGGTGTCAGACACACAGAAAGAGCTGCAACAGGGTGTCAGACACAGAAAGAGCTGCAACAGGGCGTCAGACACACAGAAAGAGCTGCAACAGGGTGTCAGACACACAGAAAGAGCTGCAACAGGGTGTCAGACACACAGAAAGAGCTGCAACAGGGCGTCAGACACAGAAAGAGCTGCAACAGGGTGTCAGACACACAGAAAGAGCTGCAACAGGGCGTCAGACACAGAAAGAGCTGCAACAGGGTGTCAGACACAGAGAAAGAGCTGCAACAGGGTGTCAGACACACAGAAAGAGCTGCAACAGGGTGTCAGACACACAGAAAGAGCTGCAACAGGGCGTCAGAAACACAGAAAGAGCTGCAACAGGGCGTCAGACACAGAAAGAGCTGCAACAGGGTGTCAGACACACAGAAAGAGCTGCAACAGGGCGTCAGACACAGAAAGAGCTGCAACAGGGTGTCAGACACAGAAAGAGCTGCAACAGGGTGTCAGAAACACAGAAAGAGCTGCAACAGGGTGTCAGACACACAGAAAGAGCTGCAACAGGGCGTCAGACACAGAAAGAGCTGCAACAGGGTGTCAGACACAGAAAGAGCTGCAACAGGGTGTCAGACACAGAAAGAGCTGCAACAGGGTGTCAGACACACAGAAAGAGCTGCAACAGGGCGTCAGACACAGAAAGAGCTGCAACAGGGTGTCAGACACAGAAAGAGCTGCAACAGGGTGTCAGACACACAGAAAGAGCTGCAACAGGGCGTCAGACACAGAAAGAGCTGCAACAGGGCGTCAGACACACAGAAAGAGCTGCAACAGGGTGTCAGACACAGAGAAAGAGCTGCAACAGGGTGTCAGACACAGAGAAAGAGCTGCAACAGGGTGTCAGACACAGAAAGAGCTGCAACAGGGCGTCAGACACAGAAAGAGCTGCAACAGGGTGTCAGACACACAGAAAGAGCTGCAACAGGGTGTCAGACACAGAGAAAGAGCTGCAACAGGGCGTCAGACACAGAAAGAGCTGCAACAGGGTGTCAGACACACAGAAAGAGCTGCAACAGGGTGTCAGACACAGAAAGAGCTGCAACAGGGTGTCAGACACACAGAAAGAGCTGCAACAGGGCGTCAGACACAGAAAGAGCTGCAACAGGGTGTCAGACACAGAGAAAGAGCTGCAACAGGGCGTCAGACACAGAAAGAGCTGCAACAGGGTGTCAGACACAGAAAGAGCTGCAACAGGGTGTCAGACACACAGAAAGAGCTGCAACAGGGTGTCAGACACAGAGAAAGAGCTGCAACAGGGTGTCAGACACAGAAAGAGCTGCAACAGGGTGTCAGACACACAGAAAGAGCTGCAACAGGGCGTCAGACACACAGAAAGAGCTGCAACAGGGTGTCAGACACACAGAAAGAGCTGCAACAGGGTGTCAGACACAGAAAGAGCTGCAACAGGGTGTCAGACACAGAGAAAGAGCTGCAACAGGGTGTCAGACACACAGAAAGAGCTGCAACAGGGTGTCAGACACACAGAAAGAGCTGCAACAGGGTGTCAGACACACAGAAAGAGCTGCAACAGGGTGTCAGACACAGAAAGAGCTGCAACAGGGCGTCAGACACACAGAAAGAGCTGCAACAGGGTGTCAGACACAGAGAAAGAGCTGCAACAGGGTGTCAGACACACAGAAAGAGCTGCAACAGGGTGTCAGACACAGAAAGAGCTGCAACAGGGCGTCAGACACAGAAAGAGCTGCAACAGGGTGTCAGACACAGAAAGAGCTGCAACAGGGCGTCAGACACAGAAAGAGCTGCAACAGGGCGTCAGACACACAGAAAGAGCTGCAACAGGGTGTCAGACACACAGAAAGAGCTGCAACAGGGTGTCAGACACAGAAAGAGCTGCAACAGGGCGTCAGACACACAGAAAGAGCTGCAACAGGGCGTCAGACACAGAAAGAGCTGCAACAGGGTGTCAGACACAGAAAGAGCTGCAACAGGGCGTCAGACACAGAAAGAGCTGCAACAGGGCGTCAGACACACAGAAAGAGCTGCAACAGGGTGTCAGACACAGAGAAAGAGCTGCAACAGGGCGTCAGACACAGAAAGAGCTGCAACAGGGCGTCAGACACACAGAAAGAGCTGCAACAGGGTGTCAGACACAGAAAGAGCTGCAACAGGGTGTCAGACACACAGAAAGAGCTGCAACAGGGTGTCAGACACAGAAAGAGCTGCAACAGGGTGTCAGACACACAGAAAGAGCTGCAACAGGGTGTCAGACACACAGAAAGAGCTGCAACAGGGTGTCAGACACACAGAAAGAGCTGCAACAGGGTGTCAGACACACAGAAAGAGCTGCAACAGGGTGTCAGACACACAGAAAGAGCTGCAACAGGGTGTCAGACACACAGAAAGAGCTGCAACAGGGCGTCAGACACAGAAAGAGCTGCAACAGGGTGTCAGACACACAGAAAGAGCTGCAACAGGGCGTCAGACACAGAAAGAGCTGCAACAGGGCGTCAGAAACACAGAAAGAGCTGCAACAGGGCGTCAGACACAGAAAGAGCTGCAACAGGGTGTCAGACACAGAAAGAGCTGCAACAGGGTGTCAGACACACAGAAAGAGCTGCAACAGGGTGTCAGACACACAGAAAGAGCTGCAACAGGGTGTCAGACACAGAAAGAGCTGCAACAGGGTGTCAGACACACAGAAAGAGCTGCAACAGGGTGTCAGACACACAGAAAGAGCTGCAACAGGGCGTCAGACACAGAAAGAGCTGCAACAGGGTGTCAGACACACAGAAAGAGCTGCAACAGGGTGTCAGACACACAGAAAGAGCTGCAACAGGGCGTCAGACACACAGAAAGAGCTGCAACAGGGTGTCAGACACAGAAAGAGCTGCAACAGGGCGTCAGACACACAGAAAGAGCTGCAACAGGGTGTCAGACACACAGAAAGAGCTGCAACAGGGTGTCAGACACACAGAAAGAGCTGCAACAGGGCGTCAGACACAGAGAAAGAGCTGCAACAGGGTGTCAGACACACAGAAAGAGCTGCAACAGGGTGTCAGACACACAGAAAGAGCTGCAACAGGGCGTCAGACACAGAAAGAGCTGCAACAGGGTGTCAGACACAGAGAAAGAGCTGCAACAGGGTGTCAGACACACAGAAAGAGCTGCAACAGGGCGTCAGAAACACAGAAAGAGCTGCAACAGGGTGTCAGACACACAGAAAGAGCTGCAACAGGGTGTCAGACACAGAAAGAGCTGCAACAGGGCGTCAGACACACAGAAAGAGCTGCAACAGGGTGTCAGACACACAGAAAGAGCTGCAACAGGGCGTCAGAAACACAGAAAGAGCTGCAACAGGGTGTCAGACACACAGAAAGAGCTGCAACAGGGCGTCAGAAACACAGAAAGAGCTGCAACAGGGCGTCAGACACAGAAAGAGCTGCAACAGGGTGTCAGACACACAGAAAGAGCTGCAACAGGGCGTCAGACACAGAAAGAGCTGCAACAGGGTGTCAGACACAGAAAGAGCTGCAACAGGGCGTCAGACACACAGAAAGAGCTGCAACAGGGCGTCAGACACAGAAAGAGCTGCAACAGGGCGTCAGACACACAGAAAGAGCTGCAACAGGGTGTCAGACACAGAGAAAGAGCTGCAACAGGGTGTCAGACACACAGAAAGAGCTGCAACAGGGTGTCAGACACAGAAAGAGCTGCAACAGGGTGTCAGACACACAGAAAGAGCTGCAACAGGGTGTCAGACACACAGAAAGAGCTGCAACAGGGTGTCAGACACACAGAAAGAGCTGCAACAGGGTGTCAGACACAGAAAGAGCTGCAACAGGGCGTCAGACACAGAAAGAGCTGCAACAGGGTGTCAGACACAGAGAAAGAGCTGCAACAGGGTGTCAGACACACAGAAAGAGCTGCAACAGGGCGTCAGACACAGAGAAAGAGCTGCAACAGGGTGTCAGACACACAGAAAGAGCTGCAACAGGGCGTCAGACACAGAGAAAGAGCTGCAACAGGGCGTCAGACACACAGAAAGAGCTGCAACAGGGTGTCAGACACACAGAAAGAGCTGCAACAGGGTGTCAGACACACAGAAAGAGCTGCAACAGGGTGTCAGACACACAGAAAGAGCTGCAACAGGGCGTCAGAAACACAGAAAGAGCTGCAACAGGGCGTCAGACACAGAAAGAGCTGCAACAGGGTGTCAGACACAGAAAGAGCTGCAACAGGGTGTCAGACACACAGAAAGAGCTGCAACAGGGTGTCAGACACACAGAAAGAGCTGCAACAGGGTGTCAGACACACAGAAAGAGCTGCAACAGGGCGTCAGAAACACAGAAAGAGCTGCAACAGGGTGTCAGACACACAGAAAGAGCTGCAACAGGGCGTCAGACACAGAAAGAGCTGCAACAGGGTGTCAGACACAGAAAGAGCTGCAACAGGGTGTCAGACACACAGAAAGAGCTGCAACAGGGCGTCAGACACAGAAAGAGCTGCAACAGGGCGTCAGACACACAGAAAGAGCTGCAACAGGGTGTCAGACACAGAGAAAGAGCTGCAACAGGGTGTCAGACACAGAGAAAGAGCTGCAACAGGGTGTCAGACACAGAAAGAGCTGCAACAGGGCGTCAGACACAGAAAGAGCTGCAACAGGGTGTCAGACACAGAGAAAGAGCTGCAACAGGGCGTCAGACACAGAAAGAGCTGCAACAGGGTGTCAGACACACAGAAAGAGCTGCAACAGGGTGTCAGACACAGAAAGAGCTGCAACAGGGTGTCAGACACACAGAAAGAGCTGCAACAGGGCGTCAGACACAGAAAGAGCTGCAACAGGGTGTCAGACACAGAGAAAGAGCTGCAACAGGGCGTCAGACACAGAAAGAGCTGCAACAGGGTGTCAGACACAGAAAGAGCTGCAACAGGGTGTCAGACACACAGAAAGAGCTGCAACAGGGTGTCAGACACAGAAAGAGCTGCAACAGGGTGTCAGACACAGAGAAAGAGCTGCAACAGGGTGTCAGACACAGAAAGAGCTGCAACAGGGTGTCAGACACACAGAAAGAGCTGCAACAGGGTGTCAGACACAGAGAAAGAGCTGCAACAGGGCGTCAGACACACAGAAAGAGCTGCAACAGGGTGTCAGACACACAGAAAGAGCTGCAACAGGGTGTCAGACACAGAAAGAGCTGCAACAGGGTGTCAGACACACAGAAAGAGCTGCAACAGGGTGTCAGACACACAGAAAGAGCTGCAACAGGGCGTCAGACACAGAAAGAGCTGCAACAGGGTGTCAGACACACAGAAAGAGCTGCAACAGGGTGTCAGACACACAGAAAGAGCTGCAACAGGGCGTCAGACACACAGAAAGAGCTGCAACAGGGTGTCAGACACACAGAAAGAGCTGCAACAGGGTGTCAGACACACAGAAAGAGCTGCAACAGGGCGTCAGAAACACAGAAAGAGCTGCAACAGGGTGTCAGACACACAGAAAGAGCTGCAACAGGGTGTCAGACACAGAGAAAGAGCTGCAACAGGGCGTCAGACACAGAAAGAGCTGCAACAGGGCGTCAGACACACAGAAAGAGCTGCAACAGGGTGTCAGACACAGAAAGAGCTGCAACAGGGTGTCAGACACAGAAAGAGCTGCAACAGGGTGTCAGACACACAGAAAGAGCTGCAACAGGGCGTCAGACACAGAAAGAGCTGCAACAGGGCGTCAGACACAGAAAGAGCTGCAACAGGGCGTCAGACACACAGAAAGAGCTGCAACAGGGTGTCAGACACACAGAAAGAGCTGCAACAGGGCGTCAGACACACAGAAAGAGCTGCAACAGGGTGTCAGACACACAGAAAGAGCTGCAACAGGGTGTCAGACACAGAAAGAGCTGCAACAGGGTGTCAGACACACAGAAAGAGCTGCAACAGGGTGTCAGACACACAGAAAGAGCTGCAACAGGGCGTCAGACACAGAAAGAGCTGCAACAGGGCGTCAGACACACAGAAAGAGCTGCAACAGGGCGTCAGACACAGAAAGAGCTGCAACAGGGTGTCAGACACAGAAAGAGCTGCAACAGGGCGTCAGACACACAGAAAGAGCTGCAACAGGGTGTCAGACACAGAGAAAGAGCTGCAACAGGGTGTCAGACACACAGAAAGAGCTGCAACAGGGCGTCAGACACACAGAAAGAGCTGCAACAGGGCGTCAGACACACAGAAAGAGCTGCAACAGGGTGTCAGACACACAGAAAGAGCTGCAACAGGGTGTCAGACACAGAAAGAGCTGCAACAGGGTGTCAGACACACAGAAAGAGCTGCAACAGGGTGTCAGACACACAGAAAGAGCTGCAACAGGGTGTCAGACACAGAAAGAGCTGCAACAGGGTGTCAGACACAGAAAGAGCTGCAACAGGGCGTCAGACACAGAAAGAGCTGCAACAGGGCGTCAGACACAGAGAAAGAGCTGCAACAGGGTGTCAGACACAGAGAAAGAGCTGCAACAGGGTGTCAGACACACAGAAAGAGCTGCAACAGGGCGTCAGACACACAGAAAGAGCTGCAACAGGGCGTCAGACACAGAAAGAGCTGCAACAGGGTGTCAGACACAGAAAGAGCTGCAACAGGGCGTCAGACACAGAGAAAGAGCTGCAACAGGGTGTCAGACACACAGAAAGAGCTGCAACAGGGCGTCAGACACACAGAAAGAGCTGCAACAGGGCGTCAGACACACAGAAAGAGCTGCAACAGGGTGTCAGACACAGAAAGAGCTGCAACAGGGTGTCAGACACACAGAAAGAGCTGCAACAGGGTGTCAGACACAGAAAGAGCTGCAACAGGGTGTCAGACACAGAAAGAGCTGCAACAGGGCGTCAGACACACAGAAAGAGCTGCAACAGGGTGTCAGACACACAGAAAGAGCTGCAACAGGGTGTCAGACACACAGAAAGAGCTGCAACAGGGCGTCAGACACACAGAAAGAGCTGCAACAGGGTGTCAGACACACAGAAAGAGCTGCAACAGGGCGTCAGACACACAGAAAGAGCTGCAACAGGGTGTCAGACACAGAGAAAGAGCTGCAACAGGGTGTCAGACACAGAGAAAGAGCTGCAACAGGGTGTCAGACACAGAGAAAGAGCTGCAACAGGGTGTCAGACACAGAGAAAGAGCTGCAACAGGGTGTCAGACACAGAGAAAGAGCTGCAACAGGGTGTCAGACACAGAGAAAGAGCTGCAACAGGGTGTCAGACACAGAGAAAGAGCTGCAACAGGGTGTCAGACACAGAGAAAGAGCTGCAACAGGGTGTCAGACACAGAGAAAGAGCTGCAACAGGGTGTCAGACACACAGAAAGAGCTGCAACAGGGTGTCAGACACAGAGAAAGAGCTGCAACAGGGTGTCAGACACAGAAAGAGCTGCAACAGGGTGTCAGACACAGAGAAAGAGCTGCAACAGGGTGTCAGACACAGAGAAAGAGCTGCAACAGGGTGTCAGACACAGAGAAAGAGCTGCAACAGGGTGTCAGACACACAGAAAGAGCTGCAACAGGGTGTCAGACACACAGAAAGAGCTGCAACAGGGTGTCAGACACAGAGAAAGAGCTGCAACAGGGTGTCAGACACAGAGAAAGAGCTGCAACAGGGTGTCAGACACAGAGAAAGAGCTGCAACAGGGCGTCAGACACAGAAAGAGCTGCAACAGGGTGTCAGACACACAGAAAGAGCTGCAACAGGGCGTCAGACACAGAAAGAGCTGCAACAGGGCGTCAGACACACAGAAAGAGCTGCAACAGGGCGTCAGACACACAGAAAGAGCTGCAACAGGGCGTCAGACACACAGAAAGAGCTGCAACAGGGTGTCAGACACACAGAAAGAGCTGCAACAGGGCGTCAGACACACAGAAAGAGCTGCAACAGGGTGTCAGACACACAGAAAGGAGGCACTAACCCTAACCCAGCTCACCTCTCTCTCTCGATCTCCATCGACAGCCTCTTCATGTCAGAGTCCTTGAAGTCGAGGCGTGAGGACGCAGATTCATAGCCAAATTCTGACGGCTCGGGAGGAGCGGGGGGGGTGGAGTAAGCTGCTATGAGCTGGAGGAGAGGTAGAGGAAGAAGTTAATACCTTCATGGAGGCAAAGCACGTTAAGACTGAGCATCACGGCTTATCTGAGTCAAACTGAGAACCAATCTCTGTTTCTCTGCTTCTTTTCTCCTGCTTCTTTTCTCCTGCATCTTTCCTCCTGCTTCTTTTCTGCTTCTTTTCTCCTGCTTCTTTCCTCCTGCTTCTTTTCTCCTGCATCTTTCCTCCTGCTTCTTTTCTCCTGCTTCTTTCCTCCTGCTTCTTTTCTCCTGCTTCTTTCCTCCTGCTTCTTTTCTCCTGCTTCTTTTCTCCTGCTTCTTCTCTCCTGCATCTTTCCTCCTGCTTCTTTTCTGCTTCTTTTCTCCTGCATCTTTTCTCCTGCATCTTCTCTCCTGCTTCTTTCCTCCTGCTTCTTTTCTCCTGCTTCTTCTCTCCTGCATCTTTCCTCCTGCATCTTTCCTCCTGCTTCTTTCCTCCTGCTTCTTTCCTCCTGCTTCTTTCCTCCTGCTTCTTTTCTGCTTCTTTTCTCCTGCTTCTTTCCTCCTGCTTCTTCTCTCCTGCTTCTTTTCTCCTGCTTCTTTTCTCCTGCATCTTCTCTCCTGCTTCTTTCCTCCTGCTTCTTTTCTCCTGCTTCTTTCCTCCTGCTTCTTCTCTCCTGCTTCTTTCCTCCTGCTTCTTTCCTCCTGCTTCTTTTCTCCTGCTTCTTTTCTGCTTCTTTTCTCCTGCTTCTTTTCTCCTGCTTCTTTCCTCCTGCTTCTTTTCTCCTGCTTCTTTCCTCCTGCTTCTTCTCTCCTGCTTCTTTCCTCCTGCATCTTTTCTCCTGCTTCTTTTCTCCTGCTTCTTTCCTCCTGCTTCTTTCCTCCTGCATCTTTTCTCCTGCTTCTTTTCTCCTGCTTCTTTCCTCCTGCTTCTTTCCTCCTGCTTCTTTTCTCCTGCTTCTTTTCTGCTTCTTTTCTCCTGCTTCTTTCCTCCTGCTTCTTTCCTCCTGCTTCTTTTCTCCTGCTTCTTTTCTCCTGCTTCTTTCCTCCTGCTTCTTTTCTCCTGCTTCTTTTCTGCTTCTTTTCTCCTGCTTCTTTCCTCCTGCTTCTTTTCTCCTGCTTCTTTCCTCCTGCTTCTTCTCTCCTGCATCTTTCCTCCTGCATCTTTCCTCCTGCTTCTTTTCTGCTTCTTTTCTCCTGCATCTTCTCTCCTGCTTCTTTCCTCCTGCTTCTTTCCTCCTGCATCTTTTCTCCTGCATCTTTCCTCCTGCATCTTTCCTCCTGCTTCTTTCCTCCTGCTTCTTTCCTCCTGCTTCTTTTCTCCTGCTTCTTTTCTGCATCTTTCCTCCTGCATCTTTCCTCCTGCTTCTTTCCTCCTGCTTCTTTTCTGCTTCTTTTCTCCTGCTTCTTTCCTCCTGCTTCTTTCCTCCTGCTTCTTCTCTCCTGCTTCTTTCCTCCTGCTTCTTCTCTCCTGCATCTTCCCTCCTGCATCTTTCCTCCTGCATCTTTCCTCCTGCTTCTTTTCTCCTGCTTCTTTTCTGCTTCTTTCCTCCTGCTTCTTTCCTCCTGCATCTTTCCTCCTGCTTCTTTCCTCCTGCATCTTTCCTCCTGCTTCTCCTGCTTCTTCTCTCCTGCATCTTTCCTCCTGCATCTTTCCTCCTGCTTCTTTCCTCCTGCTTCTTTCCTCCTGCTTCTTTTCTGCTTCTTTTCTCCTGCTTCTTTCCTCCTGCTTCTTCTCTCCTGCTTCTTTTCTCCTGCTTCTTTTCTCCTGCATCTTCTCTCCTGCTTCTTTCCTCCTGCTTCTTTTCTCCTGCTTCTTTCCTCCTGCTTCTTCTCTCCTGCTTCTTTCCTCCTGCTTCTTTTCTCCTGCTTCTTTTCTCCTGCTTCTTTTCTCCTGCTTCTTTCCTCCTGCTTCTTTCCTCCTGCTTCTTTTCTCCTGCTTCTTTTCTGCTTCTTTTCTCCTGCTTCTTTCCTCCTGCTTCTTTCCTCCTGCTTCTTTCCTCCTGCATCTTTCCTCCTGCTTCTTTTCTGCTTCTTCTCTCCTGCATCTTTCCTCCTGCTTCTTTTCTCCTGCTTCTTTCCTCCTGCTTCTTTTCTCCTGCTTCTTTCCTCCTGCTTCTTCTCTCCTGCATCTTTCCTCCTGCATCTTTCCTCCTGCTTCTTTTCTGCTTCTTTTCTCCTGCATCTTCTCTCCTGCTTCTTTCCTCCTGCTTCTTTTCTCCTGCTTCTTTTCTGCTTCTTTTCTCCTGCTTCTTTTCTCCTGCTTCTTTTCTGCTTCTTTCCTCCTGCTTCTCCTGCTTCTCCTGCTTCTTCTCTCCTGCATCTTTCCTCCTGCTTCTTTCCTCCTGCTTCTTTCCTCCTGCTTCTTTTCTGCTTCTTCTCTCCTGCATCTTTCCTCCTGCTTCTTTCCTCCTGCTTCTTTCCTCCTGCTTCTTTCCTCCTGCTTCTTTTCTGCTTCTTTTCTCCTGCTTCTTTCCTCCTGCTTCTTCTCTCCTGCTTCTTTTCTCCTGCTTCTTTTCTCCTGCATCTTCTCTCCTGCTTCTTTTCTCCTGCTTCTTTCCTCCTGCTTCTTCTCTCCTGCTTCTTCTCTCCTGCTTCTTTCCTCCTGCTTCTTTCCTCCTGCTTCTTTTCTCCTGCTTCTTTTCTGCTTCTTTTCTCCTGCTTCTTTCCTCCTGCTTCTTTCCTCCTGCTTCTTTTCTCCTGCTTCTTTTCTCCTGCTTCTTTCCTCCTGCTTCTTTCCTCCTGCTTCTTTCCTCCTGCTTCTTTTCTCCTGCTTCTTTCCTCCTGCTTCTTTCCTCCTGCTTCTTTTCTCCTGCTTCTTTTCTGCTTCTTTTCTCCTGCTTCTTTCCTCCTGCTTCTTTTCTCCTGCTTCTTTCCTCCTGCTTCTTTTCTCCTGCTTCTTTCCTCCTGCTTCTTCTCTCCTGCATCTTTCCTCCTGCATCTTTCCTCCTGCATCTTTTCTGCTTCTTTTCTCCTGCATCTTCTCTCCTGCTTCTTTCCTCCTGCTTCTTTCCTCCTGCATCTTTTCTCCTGCATCTTTCCTCCTGCATCTTTCCTCCTGCTTCTTTTCTCCTGCTTCTTTCCTCCTGCTTCTTCTCTCCTGCTTCTTTCCTCCTGCTTCTTCTCTCCTGCATCTTCCCTCCTGCATCTTTCCTCCTGCATCTTTCCTCCTGCTTCTTTCCTCCTGCTTCTTTTCTCCTGCTTCTTTCCTCCTGCATCTTTCCTCCTGCTTCTTTCCTCCTGCTTCTTTCCTCCTGCATCTTTTCTCCTGCTTCTTTCCTCCTGCTTCTTTTCTCCTGCTTCTTTCCTCCTGCTTCTTTCCTCCTGCTTCTTCTCTCCTGCATCTTTCCTCCTGCATCTTTCCTCCTGCTTCTTTTCTCCTGCATCTTCTCTCCTGCTTCTTTCCTCCTGCTTCTTTCCTCCTGCATCTTTTCTCCTGCATCTTTCCTCCTGCATCTTTCCTCCTGCATCTTTCCTCCTGCTTCTTTCCTCCTGCTTCTTTTCTCCTGCTTCTTTTCTGCTTCTTTTCTCCTGCTTCTTTCCTCCTGCTTCTTTCCTCCTGCTTCTTCTCTCCTGCTTCTTTCCTCCTGCTTCTTCTCTCCTGCATCTTCCCTCCTGCATCTTTCCTCCTGCATCTTTCCTCCTGCTTCTTTTCTCCTGCTTCTTTTCTGCTTGTTTTCTCCTGCTTCTTTTCTCCTGCTTCTTTCCTCCTGCTTCTTTCCTCCTGCTTCTTTCCTCCTGCTTCTTCTCTCCTGCATCTTCCCTCCTGCATCTTTCCTCCTGCATCTTTCCTCCTGCTTCTTTTCTCCTGCTTCTTTTCTGCTTGTTTCCTCCTGCTTCTTTTCTCCTGCTTCTTTCCTCCTGCTTCTTTCCTCCTGCTTCTTCTCTCCTGCTTCTTTCCTCCTGCTTCTTCTCTCCTGCATCTTCCCTCCTGCATCTTTCCTCCTGCATCTTTCCTCCTGCTTCTTTTCTCCTGCTTCTTTCCTCCTGCTTCTTTCCTCCTGCTTCTTTCCTCCTGCATCTTTCCTCCTGCTTCTCCTGCTTCTCCTGCCATCGTCGGGACTTTTCCCGTCAGAACTTAACTCGTCGCTGTAACAAAGCGTCTGACATTAAGCTCCCTCAGCCCAACCCTTTGAACTTCCCTCAGCTTCTGAGCCCATGAGTCACCTTTAAAGGCACAGCAGCTGATCAGCGGCCTTCAGCTGTTAGAGTTCACTCTCACAGCCTTCATATTTCAGAGAAACTCAAGTAATCACCCTAAACAGAACCTGCACTGATCCACAGAAACAAATAAAGGAAACAGCATGGCAGTACGGGGTAGGTGGTCTTTGTGATCTCCAGCAGCTTCTGCTTGGCTCTCCTCTCTGCATCCTTTGCCTCCGTCAGGTCCTGCTTCAGGTGGTCCGCCTCCTTCAGCCTGAAACAGAGGTTTGGTCTGATGAAACAGCAGCGCTGTGAACATTTCTGCTGCTCAGATAACAGCTGGAGAACACATCTGTAGGTTTTCCACAGCTGCATCCTGTTCCAGGGGATAATCTACACCAATGCTCTGACTCTAAGAGGTGGAAAGGTTTTAAATCAGCTGTTATGCTCATGGCAGCAGATCCACAGTGACTCACAGTGGGGGGGTGAGGGCCCACCTTCTGCAGGTGGGCCCTCTCACCACACCCAGGTGAAAGGTGGCAGTCTGACCTCTGATAAAGACCCCAGGATTAAAAGCAGGGCCCTTCGTTAAGCTAATGCTGCAGACTCAGACCTCCTCTCAGACTGCTCCACCAGCTTCACCGCCAGCTGCTCCGCCTCCCTCATCTTCTGCTCCATCAGCCGCTTCTCCTCCTTGGTCTTCATGGCCGTGACCTCTAACCTCTGCCTCTCCTGCTCGGCCTCTGCAGCTTTGTGGGCCAGCAGCTTGGCTTCTTCCTCGGCTATCTGGGCCTTCTCTGCCAGCAGGTCTGCAGTCTCCTCAGAGCGCAGCTGCAGGGGAACAAGCATCTTTACAGTGTGCTGGAACAGGGGAGAGGGTCTCAGCTGCAGGGGGAGCCTCTCACCAGCGCCTCGTTGGCCAGCCGTGCCTCGTCCTGCAGCTGGAAAAGCCTTCGCTCCATCTCCTCCTTCGCTCGCTCTGCTTCTTCCCTCATCTGCTTTTCCCGGGCCAGGATCTGTCGCTCCATCTAAAGGAAACACAGGAGCACAGCTGAGAAAGCCGCTCTGGCTTCGCAGCGGCGGCAGCTGGGAGCACAAACCTTCTTGCGGGCCTTCTCCTCTTTAGCCTGAGCCTTCATCTGCTGCACTTCGATGGAGTCCACCTTCCTCCTCCTCATGAACAGATCGTGGTTCCCGATGCAGAGCTGCAGGATCTAAACACAGGAGGGACTGTGAGGTGGCCCTGCTCAGCTTTGGGTGGATCAGCAGCTCGGTTACACACTCACCAGCTTGTTCACACGCAGCTGAGAGGAGTAGAACTTGAAGACATCTTTCTTTTTGTCCAGCGGTTTGATTGTGAACTGAAAGGAGGAGAAGTTCAGTCAGAGCAGGGAACATCTGCAGCTCTTTACAGTGAAGCTCGACCCACGATAACCGGTCCATGGTTCCATGGTGGAGACATGGAGGGCGAGGCCGATATCTTACTGTAGGGATGTCAAACTCCGGTATTAAAGGGCCGCTGTCCTGCAGGTTTTAGACGTTTCCAGACGTTTCCCTGCAGGTTTTAGATGTTTCCCTGCAGGTTTTAGACGTTTCCCTGCAGGTTTTAGACGTTTCCCTGCAGGTTTTAGACGTTTCTCTGCAGGTTTTAGACGTTTCCCTGCAGGTTTTAGATGTTTCCTGCAGGTTTTAGATGTTTCCTGCAGGTTTTAGATGTTTCCCTGCGGGTTTTAGATGTTTCCCTGCAGGTTTTAGATGTTTCCCTGCAGGTTTTAGATGTTTCCCTGCAGGTTTTAGATGTTTCCCTGCAGGTTTTAGATGTTTTCATGCAGGTTTTAGATGTTTCCCTGCAGGTTTTAGACGTTTCCCTGCAGGTTTTAGACGTTTCCCTGCAGGTTTTAGATGTTTTCCTGCAGGTTTTAGACGTTTCCCTGCAGGTTTTAGACGTTTCTCTGCAGGTTTTAGACGTTTCCCTGCAGGTTTTAGAAGTTTCTCTGCAGGTTTTAGATGTTTTCCTGCAGGTTTTAGACGTTTTCCTGCAGGTTTTAGATGTTTTCCTGCAGGTTTTAGACGTTTCCCTGCAGGTTTTAGACGTTTCTCTGCAGGTTTTAGACGTTTCTCTGCAGGTTTTAGACGTTTTCCTGCAGGTTTTAGATGTTTCCTGCAGGTTTTAGACGTTTCCCTGCAGGTTTTAGACGTTTTCCTGCAGGTTTTAGATGTTTTCCTGCAGGTTTTAGACGTTTCCCTGCAGGTTTTAGACGTTTCCCTGCAGGTTTTAGACGTTTCTCTGCAGGTTTTAGATGTTTCTCTGCAGGTTTTAGACGTTTCCCTGCAGGTTTTAGATGTTTCTCTGCAGGTTTTAGACGTTTCCCTGCAGGTTTTAGATGTTTCCCTGCAGGTTTTAGATGTTTTCCTGCAGGTTTTAGACGTTTCCTGCAGGTTTTAGATGTTTCCCTGCAGGTTTTAGCTGCTTCCCTGCAGTTTTTAGATGTTTCCCTGCAGGTTTTAGATGTTTCCCTGCAGGTTTTAGACGTTTCCTGCAGGTTCTAGATGTTTTCCTGCAGGTTTTAGATGTTTCCCTGCAGGTTTTAGATGTTTTCCTGCAGGTTTTAGCTGCTTCCCTGCAGGTTTTAGATGTTTCCCTGCAGGTTTTAGATGTTTCCCTGCAGGTTTTAGATGTTTCCCTGCTTCAACACACCTGATTCAGATCAATGCCTCATTAGCTGGTTTGTGCAGAACTTAACAATCTTTTGAAGAGATTAATTTACTCTGAATCAGGTGCTTTGAAGCAGGGAAACATCTAAAACCTGCAGGACAGCGGCCCTCCAGGACCGGAGTTTGACATCCCTGAACTGTAGCACTAAGATAGGAGGAAGCCCTGTGATGGGATGCATTGGATTAATCATTTAAAGCTCGCAGCTAAAGAATATTTCCTGAAAGTTTCAGTGCAGCAGACCCACATCACAGCTTCTTCCTCGGTGGAGTCGCTTTGGATTCACAGTTTCCTGTTTTTCAGACTGGCCTCTAACAGAAAGCTGCCATAAGGTTACCTCCTTCTCGCTGTAGGAGATGTTGCGGATCCCGCTCCAAGGGAACGACTTGTTGGGGTTAAGTTTGCTCTTGGGGCTGTAGATGTGAAGGCCCTGAGCATCCACTCCGAGCAGGAGGTCCGTGTCCCTCTTGTTCTGCTGTTGGTGAGAAGCAACACGACAGTTAAAGGCTGCATCTGGAACAGCTGCATCTGGAACAGCTGCATCTGGAACAGCTGCATCTGGAACAGCTGCACCTGGAGCAGCTGCATCTGGAACAGCTGCATCTGGAACAGCTGCATCTGGAGCAGCTGCACCTGGAGCAGCTGCACCTGGAGCAGCTGCACCTGGAACAGCTGCATCTGGAACAGCTGCACCTGGAACAGCTGCACCTGGAGCAGCTGCACCTGGAGCAGCTGCACCTGGAGCAGCTGCACCTGGAACAGCTGCATCTGGAACAGCTGCACCTGGAACAGCTGCACCTGGAACAGCTGCACCTGGAGCAGCTGCACCTGGAACAGCTGCATCTGGAGCAGCTGCACCTGGAACAGCTGCACCTGGAACAGCTGCACCTGGAGCAGCTGCACCTGGAACAGCTGCACCTGGAACAGCTGCACCTGGAACAGCTGCACCTGGAACAGCTGCATCTGGAACAGCTGCACCTGGAACAGCTGCACCTGAAACAGCTGCACCTGGAACAGCTGCACCTGGAGCAGCTGCACCTGGAGCAGCTGCACCTGGAACAGCTGCACCTGGAGCAGCTGCACCTGGAACAGCTGCACCTGGAACAGCTGCACCTGGAACAGCTGCACCTGGAGCAGCTGCATCTGGAACAGCTGCACCTGGAACAGCTGCACCTGGAACAGCTGCACCTGGAACAGCTGCACCTGGAGCAGCTGCACCTGGAGCAGCTGCACCTGGAACAGCTGCACCTGGAACAGCTGCACCTGGAACAGCTGCACCTGGAACAGCTGCACCTGGAACAGCTGCACCTGGAACAGCTGCACCTGGAACAGCTGCACCTGGAACAGCTGCACCTGGAGCAGCTGCACCTGGAACAGCTGCACCTGGAACAGCTGCACCTGGAACAGCTGCACCTGGAACAGCTGCATCTGGAACAGCTGCACCTGGAACAGCTGCACCTGAAACAGCTGCATCTGGAACAGCTGCACCTGGAGCAGCTGCACCTGGAGCAGCTGCACCTGGAACAGCTGCACCTGGAGCAGCTGCACCTGGAACAGCTGCACCTGGAACAGCTGCACCTGGAACAGCTGCACCTGGAGCAGCTGCATCTGGAACAGCTGCACCTGGAGCAGCTGCACCTGGAACAGCTGCACCTGGAACAGCTGCACCTGGAACAGCTGCATCTGGAACAGCTGCATCTGGAACAGCTGCACCTGGAACAGCTGCACTTGGAACAGCTGCACCTGGAACAGCTGCACCTGGAGCAGCTGCACCTGGAACAGCTGCACCTGGAACAGCTGCACCTGGAACAGCTGCACCTGGAACAGCTGCACCTGGAACAGCTGCATCTGGAACAGCTGCATCTGGAACAGCTGCACCTGGAACAGCTGCACTTGGAACAGCTGCACCTGGAACAGCTGCACCTGGAGCAGCTGCACCTGGAACAGCTGCACCTGGAACAGCTGCACCTGGAACAGCTGCACCTGGAACAGCTGCACCTGGAACAGCTGCACTTGGAACAGCTGCACTTGGAACAGCTGCACCTGGAACAGCTGCACCTGGAGCAGCTGCACCTGGAACAGCTGCACCTGGAACAGCTGCACCTGGAACAGCTGCATCTGGAACAGCTGCACCTGGAACAGCTGCACTTGGAACAGCTGCACTTGGAACAGCTGCACCTGGAACAGCTGCACCTGGAGCAGCTGCACCTGGAACAGCTGCACCTGGAACAGCTGCACCTGGAACAGCTGCACCTGGAACAGCTGCACCTGGAACAGCTGCATCTGGAACAGCTGCACCTGGAACAGCTGCACCTGGAACAGCTGCACCTGGAACAGCTGCACCTGGAACAGCTGCACCTGGAACAGCTGCACCTGGAACAGCTGCACCTGGAACAGCTGCATCTGGAACAGCTGCACCTGGAACAGCTGCACCTGGAGCAGCTGCACCTGGAACAGCTGCACCTGGAACAGCTGCACCTGGAACAGCTGCACCTGGAGCAGCTGCACCTGGAACAGCTGCACCTGGAGCAGCTGCACCTGGAACAGCTGCACCTGGAGCAGCTGCAGCACCGACCAACAGCCACTGAACTCACCGTGATGGCAAAGTAGCTGACGCCGTACATCTCCAGGTCCTGAGCGATTTTTAAGTACTCCATCTCTGCCTCGTCCCTGTAGGAGGAGCAGAAACACGGTGAGACAGAACCACGCCTTTATTAACGCTGCTGATCTGCCTGAGAGCGGCGGGCCGACCTGGCGATGCCTCGGTGCTCCGCGTACCACGCCGTGATCTTCTCCTCCCACATGTCCGCCGTCATCTGGTACTGCATGAGGACCTGAAAGACACATCTGATCTTATCTCATCCCACGGCAGACAAACACCGGCTAACAGCCTCTTTCACGGCCCACTCACCCTTTTTGGCAGCAGCTCATCCTGGGCCAGGAAGCCCGGCTTGTGGAAGTTTGGGTCGTAGGCCCCGTACTGTGGTTAGGATGAGAAACAGCAGTGAGACTTCTGCACAGTCAGCCTGAACGATGCAGCTCTGGGCCTCGCTGAGTGTTCCTACCTTGGCCTGGACGGCGTACGACGCCAGCAGCACCGAGGCTTCGGGGGAGCAGAAGATCTCCTCATCTAATATCTGCTTTTTCACCTAAAACAGGAGCAGAAGACGTGTTAACAGGCGCCGAACTGCACAAAAGAGACGACTGGATTCCATCCAGGTGTTCAAAGAGCTTCTACTACCTGCAGGAAGAAGAGGTGCTGAGTGATCTCCTGGACCAGCTCCTCCTCCACCTTTTCAGGGAAGAACTTAGCCAGGAAGTGAAAGGTTATGGGCGAGTCTTTGGGAACCTCCTGATCCAAAACCTGAGCAGATAAACCAAAAGGAGGAGACAAACATGAGCTACCAGAGCAGGATATCACCTCAACAACACCTTCATTCACTCACCCGCTTCTCCGGTTTCAGCCAGGCGTAAGTGTCCTTTACGATGTACCGGAGTCCAAAAAACCAGGTCTCCCTCAAACCCACCGTGCGGCACACCAGGTCAAACAGGTCCTTCCCTTTCCACTTAACCTGAAAGAGGAAGCACATTCCTGCAGTTGTCATTTTTAACAGAGAAAAGCCTTTTCTGCCAGTGGAGCTGCTGCTTCCTCAGCCTTTCAGCTGCAGGAAATGCAAAAAGGAAAAGATTCAGACCGTTTCCTCGCTGCGTTTGACCCTAAAAGTCCAAAATCTAAACCTCAAACTGAGATTTCAGGAGCCCAATAACTTAATCCTCATTTCTTTGAGTCGTAAATAAGAAAGCCAACTGTCAGAGTCATCCAGGGCAGACCAAAGGTCTCATCTACCACAGAACCTGTGCAGAACCGGGCCTTCGATGGGCCTCACTTAAAGGACTCAAAGTGAAGCTTCAGTTTAGAGGATTTCAGCTAAACTGCAGCCATCTGTGAGGCTGTTGTTCAGCTTCTTCTGTGGATTCCTGCCTGGAGCTGCCCCTTTGGCCCGTTTAGGGATGGAAACCTTTGAGTTTTTAATCCTAGGCTCCTTTAAAAGGTTTAAAAGCAGGAGAGGAGGCTGAAACCCTGATTAGTTTGGAACTATTTCATGAGAAAAGCTGCTGCTCAGACCTGAACCGAGTCAGGACCTGTGCAGCCGAGGAGCTTCAGAGTCCGGGAGCTGCATTTAGACTCGAGTAAAGTCCACAGAAAGCCAGAATAATCATCTTTGTTCAGCGTGGGACCCCACAGGAGCAGAGAAATGGTTAAAGACTGGTTAAAGTGCCAGAGGCTGCTTCAGGATGCTCGTACCTCACAGCTGAACTCCATCTCAGCATCCATGGTGATAACCTTGACTTTGAAAGTCTTCGGCTGCTTCTTCTTTAACCCGAGGATAGACATTTCTGAAGGTGTTTCTGAGGGGAAAGAGCACAGAAATACAGCTGATTTTACACATCTGGGCGCCTTTTAATCCAGGCCAGGAGAAAACTAATGATTTTACAGTCAGAAATGCTTCATTGTTCCAGAGGAGGGTTTAAAATGAGGAGGAGGCCCATTACCAGGGGGTAAAGTTAAACTTCTGCCGTCCAACAAGGCTTCGCTAAGCTAACTTCTCTCCAAACAGCTTTATCCTCCCAGCTATGCCACAAACACGGACCAGAACAAGTTGGACACGCGGAGAAACTTTGTGGAGACCCCCATCACGGCTGCAGATGTTAAAGTCGGTTCAAACTGCTCTGGGACAGCTTGGCTAAAGCTAGCAGTTGCTACCAGGTTAGCTTCGTTAGCCTGCAGCTGAAAATCAGGACGACTTTCCAGAAGATTTTTGTTTTGACTCCCAGTCGCTCTACAGGTGGGAACATGAACAGCACTCCGGAATGACGCTGCTGCGCATGCGCAAGAATCTGCCCGCTCGAATGCCGCCTTCACTGACCGTCGGAAATAATGCGCTTTCAGTGTTTGTGTCCAAGAACGCAGCAGCAGGGGTCGGGCTGAACCTGTGCGGTGCACGGCTTATTTCTCTGGCCACTAACGGTAATTAAACATAAAAGATGTTCACAAAGGCTTTAAACTCTCAGTCGGGTCATCGATTAAAAGCTGTTTCGGTAAGAAGCCGGAAACGCCTTCCAGTGGAGCTGCTCCAACGTGTCTTTAATGCAGTGTTTGACTCTATCTGAGCTAGCCTGGGACCTTTGGGGAGAGAAACTGCCGGTAAAACCACGCATTGAGGTCAGGGATGGCAGTTCATCTCAGTGTAAAGTGAAGGTAGTTGTCGGCTTTAGATTTGCGCACGAGCCAAGTGTCCAAAACCGAGCAGTTCAGTCAACCAGGCTGTTATTGCGCTTTACTAACAGCAGTATTAGTAAAACAGGTAACATATGTGCCATATATCCCTTTTAGAGCAGCTTTTGGGTTAATCAGGTGAAAGAAAAGCAACTACTTTCAGCCTCTCACACAAAATCCCGTCCATCAGTCCATATATATATATATATAGATGATTGATTATTAACAGGTAGAGTAGATCAGCTTATATGGGGAAAAAAAAGCATCTTTTAATACTATTTCTTGGCTAACTTGCTTCTTTTTCCTAAATAGATCTGTCTACGATGTCAGCTGTCAGTGACACCTTTGAAAATGTGAAGGCGGTTATCTTATCAGCTCATAAAAGCACCACGCCGAGAGAGAAGGTCAACTTCTACAACTCGTGGGCAGGGAACTACGATCAGGTGAGGAAACAGACAACTATTGGCTCTGTTTGGTTGCTGCAAAGCTCGGGAAACCTTTAGTGTTTCTGCGGCTCCTAAGAGCTCGAATAAAGGCTCTTAAAAGGCTCTTAGCTTATTGAAACGCTGAAGATGACCATGACCTGGATCTGCAGCAGCATAGAGAGTAAGGAGAGCCCGTTTAAACCTTCAGATAAACCTTCAGGTAAAGATTTAAAAGGTTAAAGGTGATCCTTTTTTATGGGGAAATGAGCCAACTTCAGGTAAAGATTTACTGCAGCTGGTTTCCTGGTGGGATCTGCTGCCTTCAGGGTCCTGGACAAACCTTTTCCTTTCGAGCTCTTTGGTGTAATCTGTCCTGGTTTAGTTAAACAGGCCTAAAGCCTTCTTCTTGCAGCCTTCTGATTTTCCTCTGTTCACATACAGTTGGTCTGACTGGATTAGTGGAGTTCAAAGTCTTTTTCAGCCCCCAAAGAACCATTTGTTTGATACACATAAACAAAGTGACAGTTTTACTTTGGTAGATCCCTGTTAAAAAGATTTAAAAAGCTCTTTCTGTTGTAGAAACTGATGCAGCAGGGCAGGATAATCCGGTCAAAAAGCCACAGTGAAATGTGTTGTTTACGGTGACGACACCTGTTTTATCCAGAGAAGTGTTGGTAAAACTACTTTTTAAAAGTTAAAAGCATAAAAAACACAGGTATAGCAGTGTTAAAGCACTTTCCTTCACTCTCACTTAATGAGTAACCTGTTTATTTACAGTTCTGTCATCACACCAGAGAACTTTATGTGAGTTTTGAAGAAAAGATTTTCAGATTTTAGGATCTGAAACTGCAGGAAAAGGAGGAAAATGGATGAAACTAAGGAGGAGAGCAGGACTACACTGCCCCCTGGTGGCCAATCAGAGGAACAAGCAGCTGTCCCACAGGCTGATAAAATGGATCGGGCTCCAAATGATGGCTCCTGATAACAAAGGCTGTCCAACAGTTAGATAAAGAAGAACAGACAGTGTGTCTGAGGCGATCCAACGTCAAACTATTGATATAAACTGACTGCACCACAAAGCAGTAGATCAATGAAGGCTAAAACACACAAACTGCGTCCCCGAGGTTCACTTTCCTCTGCTGGAATAAGAGTTTAATGGAAACAGATATGCTGAAATAAGAGTTTAATGGAAGCAGATCTGCTGAAATAAGAGTTTAATGGAAACAAATATGCTGAAATAAGAGTTTAATGGAAGCAAATCTGCTGAAATGAGAGTTTAATGGAAACAAATCTGCTGAAATAAGAGTTTAATGGAAGCAGATCTGCTGGAATAAGAGTTTAATGGAAACAAATATGCTGAAATAAGAGTTTAATGGAAGCAGATCTGCTGGAATAAGAGTTAAATGGAAGCAGATGTGCTGAAATAAGAGTTTAATGGAAGCAGATGTGCTGAAATAAGAGTTTAATGGAAGCAGATGTGCTGAAATAAGAGTTTAATGGAAGCAAATATGCTGAAATGAGAGTTTAATGGAAACAAATCTGCTGAAATAAGAGTTTAATGGAAGCAGATGTGCTGAAATAAGAGTTTAATGGAAGCAGATCTGCTGGAATAAGAGTTAAATGGAAGCAGATGTGCTGAAATAAGAGTTTAATGGAAGCAGATCTGCTGAAATAAGAGTTTAATGGAAGCAGATATGCTGAAATAAGAGTTTAATGGAAGCAGATGTGCTGAAATAAGAGTTTAATGGAAGCAAATATGCTGAAATGAGAGTTTAATGGAAACAAATCTGCTGAAATAAGAGTTTAATGGAAGCAGATCTGCTGGAATAAGAGTTAAATGGAAGCAGATATGCTGGAATAAGAGTTTAATGGAAGCAGATGTGCTGGAATAAGAGTTAAATGGAAGCAGATATGCTGGAATAAGAGTTAAATGGAAGCAGATCTGCTGGAATAAGAGTTAAATGGAAGCAGATCTGCTGGAATAAGAGTTAAATGGAAGCAGATATGCTGGAATAAGAGTTTAATGGAAGCAGATGTGCTGAAATAAGAGTTTAATGGAAGCAGATATGCTGGAATAAGAGTTAAATGGAAGCAGATCTGCTGGAATAAGAGTTAAATGGAAACAAATCTGCTGGAATAAGAGTTAAATGGAAGCAGATCTGCTGGAATAAGAGTTAAATGGAAACAAATCTGCTGGAATAAGAGTTAAATGGAAGCAGATCTGCTGGAATAAGAGTTAAATGGAAGCAGATGTGCTGGAATAAGAGTTAAATGGAAGCAGATCTGCTGGAATAAGAGTTTAATGGAAGCAGATATGCTGGAATAAGAGTTAAATGGAAGCAGATCTGCTGGAATAAGAGTTAAATGGAAACAAATCTGCTGGAATAAGAGTTAAATGGAAGCAGATCTGCTGGAATAAGAGTTAAATGGAAACAAATCTGCTGGAATAAGAGTTAAATGGAAGCAGATCTGCTGGAATAAGAGTTAAATGGAAGCAGATGTGCTGAAATAAGAGTTTAATGGAAGCAGATGTGCTGAAATAAGAGTTTAATGGAAACAAATCTGCTGAAATAAGAGTTTAATGGAAGCAGATGTGCTGAAATAAGAGTTTAATGGAAGCAGATCTGCTGGAATAAGAGTTAAATGGAAGCAGATGTGCTGAAATAAGAGTTTAATGGAAGCAGATCTGCTGAAATAAGAGTTTAATGGAAGCAGATGTGCTGAAATAAGAGTTTAATGGAAGCAGATGTGCTGAAATAAGAGTTTAATGGAAGCAAATATGCTGAAATGAGAGTTTAATGGAAACAAATCTGCTGAAATAAGAGTTTAATGGAAGCAGATCTGCTGGAATAAGAGTTAAATGGAAGCAGATATGCTGGAATAAGAGTTTAATGGAAGCAGATGTGCTGGAATAAGAGTTAAATGGAAGCAGATATGCTGGAATAAGAGTTAAATGGAAGCAGATCTGCTGGAATAAGAGTTAAATGGAAGCAGATCTGCTGGAATAAGAGTTAAATGGAAGCAGATATGCTGGAATAAGAGTTTAATGGAAGCAGATGTGCTGAAATAAGAGTTTAATGGAAGCAGATATGCTGGAATAAGAGTTAAATGGAAGCAGATCTGCTGGAATAAGAGTTAAATGGAAACAAATCTGCTGGAATAAGAGTTAAATGGAAGCAGATCTGCTGGAATAAGAGTTAAATGGAAACAAATCTGCTGGAATAAGAGTTAAATGGAAGCAGATCTGCTGGAATAAGAGTTAAATGGAAGCAGATGTGCTGGAATAAGAGTTAAATGGAAGCAGATCTGCTGGAATAAGAGTTTAATGGAAGCAGATATGCTGGAATAAGAGTTAAATGGAAGCAGATCTGCTGGAATAAGAGTTAAATGGAAACAAATCTGCTGGAATAAGAGTTAAATGGAAGCAGATCTGCTGGAATAAGAGTTAAATGGAAGCAGATGTGCTGGAATAAGAGTTAAATGGAAGCAGATGTGCTGGAATAAGAGTTTAATGGAAGCAGATGTGCTGGAATAAGAGTTAAATGGAAGCAGATCTGCTGGAATAAGAGTTAAATGGAAGCAGATGTGCTGGAATAAGAGTTTAATGGAAGCAGATGTGCTGAAATAAGAGTTAAATGGAAGCATATCTGCTGAAATAAGAGTTAAATGGAAGCAGATCTGCTGGAATAAGAGTTAAATGGAAACAAATCTGCTGAAATAAGAGTTAAATGGAAGCAGATCTGCTGGAATAAGAGTTAAATGGAAGCAGATGTGCTGGAATAAGAGTTTAATGGAAGCAGATGTGCTGGAATAAGAGTTAAATGGAAGCAGATCTGCTGGAATAAGAGTTAAATGGAAGCAGATGTGCTGGAATAAGAGTTTAATGGAAGCAGATGTGCTGAAATAAGAGTTAAATGGAAGCAGATCTGCTGAAATAAGAGTTAAATGGAAGCAGATCTGCTGGAATAAGAGTTAAATGGAAACAAATCTGCTGAAATAAGAGTTAAATGGAAACAAATCTGCTGAAATAAGAGTTTAATGGAAGCAGATCTGCTGGAATAAGAGTTAAATGGAAACAAATCTGCTGAAATAAGAGTTAAATGGAAACAAATCTGCTGAAATAAGAGTTTAATGGAAGCAGATCTGCTGGAATAAGAGTTTAATGGAAGCAGATCTGCTGGAATAAGAGTTAAATGGAAGCAGATGTGCTGGAATAAGAGTTAAATGGAAGCAGATCTGCTGGAATAAGAGTTAAATGGAAGCAGATCTGCTGGAATAAGAGTTAAATGGAAGCAGATGTGCTGGAATAAGAGTTTAATGGAAGCAGATCTGCTGGAATAAGAGTTAAATGGAAGCAGATCTGCTGGAATAAGAGTTAAATGGAAGCAGATCTGCTGGAATAAGAGTTAAATGGAAGCAGATGTGCTGGAATAAGAGTTTAATGGAAGCAGATCTGCTGGAATAAGAGTTAAATGGAAGCAGATCTGCTGGAATAAGAGTTAAATGGAAGCAGATATGCTGGAATAAGAGTTAAATGGAAGCAGATGTGCTGAAATAAGAGTTAAATGGAAGCAGATGTGCTGGAATAAGAGTTAAATGGAAGCAGATCTGCTGGAATAAGAGTTTAATGGAAGCAGATGTGCTGGAATAAGAGTTAAATGGAAGCAGATATGCTGGAATAAGAGTTAAATGGAAGCAGATGTGCTGGAATAAGAGTTAAATGGAAGCAGATCTGCTGGAATAAGAGTTTAATGGAAGCAGATCTGCTGGAATAAGAGTTTAATGGAAGCAGATGTGCTGGAATAAGAGTTAAATGGAAGCAGATATGCTGGAATAAGAGTTAAATGGAAGCAGATGTGCTGGAATAAGAGTTAAATGGAAGCAGATGTGCTGGAATAAGAGTTAAATGGAAGCAGATCTGCTGGAATAAGAGTTTAATGGAAGCAGATGTGCTGAAATAAGAGTTAAATGGAAGCAGATGTGCTGAAATAAGAGTTTAATGGAAGCAGATGTGCTGAAATAAGAGTTTAATGGAAGCAGATCTGCTGAAATAAGAGTTTAATGGAAGCAGATGTGCTGAAATAAGAGTTTAATGGAAGCAGATGTGCTGGAATAAGAGTTTAATGGAAGCAGATCTGCTGGAATAAGAGTTAAATGGAAGCAGATCTGCTGGAATAAGAGTTAAATGGAAGCAGATGTGCTGGAATAAGAGTTAAATGGAAGCAGATGTGCTGGAATAAGAGTTAAATGGAAGCAGATGTGCTGGAATAAGAGTTAAATGGAAGCAGATCTGCTGGAATAAGAGTTTAATGGAAGCAGATCTGCTGGAATAAGAGTTAAATGGAAGCAGATGTGCTGGAATAAGAGTTTAATGGAAGCAAATCTGCTGGAATAAGAGTTTAATGGAAGCAAATGTGCTGGAATAAGAGTTAAATGGAAGCAGATGTGCTGAAATAAGAGTTTAATGGAAGCAGATGTGCTGGAATAAGAGTTTAATGGAAGCAGATGTGCTGGAATAAGAGTTAAATGGAAGCAGATGTGCTGGAATAAGAGTTAAATGGAAGCAGATCTGCTGAAATAAGAGTTTAATGGAAGCAGATATGCTGGAATAAGAGTTTAATGGAAGCAGATCTGCTGGAATAAGAGTTAAATGGAAGCAGATCTGCTGGAATAAGAGTTAAATGGAAGCAGATCTGCTGGAATAAGAGTTTAATGGAAGCAGATCTGCTGGAATAAGAGTTTAATGGAAGCAGATGTGCTGGAATAAGAGTTAAATGGAAGCAGATGTGCTGGAATAAGAGTTAAATGGAAGCAGATGTGCTGGAATAAGAGTTAAATGGAAGCAGATGTGCTGGAATAAGAGTTAAATGGAAGCAGATCTGCTGAAATAAGAGTTTAATGGAAGCAGATATGCTGGAATAAGAGTTAAATGGAAGCAGATGTGCTGGAATAAGAGTTAAATGGAAGCAGATGTGCTGGAATAAGAGTTAAATGGAAGCAGATGTGCTGGAATAAGAGTTAAATGGAAGCAGATGTGCTGAAATAAGAGTTAAATGGAAGCAGATCTGCTGGAATAAGAGTTTAATGGAAGCAGATCTGCTGGAATAAGAGTTTAATGGAAGCAGATGTGCTGGAATAAGAGTTAAATGGAAGCAGATGTGCTGGAATAAGAGTTAAATGGAAGCAGATCTGCTGAAATAAGAGTTTAATGGAAGCAGATATGCTGGAATAAGAGTTAAATGGAAGCAGATGTGCTGGAATAAGAGTTTAATGGAAGCAGATGTGCTGGAATAACTGCTGGCCTTCCTCTCTTTGCTCTGAGCAGGATGTGGCTGTTCTGGACTACCGTGCACCGGCTCTGGCTGCAAACTGCATCTCGTCCCATTTCAGCGGCGCTCCAGAAGCAGCGGTCGTGCTGGACGTGGCGTGCGGCACGGGGCTGGTGGCCAAACAGGTAGGAGGCGTGGCCAGAGGCCGGCTGAGTCAGAGGGAGTAACTCCAAAGTCAAACCAATGTGTCTGTGCTGCTCAGATGAAACAGCGTGGCTTCGGGCGTTTTCTGGGGGTGGATGGAAGCGACGCCATGCTGCAGGTGGCCAGGCGGAGCGGGCTGTACCGGGACCTGAAGCAGTGCCTTCTGGGAGAGGAGCCTCTGCCTTCTCAGTGGGGTAATTAAACCCGTCGCATCACCCGGGTAACGGGTCGCTGCGATCCTGTGGTCCCTAACCCTGGTGTTAGATCATCTTTAGTCCTGGGATCCGTCTCCAGGAGCCTCTGATCCCTAACCAGGAGCCTATCAGGAGCCTGAACTCTTTGGCCTCTCCACCCCCAGGTCTGTGTGATGTGGTCGTGGTCGTGGGAGCCCTGAGTGTCGGTCAGGTCCCCGTCGGTGCCGTCAGACACTTCTGCAGGGCCACCAAGCCAGGTGAGGGGGGGGGGGTTATAAAGCTGATAGTTAGGGATGGCTCAGCCTGAAACATCCCATAGTTCTGCTGCTATAGGCCCAGCCTGCTGGGGGAGCTCATCTGTCACACCTTTCCTCTCTTTGCTCTCTTTTTCCTCCTGTTTAATTTCTCAAATGATTTTCTGTCCATGTGACATTATTGTGGTTATTAACTTGTGTTTCCCTGTTCCAACAGGTATCCTTTGAATGGTGTTATGGTGTTTTTCCCCCCTCTTTTCCCTCTTTTCTGTCTTCTCAAACCCCAGCTGGTCGAGGCGGATGGACACCCTTCCTGGTTCTGGTTCTGCCAGAGGTTCCTTCCTGGTTCTGGTTCTGCCAGAGGTTTCTTCCTGGTTCTGGTTCTGCCAGAGGTTTCTTCCTGGTTCTGCCAGAGGTTTCTTCCTGAGTCTGGTTCTGCCAGAGGTTTCTTCCTGGTTCTGGTTCTGCCAGAGGTTTCTTCCTGGTTCTGCCAGAGGTTCCTTCCTGGTTCTGGTTCTGCCAGAGGTTTCTTCCTGGTTCTGCCAGAGGTTCCTTCCTGGTTCTGGTTCTGCCAGAGGTTTCTTCCTGGTTCTGCCAGAGGTTTCTTCCTGGTTCTGGTTCTGCCAGAGGTTTCTTCCTGGTTCTGGTTCTGCCAGAGGTTTCTTCCTGGTTCTGGTTCTGCCAGAGGTTTCTTCCTGGTTCTGGTTCTGCCAGAGGTTCCTTCCTGGTTCTGGTTCTGCCAGAGGTTTCTTCCTGGTTCTGCCAGAGGTTTCTTCCTGGTTCTGGTTCTGCCAGAGGTTTCTTCCTGGTTCTGGTTCTGCCAGAGGTTTCTTCCTGAGTCTGGTTCTGCCAGAGGTTTCTTCCTGGTTCTGGTTCTGCCAGAGGTTTCTTCCTGTTAAAGGGAGTCGTTCCTTTCCACAGTCCCTCAGGCTCAGGACGGGAGATTGGACTGAAGACAAGTTTCGGTCCAATCTGTTGGTTTCCTTAGCTCGGATATTATTTTTTAATTGGCTCCATATGAATTAATTGGATTATGATTACAATGAATTGAATTCCAATTGGCTTGAATTGGACTTTATTACTTAAGTGCCTTGAGATGACAATTGTTGTAATCTGGCGCTTTATAAATAAAACTGAATTGAATTTGGTTTTGAATGAGTAATTAACCGCTCAGCTGCACTCTGGCGTCTCTCCACCAGGGGGCATCATCTGCATGACAACAAGAAGTAACCAAGACAATCTGGAGTACAAAGCCACCCTGGAGCGGGAGCTGAGGCAGATGGAGCAGGAGGGGCTTTGGGCCTGTGTGGAGGTGGCTGAGGAGAAGGACTGGGAGAGAGCTGTGTCAGAGCAGGAGGTCGGCTACATATCTGGGGCCGTGTACCTCTATAAGAAGCTGTGACGCCATAAGAGACAAAGACCAACAAAGAAGAGAACAGTTCCAGAATAAAGAAAATGTTTGAATCAGTCGTCATGATGTGAAATATTCATCAGAATATGCAGCCTGCATTTGAAGCCTTTTTTCATTATGAAACGGTCATAATCTGACATAAATACAAAAATATATAACGTTAAAACAACCTTAAATGAATGCAGTTTCAAGTTAAAGCAGAGAAATGTTTCACTTTCTGCTCAATTATTAAGTTATTTTATGACTTCATTTAACAGCATTTATTATCATATTAGGTTCATTATTGAGCCATTAATACAGTTTGAGTCGTCCACACCACAGATAACAATGGGGGGGGGGGGGGTACGCACCATATGAGCATTTTCACATCAGAGCACACATCAGTCTGCAAGTCTTTTGTTTCAGAGGCAAATAAAGAAAGGAAGAAAGAAAAAGAAGGAAAGAAAGAAAGAAAAAGACAGAAAGGAAGAAAGAAAGAAAGACAGATGGAGGAAGACGGGATGCAGCACATGTTGAGTTTCAGTGAAGTTTTACTGAAAGATTCACTTCCTGGTTATGACATCATTTAACTTAAAAATCTGAATGATGTAGTTTGGGTTGAATAGAAAGAAAGAGAGAGAGAAAGGGAAGAGAGAGATAAAGAAAGAAAGAAAGAGGTCAAAGGTTAAATTTGCTCGGTACCTTCTTGGATAATATTCTGCTTTTACTCAGAATCTTTTGTTGTTCCAGAGTAATTTTGGCCTGTTTGAACCTATAGGGGGGGGTTAGGGTTAGGTTAGGGGGGGGGGGGGGGGGGGGGGGGGGAGTTAGGGTTAGGGTTAGGTTGGGGGGGGGTTCAGAAGGAGGACCGTCTCAGTAACAGACGTGTTTATCCAACTCATATTTCCAATCATTAATCAAGCTAACGTGTTGTTCTTGGACTGCGGGAGGAAACCGCAGCGTGCAAAGGCCACAGCTTTGAGTCCAGCCGGGAACCTTCCAGCCGGGAACCTTCCTGCTGGGAACCTTCCTGCCGGGAACCTTCCAACCGGGAACCTTCCTGCCGGGAACCTTCCTGCTGGGAACCTTCCTGCTGGGAACCTTCCAGCCGGGAACCTTCCTGCTGGGAACCTTCCTGCCGGGAACCTTCCTGCCGGGAACCTTCCTGCCGGGAACCTTCCTGCTGGGAACCTTCCAGCCGGGAACCTTCCTGCCGGGAACCTTCCTGCTGGGAACCTTCCAGCCGGGAACCTTCCTGCTGGGAACCTTCCTGCCGGGAACCTTCCTGCCGGGAACCTTCCTGCCGGGAACCTTCCTGCTGGGAACCTTCCTGCCGGGAACCTTCCTGCCGGGAACCTTCCTGCTGGGAACCTTCCTGCCGTGAGGCCTCAGGATCCTCCGAGCCGCCCGGGTTCTGCCTGAAAACCTTTTCAGATGCATGAAACCCTCTGTTCTCTGTTGGAAATGGGCCGGTTTCTGGAAGAAGATGGTCTAAGGTGTGTTGGGACCATCAGGAGACGTGTCCCTGGTGTCTCCTGCACCTTCATCCAAAAGGTCTTCTTCCTCCCTCCAGCCTCCAGGACTCCTCCCTTAACCTCCTGCATGTCCAGGCGGGCTTCATCCAGAAGATCCTCGCAGGGAGCATTTCTTTCTTCTCTTTGGGGCTGGGTGACTTAGTGACTCAGTCTCCTCCTCCCTGTGAGTCTCTCTGCACAGGGATTTAATTCAGCCCTCTGAGCCCTTTGCATAATGCTGCTCCTGTGAAAAAGGCCTGGGGGGTTGAGCAGGAACAGGGTAAAGAACTCAGTCTCTATGAAGGCATCACAAGGACCTGCTAACACCCGCTCTGAGTGTGTTTGTTCCTGTTTTTCTACATTTGTGGGGTTCAAACGACCCATTAACACCACCATGCTGCTGATTGTCAAATAAAAAGAGAAGACTCACCAAAAACCTGATAAAACCATGAGAAAGTATTAAAACTCTGACCCATGAAAGTGTTTCATCATTATAATGCCGTACAGGGACCTAAATCTGACTTTAACAGACAGGAAGGTTTTTAAAGGCTGTTTCTCAGAGGGTTTCAGATAATCCTGGCAGAGCTCTGAGGTCAACAAATCAACTTTAGCTGGAAGTGTTCAGGTCAAAATAAAAGCCCTGGGGTGACCGAGCCTTTTCTGCTGCTGCCCCCAGGCTCTGGAATAAGCCCCCCCCCTCAGATGAGTCTTATTTCTGACCTCTGACCTCTTTAAATCTGGGCTAAAAACATACTTATTTCAGATGGCTTTAAATACCCAGTAGTATGGAGACACTTTTATATTATCTTATTCAATTTTACTGTTATTTTATTGTTTTTTACTGTTATTTTATTGTTTTTCTACTGTTATTTTATTGTTTTTTACTGTTATTTTATTGTTTTTCTACTGTTATTTTATTGTTTTTTACTGTTATTTTATTGTTTTTCTACTGTTATTTTATTGTTTTTTTACTGTTATTTTATTGTTTTTTACTGTTATTTTATTGTTTTTCTACTGTTATTTTATTGTTTTTTACTGTTATTTTATTGTTTTTTACTGCTATTTTATTGTTTTTTACTGCTATTTTATTGGTTTTTACTGTTATTTTATTGTTTTTTACTGTTATTTTATTGTTTTTTACTGTTATTTTATTGTTTTTTACTGCTATTTTATTGTTTTTTACTGCTATTTTATTGGTTTTTACTGTTATTTTATTGTTTTTTACTGTTATTTTATTATTTTTTACTGTTATTTTATTGTTTTTTACTGTTATTTTATTGTTTTGTAACCCTCACCCCATCGTATTTATCTGAGCTTTTAACTGTAACCCTGGCAGAGCTCTGAGGTCAACAAATCAACTTCTGCTGGAAGTGTTCAGGTCAAAATAAAAGCCCTGGGGTGACCGAGCCTTTTCTGCTGCTGCCCCCAGGCTCTGGAATAAGCTCCCCCCCTCAGATGAGTCTTATTTCTGACCTCTGACCTCTTTAAATCTGGGCTAAAAACATACTTATTTCAGATGGCTTTAAATACCCAGTAGTATGGAGACACTTTTATATTATCTTATTCAATTTTACTGTTATTTTATTGTTTTTTACTGTTATTTTATTGTTTTTCTACTGTTATTTTATTGTTTTTTACTGTTATTTTATTGTTTTTCTACTGTTATTTTGTTTTTTACTGTTATTTTATTGTTTTTTACTGCTATTTTATTGTTTTTTACTGCTATTTTATTGGTTTTTACTGTTATTTTACTGTTTTTTACTGTTATTTTATTGGTTTTTACTGTTATTTTATTGTTTTTTACTGCTATTTTATTGTTTTTTACTGCTATTTTATTGGTTTTTACTGTTATTTTATTGTTTTTTACTGTTATTTTATTGTTTTTTACAGCTATTTTATTGTTTTTTACTGCTATTTTATTGTTTTTTACTGTTATTTTATTGTTTTTTTACTGCTATTTTATTGTTTTTTACTGCTATTTTATTGTTTTTTACTGCTATTTTATTGTTTTTTACTGTTATTTTATTGTTTTTACTGCTATTTTGTTGTTTTTTACTGTTATTTTATTGATTTTTACTGTTATGTTATTGTTTTTTACTGCTATTTTATTGTTTTTTACTGCTATTTTATTGTTTTTTACTGCTATTTTATTGTTTTTTACTGTTATTTTATTGTTTTTACTGCTATTTTATTGTTTTTTCTGCTATTTTATTGTTTTTTACTGCTATTTTATTGTTTTTTACTGTTATTTTATTGTTTTTTACTGTTATTTTATTGTTTTTTACCGCTATTTTATTGCTTTTTACTGTTATTTTATTGTTATTTTATTGATTTTTACTGTTATTTTATTGTTTTTTTACTGCTATTTTATTGTTTTTTACTGTTATTTTATTGTTTTTTACTGTTATTTTATTGTTTTTTACTGCTATTTTATTGTTTTTACTGCTATTTTATTGTTTTTACTGCTATTTTATTGTTTTTTCTGCTATTTTATTGTTTTTTTACTGCTATTTTATTGTTTTTTACTGTTATTTTATTGTTTTTTACTGTTATTTTATTGTTTTTTACTGTTATTTTATTGTTTTTTTACTGTTATTTTATTGTTTTTTACTGCTATTTTATTGTTTTTACTGCTATTTTATTGTTTTTTACTGTTATTTTATTGTTTTTTCTGCTATTTTATTGTTTTTTACTGTTATTTTATTGTTTTTACGTTTATTTTATTGTTTTTTCTGCTATTTTATTGTTTCTTACTGCTATTTTATTGTTTTTTATTTTTATTTTATTGTTTTTTACTGTTATTTTATTGTTTTTACTGTTATTTTATTGTTTTTTTACTGTTATTTTATTGTTTTTACTGTTATTTTATTGTTTTTTCTGCTATTTTATTGTTTTTTACTGCTATTTTATTGTTTTTCTGCTATTTTATTGTTTTTTTACTGCTATTTTATTGTTTTTTACTGTTATTTTAAATCTGCTTAGATTCAGTAAAAATCTACCTGCCAAATTCACAGAATGTGTTCTGTCAGACGTTTTGTAGATAAAGCACAAAGACACATCAAAAATATCGTAATTTGATCAAAAATTATGCAGCAATAGACGGACATTTAGTCCAAAAATTGGAATTAAAATGTTTTTGATGTTGCTAAAGCTAAAGGCCTCACAGATCACCTTTAAATGCTTTTTATCACTCTGAAAGAGGTCACTGACAGCTGGTTTAGAGTTTGTTGGTGTCCATCAGGCAGTTTCCACCCTGAAAGCACAGCTTTTATCTTCCACAGTTTGGGAACCAGACGCTGAAACGTGATGCTTCTGCAGTGAAGTCATGATTCACAGAAACTGAATGTTGAATCTTCAGCAAACATTCTCTGCTTCCTCCTCTAACAACACAAACCTTTGCTGCAGCCACACTTTCTGTCAAACCAGTTTGTCATGAGGCTCGTTTCAGCCGGTTTCAGGGGCTTTCCGAGAGGCTCTTTGCTGTGAGCCACGTGTTTAATAATGTTAAAAGACTCAAATGCATCAGGACTTTGGGCGTAAAACAAAAAAAATAAGATAAAATAAGAGTACAGAAGTTTCACTGGCTGGAAATAATGCATCCCCACAGAGACTGTTGCTTAAATGCTTTAATAAAAGACTTCATGGCTACATTATACTGAATATCTTCATTAATCACATAGCATCCGAGGTAAAACATCTGAGGTGAAAAACAGCCGATAGAATGACAGAAATAAGGCAGTTTAAGAACAGTTTAAGTTAAAGAAGTTCAGAGATAACTGTGCATCCTTCACTTGCTGATTGTTACCGGAGATGAAGCCGGTCCTTTTCCTCCTCCTCCCTCAGGGAGATGAAGCCGGTCCTTTTCCTTCTCCTCCTTCAGGGAGATGAAGCCGGTCCTTTTCCTTCTCCTCCTTCAGGGAGATGAAGCCGGTCCTTTTCCTCCTCCTCCTCCTTCAGGGAGATGAAGCCGGTCCTTTTCCTTCTCCTCCTTCAGGGAGATGAAGCCGGTCCTTTTCCTTCTCCTCCTTCAGGGAGATGAAGCCGGTCCTTTTCCTTCTCCTCCTTCAGGGAGATGAAGCCGGTCCTTTTCCTTCTCCTCCTTCAGGGAGATGAAGCCGGTCCTTTTCCTTCTCCTCCTTCAGGGAGATGAAGCCGGTCCTTTTCCTTCTCCTCCTTCAGGGAGATGAAGCCGGTCCTTTTCCTTCTCCTCCTTCAGGGAGATGAAGCCGGTCCTTTTCCTTCTCCTCCTTCAGGGAGATGAAACCGGTCCTTTTCCTTCTCCTCCTTCAGGGAGATGAAGCCGGTCCTTTTCCTTCTCCTCCTTCAGGGAGATGAAGCCGGTCCTTTTCCTTCTCCTCCTTCAGGGAGATGAAGCCGGTCCTTTTCCTTCTCCTCCCTCAGGGAGATGAAGCCGGTCCTTTTCCTTCTCCTCCCTCAGGGAGATGAAGCCGGTCCTTTTCCTTCTCCTCCTTCAGGGAGATGAAGCCGGTCCTTTTCCTCCTCCTCCTTCAGGGAGATGAAGCCGGTCCTTTTCCTCCTCCTCCTTCAGGGAGATGAAGCCGGTCCTTTTCCTTCTCCTCCTTCAGGGAGATGAAGCCGGTCCTTTTCCTTCTCCTCCTTCAGGGAGATGAAGCCGGTCCTTTTCCTTCTCCTCCTTCAGGGAGATGAAGCCGGTCCTTTTCCTTCTCCTCCTTCAGGGAGATGAAGCCGGTCCTTTTCCTTCTCCTCCTTCAGGGAGATGAAGCCGGTCCTTTTCCTTCTCCTCCTTCAGGGAGATGAAGCCGGTCCTTTTCCTTCTCCTCCTTCAGGGAGATGAAGCCGGTCCTTTTCCTTCTCCTCCTTCAGGGAGATGAAACCGGTCCTTTTCCTTCTCCTCCTTCAGGGAGATGAAGCCGGTCCTTTTCCTTCTCCTCCTTCAGGGAGATGAAGCCGGTCCTTTTCCTTCTCCTCCTTCAGGGAGATGAAGCCGGTCCTTTTCCTTCTCCTCCCTCAGGGAGATGAAGCCGGTCCTTTTCCTTCTCCTCCCTCAGGGAGATGAAGCCGGTCCTTTTCCTTCTCCTCCTTCAGGGAGATGAAGCCGGTCCTTTTCCTCCTCCTCCTTCAGGGAGATGAAGCCGGTCCTTTTCCTCCTCCTCCTTCAGGGAGATGAAGCCGGTCCTTTTCCTTCTCCTCCTTCAGGGAGATGAAGCCGGTCCTTTTCCTTCTCCTCCTTCAGGGAGATGAAGCCGGTCCTTTTCCTTCTCCTCCTTCAGGGAGATGAAGCCGGTCCTTTTCCTTCTCCTCCTTCAGGGAGATGAAGCCGGTCCTTTTCCTTCTCCTCCTTCAGGGAGATGAAGCCGGTCCTTTTCCTTCTTCTTTGATCAAAAATTATGCAGCAATAGACGGACATTTAGTCCAAAAACAAGAAAGAAAACATGAAAAACAGTCTGATCCTTCATTAGTGACACAGTAAAAGGCTTCTCATCAGCAGTCTGAGCATGGAACAGGTCCATGCATCACATGTTACAGGTATGTTTTCGCTGGGTTGGAAGATGCATCTTCACCCCCCCCCTCTGATAAAGTCTCTTCCATCCGTTTCAGCTCAGACTTTGTTGACGGCGCCTCGCTGAGCTCGGACCTCGTCGACCGCGGTCTTTCCATCTGGGACTTTGTTGATGGCGCCCATGATCTTTCTGAGTCCTCTTTAGGTCGGACCTCCCGTGTGTTCGGCTTTGTGGCGGCTCCCGGCTGGCTCTGGGGCCCGGGGGGGGGCAGGACTCTGACAGAGGGCCCCCTGCTGTGGTGGCTGGAGCCGTTGGAGGAGCGGACCACCAGGTAGCGAACAGAGGGGCTCCTGTCTGTGCTGTGGGCTTCCTGTGGGCACGCCGAGCTGATGAAGAGTCCGCCCCCCAGAACAAGCAAGATGGACGCCCCCCAGCCAAGGTAAAGACAGGCTCCGAGCTCCCGCCGCTGAACATCCAAGGAGGCGCTGTAGAACTTCTTCACCACCGCCCCGGCCGTCCAGGAGGTGGGAATCAGACAGAGCAGCCCTGTGGCGATCAGCACGGCTCCTGCTGCTACCGCCACTTTGCCCTTCGTCCCGCCTCCTTCTTCATCCAGGAAACGGGTGCATTTACCGCCAACAAAAGCCAGAAGCAGGCCCACGCTGCCTGTGGCGATAGCGAGGACGGTCAGAGCCCGGGCAGCCTGCAGGTCAGAGGTCAGTGCCAGGAGAGAGTCGTAAGGCTTGCACTGGATCTGTCCCGTGCTCTGAACCACGCAGGTCATCCAGATGCCCTCCCAGACGGTCTGTGAGGTCACGATGGTGCTGCCCACGAAGGCCGTGACCCTCCACATGGGCAGGATGCAGATGATGATGAGCCCCGCCCAGCCCACAAGGCACAGGGCGCTGGCCAGCAGCTGCATCCCCGTTGAAGCCATGATGAGGATCTTTGAAGCTGCTGGAGAAAACCTCTCAGAGCTTTCAGAGGTGGTGCTTTTCTTGATGTTTCTGGAGCTTCTTTAGCTTCTGAAGCTTCTCTCTCGGTGGTGCTTTTCTTGATGATTTTGGAGCTTCTTTAGCTTCTGAAGCTTCTCTCTCGGTGGTGCTTTTCTTGATGTTTTTGGAGCTTCTTTAGCTTCTGAAGCTTCTCTCTCGGTGGTGCTTTTCTTGATGTTTTTGGAGCTTCTTTAGCTTCTGAAGCTTCTCTCCTGGTGGTGCTTTTCTTGATGATTTTGGAGCTTCTTTAGCTTCTGAAGCTTCTCTCTCGGTGGTGCTTTTCTTGATGTTTTTGGAGCTTCTTTAGCTTCTGAAGCTTCTCTCTCGGTGGTGCTTTTCTTGATGATTTTGGAGCTTCTTTAGCTTCTGAAGCTTCTCTCTTGGTGGTGCTTTTCTTGATGATTTTGGAGCTTCTTTAGCTTCTGAAGCTTCTCTCTCGGTGGTGCTTTTCTTGATGTTTTTGGAGCTTCTTTAGCTTCTGAAGCTTCTCTCTCGGTGGTGCTTTTCTTGATGTTTTTGGAGCTTCTTTAGAGCTTCTGAAGCTTCTCTCTTGGTGGTGCTTTTCTTGATGTTTTTGGAGCTTCTTTAGCTTCTGAAGCTTCTCTCTCTCGGTGGTGCTTTTCTTGATGATTTTGGAGCTTCTTTAGCTTCTGAAGCTTCTCTCTTCTTGATTTCTTTGGAGCTTCTTTAGCTTCTGAAGCTTCTCTCTTGGTGGTGCTTTTCTTGATGTTTTTGGAGCTTCTTTAGCTTCTTTAGCTTCTCTCTTCTTGATTTCTTTGGAGCTTCTTTAGCTTCTGAAGCTTCTCTCTCGGTGGTGCTTTTCTTGATGTTTTTGGAGCTTCTTTAGCTTCTGAAGCTTCTCTCTCGGTGGTGCTTTTCTTGATGTTTTTGGAGCTTCTTTAGAGCTTCTGAAGCTTCTCTCTCGGTGGTGCTTTTCTTGATGTTTTTGGAGCTTCTTTAGCTTCTGAAGCTTCTCTCTTCTTGATTTCTTTGGAGCTTCTTTAGCTTCTGAAGCTTCTCTCTTGGTGGTGCTTTTCTTGATGTTTTTGGAGCTTCTTTAGCTTCTGAAGCTTCTCTCTCTCGGTACATTAGTTTCACCACATGCCTCGGTTTCTGTGCACTCCTTCCTCTTGCTGCATGTCTCAGTCTCAGGAACGAGGAGCTCTTTCTGAGCGCTGCGGTTTGTCGTCCTGCCTCTTGTACCTTTAACCAAACTCCAGGTGTGTCTTGCTTCAGCTGAATCTCATTTGTTTACAGCTTATTTCCATCTGTCCCTCCCCTTTTGTGTCCCTGACAACTCTTTTTGCCACCGGAGCGGCTGCCTGTGAGCTACTGCTCAGGTGTGGAGGCACCACACCTACTCTGGTGGGAAAAGAAAGGGGGGGGGTGAGGCGGTGACATCATTTCCTGCCTTTCTTCTTATCGTCACCTTATATTTTATTTTATTTATCTGACTGAATGAATAAAGGAGGAATGAATAAGAAACAGACCTCTGGAGTCTTTTATCTTCTCTGCTCTGTTGAAATGCTGAATATGATTTAATGATCTAACTGTGACCTCATCACCTCTCAGTTTAAGGTAATAACTGCTCTTCAGGGCTGAGTCTTTGTGACACTGGAGGACGTGAAACACAATATCCTGGGAGGAGACCTGCTTCATTCAGTCTGTTGAGCAGGAAAACCGGTTTGAAAAATGCAAACAGCTCTGCGTGGTTTTTGTGAGCATTTGAATGGACGTTTCCCTCCTTTTCTGCTTCCTCTTCAACTCTTCTCTCTCTTTGCTGGATATCAGCAATAAAACTTCATCTTTTTGTCCCGTTCTGTCCTGGCTGCAGCTTCTTTGTGGAAATATTTCAGTTTACGGGGATTATAAAGATATAAATGATCTTTATAAAGATAATTATAGATATAAAGTAAGATTATAAAGTTCGCCTGCTGCCACACATGAGCTGATATCTGATGTTACTCAGGCTGAAATGGTCACAGCATCCCCATCAGGACACGGGACCGATGCCCGTCCCAGACTGTGGAGAGTCTCACATCATCTTTATTAATGATAATAATCATTCTATAATAAGAATAAGTCAGCTGTTAACATGTTACACTCACTTTTCTCCTGTCATGTTTAATAAAACGTTTTTCCTACATTTCTACGACACTTTGCCTCTTCTTCGTTGGTGTTTTATCACCTCATCTAAAACATTATGACACAATGGATTGCATCAAATCTTGTTTTTTAATGTAAATTTAGAGAATCTACATCTGTTGATGGTGAAGGTGGGAGCTGAACTCATGAGATTCATCAAAGAATACCGTTTGACCCGTTTTATTCCCTGAAGTCTATATATGGGCCTAACTTCCTCCTGAGTTCATCCATGAGCCCAGAGGGGATTTTCATCTTCATGATGGAAATCAGCCTTAAAAGTTTAAAGGAACCAACAACACACGAACACAGGGTTACTATTCAGTCTGTTTATTAGGCCTTGTGTCTTTGGCTGGCAGGAAACACACTTACAAAACCTGTTTGTAAGGATTCTTTCACAAAACCGGATCCTCTTAGCATTTTTCTTAGCTTTTGTCATCACTGATCCTGCCATTCAGAGAAGAATGTGAGCGACACGCAGTAACTGCAAATATACAGAATATTTAAGAACAACAACATAAACTGAAATAAATCAAGAGATTAACAATATTCTGATTCAATGACATCATTTTATAAGCAAACATTTGCTTTAAGTTAAAGCAGCAGAGTAGGATTTTCTGATTTTTCACAGTGAAATTAGGTCAGTGGGTCAGTGAGTCTGAGAAAAAACATGAATAAAAGCAAACAAGAACAACAGAAGTGGCTATAAAAGTTTAGAATAATAATCATTCATAAACAGGTTGTTAAAGTGCGAGGGTTCGGAAACTAAAGCCTAAATTCACACCTCCTCCTCGTTTGGTCGTTTTGTTGGAACTGGAGCGACTCGACCCAAAATAAAGCCGTAAGAAAGGCTGTGTGGGAGATCTAAACGTAGGCCTTGCTGCTCTCCATAGAACGAGCCTTGGAGTAGCGAACATCGTAGTCACTTTCATCACTGGGGGGGCAGGAGCTGCAGAGAAGGCCTCCGCCCAGGAACAGCAGCCCTGCAGAGGCCCAGCCGATGTAGAGCGAGGCTCCCAGCTCCCTCTTCTGAGCGCTGATCAGGACCGGGTTGTAAAAATCCCGGATGATGGTGTTGGCGGTCCAGCAGACGGGGACGAGCACCAGGAGACCCGCGATGATGAAGACGACTCCAGAAGCAATGGCCACTCTGCTCTTCTGCCGTTCTTCCTCCACAAAGTTGGTGCACTTGCCTCCAGCGACGCCCAGCAAGATCCCGAAGACCGCGGCGATGATGGCGATGATGACCAGGGCCCTGGCGGCCTGCAGGTCCTGAGGTAAGGCCAGCAGCGAGTCGTACACCTTGCACTGCATCTGGCCGGTGCTCTGGGTCACACAGTTCATCCACAGGCCCTCCCAGATCACCTGCGAGGTCACGATGTTGGAGCCAATGAAGGCCGTGACTTTCCAGGTGGGGACGCCGCAGATGATGATGCTCCCCAGGAAGCCGATGATGGCCAGCGCCAAACCCAGGATCTGCCTTCCTCCTGCTACCATGTTGAAGCTCTAAGACTTAAGACTGCGAGTCCAGAGGAGTTTCTTTGTTGAGATGAGAGAGCAGGTACTGGTTTTTATCAGGGAAGGCTGCCTCTCGCCTCCCTTCCTGTCGGCTGGTTTTGAAGGCAGAGGAGGGGTTGAACTCCTCTGATTCTAGGCTGAAACCAGTTAGTGGAGAAATCTCACCAAACCGGATGGCTTCACAGCAGGAAAAGGACACCAGAGTTTCAGGACCATGAGGACAACATCACAGAAATGTAGCTGCAGCAGCACAGTGTCCTGATTGGTAAAGAGAATTTAAAAAATGGCTAAAAGCTGTAAAGAAATATTCAGCTGGGATGAAACAAAGTGTGCAAACAGGAACTAACCAGGTGACCAAAGTGGAAAAACACGTCACCGCTCTGTTGTAATCTCAGTTTCACTCAGTTCCTGCTTATAAATTATTCTTTCATTCCTAATTACTGAGTTTAGGAATCAAATTTCTCTTTTTCTGTTATTCACAGTTACTCAAAACAAGAGCTTCTAAATCCCCCCAGATAGACCATGTGACCCGGGGTGAATATGTGGCCAATCGATACCAGAAGCTCTGAGGCTGATAGCAGATCGGAATGAGACTGTAGGGATCCTCCCTTCTCTCCTGAGTCTGAACACAGAACGCTTTGGACTCAGGTTGTTGTCTTATAACATTCAGCAAAAAGCTGATCAGACCCTGCCTTTCACCAGCTGAACTCCACTGATTCTGATCCGATTTCATTTCTTTTTCTCTTCAGCAAATTCAAATTTATTAGGACTTAATTAAAGAAACACATGGGAACCCAGGCATCAAACTCATTCAGTCAAGTCAGAATATGATTGGTCCACTTTGTCAGAATATTCTGGTAAAATTATTTATTAGTTTTTAATTATTTTTTAAAGATAATGTGAAAAAGAACCAAAGCAACTTTAACTAAAGGGAATGTGTCATTTCTTTCAACACTTTGCTCTGTAAACTTGCACTTTTAAATATTTTTACACAAAAAGTGGTGTGTTTAAACTGCTTTTTTAACTGTACTGTTCATCCTTGGAGCTCTGGGGACTGCAATGTTTTCAGAACCGGTCCTGAAACTGCTTTAGGCCGCAGAATCCGTGCAGAAAAGACGCGTTCGCTGCCTGTTTATCGCGCCATGTATGGAGCTGCAGAACAGCAGCAGAAGCGGAACAATGAGGCCTGTGTCCCGCAGGCTGTGCGCTTTGGCCTGCTGTCATTTTCAGAGGCTCCGCGTGAAGCTTTATTACCGGTAAATGCACCTATTGTAGCCAGAAGTGACGCGTGCGCCCCGGTGTTGCGTTTAAGTGTCACAGAGGTGGTGGGACACAGGACGGGATGCTGATTAAACACTTTCACACTGGACTCATGCAACGCACGAGTTAGATGTTGGTGGGTGTTTAAAATTAGCTTAAAATGTCAACCAGACACTGTGTATAAAGGGTGCAGCCACCAGGCCGGAGAACCGAACCCTGTGGGGAAGTGTCTTCAGATGCAGCACCACTGGGTCCAGTCCTAAAGTTCATTAAACACCTCTTAAACAACTGTTTAATCAAATAATAATAATGATAATAATTGTAGTAATATTAATGAAGATTAAAACAGGGTTAGAGGCTCTGATAAATATATATATATAACCCTGTGATGGACTGGCGACCTGTGAACCCGCCCCGATAGGCTTCAGCTCCATATATATATATATATATATATATTCCACCCTCCTGACAAAAATAATTGGTTCTGAAAAGATCCTGACCACTAAATGTCCTCCAGTACAATACATGTGTCGTAATTTCTAAACTCCCCAAATCTTTATAAAGTGTCTGATTCACATCAACTCTTAAGGCTCCTATCACAGCTAATATTATTCATATCTTTCAACCACCTCTGATGTAAAACGTCTGACCTTGAACACACAAAATCAAGTAAGTAGTTTGTGATTTTAGTGCTTAAATGTAACTGGACAGCAAGAGGAAATAAGAGAGTGGAGCCATGGTGTCAAATGTAAAAAACAAAGTACACAACAATGTCTTTACACTGGTGTTAAACCAGAGTTTCCCAGGAAAAGGTCTAATATGTTAATTATCTGCCAGCTAACAAGGTTTTCTTTATCGTTCCTTCATCATCTCATATGATCTGACCCTGAATGCAGCCTGACTACACAATATAGGCTAAACTTGGACAAACAGGATGTGAGGCTTTGATTGATCTCTTGTTTTCTCTCCAATGAGGAGTTAGCATCAATTAACATGTGAAGAGAAGCCATCAGTGACCTCACTGACAATCCTTCTCAGAACCTTCCCAGCAGTGTCCCTTAACAATTTGATGGATTACAATCCAACGTATGCAGTTCACTTCATGGTCGTACCACCAAGCAAACGATGAGCTGCATTCAGAGACTTATATGCACTTGGGCTCATCATACCTCTCCTCATATGAAGATGAAACATCTACAGGATCAGACCCAAAGCAGCAGAATAATGGACTGAACTGAGAGCTGTTCGGCTGAAAGTGGTGGGAAGGTTGGGATTTCTTCACCTCCTCAGGAAATGCACTAAGAAGGAGGGCAGCACTCACTGTAGAGGGCAGCACTCACTGTAGAGGGCAGCACTCACTGTAGAGGGCAGCACTCAGGGCAGCACTCACTGTAGAGGGCAGCACTCACTGTAGAGGGCAGCACTCAGGGCAGCACTCACTGTAGAGGGCAGCACTCAGGGCAGAACTAACTGTAGAGGGCAGCACTCACTGTAGAGGGCAGCACTCAGGGCAGAACTCACTGTAGAGGGCAGCACTCAGGGCAGAACTAACTGTAGAGGGCAGCACTCACTGTAGAGGGCAGCACTCAGGGCAGAACTAACTGTAGAGGGCAGCACTCACTGTAGAGGGCAGCACTCACTGTAGAGGGCAGCTCTCACTGTAGAGGGCAGCACTCACTGTGGAGGGCAGCACTCACTGTAGAGGGCAGCACTCAGGGCAGCACTAACTGTAGAGGGCAGCTCTCACTGTAGAGGGCAGCACTCAATGTAGAGGGCAGTACTAACTGTAGAGGGCAGCTCTCACTGTAGAGGGCAGCACTCAGTGTAGAGGGCAGCACTCACTGTAGAGGGCAGCTCTCACTGTAGAGGGCAGCACTCACTGTAGAGGGCAGAATTCACTGTAGAGGGCAGCTCTCACTGTAGAGGGCAGAATTCACTGTAGAGGGCAGAATTCACTGTAGAGGGCAGCTCTCACTGTAGAGGGCAGCACTCACTGTAGAGGGCAGAATTCACTGTAGAGGGCAGCTCTCACTGTAGAGGGCAGCACTCACTGTGGAGGGCAGAATTCACTGTAGAGGGCAGCTCTCACTGTAGAGGGCAGCTCTCACTGTAGAGGGCAGAACTAACTGTAGAGGGCAGCACTCACTGTAGAGGGCAGCACTCACTGTAGAGGGCAGCACTCACTGTGGAGGGCAGAATTCACTGTAGAGGGCAGCACTCAATGTAGAGGGCAGTACTAACTGTAGAGGGCAGCTCTCACTGTAGAGGGCAGCACTCAGTGTAGAGGGCAGCACTCACTGTAGAGGGCAGCTCTCACTGTAGAGGGCAGCACTCACTGTAGAGGGCAGAATTCACTGTAGAGGGCAGCTCTCACTGTAGAGGGCAGAATTCACTGTAGAGGGCAGAATTCACTGTAGAGGGCAGCTCTCACTGTAGAGGGCAGCACTCACTGTAGAGGGCAGCACTCACTGTAGAGGGCAGAATTCACTGTGGAGGGCAGCACTCAATGTAGAGGGCAGCTCTCACTGTAGAGGGCAGCACTCACTGTAGAGGGCAGCACTCACTGTAGAGGGCAGCACTCACTGTAGAGGGCAGAACTCACTGTAGAGGGCAGAATTCACTGTAGAGGGCAGCATTCAGGGCAGCTCTCACTGTAGAGGGCAGCTCTCACTGTAGAGGGCAGCACTCACTGTAGAGGGCAGAATTCACTGTAGAGGGCAGAATTCACTGTAGAGGGCAGCTCTCACTGTAGAGGGCAGCTCTCACTGTAGAGGGCAGCACTCACTGTAGAGGGCAGAATTCACTGTAGAGGGCAGAACTCACTGTAGAGGGCAGCACTCACTGTAGAGGGCAGCACTCACTGTAGAGGGCAGCACTCACTGTAGAGGGCAGCTCTCACTGTAGAGGGCAGCACTCACTGTAGAGGGCAGAATTCACTGTGGAGGGCAGCACTCAATGTAGAGGGCAGCTCTCACTGTAGAGGGCAGCACTCACTGTAGAGGGCAGCACTCACTGTAGAGGGCAGCACTCACTGTAGAGGGCAGAACTCACTGTAGAGGGCAGAATTCACTGTGGAGGGCAGCACTCAATGTAGAGGGCAGCTCTCACTGTAGAGGGCAGCACTCACTGTAGAGGGCAGAATTCACTGTGGAGGGCAGCTCTCACTGTAGAGGGCAGCTCTCACTGTAGAGGGCAGCACTAACTGTAGAGGGCAGCTCTCACTGTAGAGGGCAGCACTCACTGTAGAGGGCAGAATTCACTGTAGAGGGCAGCACTCACTGTAGAGGGCAGCACTCAGGGCAGCACTCACTGTAGAGGGCAGCTCTCACTGTAGAGGGCAGCTCTCACTGTAGAGGGCAGCACTCACTGTAGAGGGCAGAATTCACTGTGGAGGGCAGCACTCACTGTAGAGGGCAGCTCTCACTGTAGAGGGCAGAATTCACTGTGGAGGGCAGCACTCAGTGTGGAGGGCAGCTCTCACTGTAGAGGGCAGCTCTCACTGTAGAGGGCAGCACTCACTGTAGAGGGCAGCACTCACTGTAGAGGGCAGCACTCACTGTAGAGGGCAGCTCTCACTGTAGAGGGCAGCTCTCACTGTAGAGGGCAGCACTCAGGGCAGCACTCACTGTAGAGGGCAGCACTCACTGTAGAGGGCAGCACTCACTGTAGAGGGCAGCTCTCACTGTGGCGGGCAGCACTCACTGTAGAGGGCAGCTCTCACTGTAGAGGGCAGCACTCACTGTAGAGGGCAGCACTCACTGTAGAGGGCAGCTCTCACTGTAGAGGGCAGCACTCACTGTAGAGGGCAGAATTCACTGTGGAGGCCAGCACTCACTGTAGAGGGCAGCTCTCACTGTAGAGGGCAGAATTCACTGTAGAGGGCAGCACTCAGTGTGGAGGGCAGCACTTACTGTAGAGGGCAGCACTCACTGTAGAGGGCAGAATTCACTGTAGAGGGCAGCACTCACTGTAGAGGGCAGCACTCACTGTAGAGGGCAGACTTCACTGTAGAGGGCAGCTCTCACTGTAGAGGGCAGCACTCACTGTAGAGGGCAGCACTCAGGGCAGCACTCACTGTAGAGGGCAGCTCTCACTGTAGAGGGCAGCTCTCACTGTAGAGGGCAGCACTCAGGGCAGCACTCACTGTAGAGGGCAGCTCTCACTGTAGAGGGCAGCTCTCACTGTAGAGGGCAGCTCTCACTGTAGAGGGCAGCACTCAGGGCAGCACTCACTGTAGAGGGCAGCTCTCACTGTAGAGGGCAGCACTCACTGTAGAGGGCATAATTCACTGTGGAGGGCAGCACTCACTGTAGAGGGCAGAATTCACTGTGGAGGGCAGCTCTCACTGTAGAGGGCAGAATTCACTGTGGAGGGCAGCTCTCACTGTAGAGGGCAGCACTCAGTGTGGAGGGCAGCACTTACTGTAGAGGGCAGCACTCACTGTAGAGGGCAGAATTCACTGTAGAGGGCAGCACTCACTGTAGAGGTTAGCACTCACTGTAGAGGGCAGAATTCACTGTAGAGGGCAGCTCTCACTGTAGAGGGCAGCACTCACTGTAGAGGGCAGCACTCACTGTGGAGGGCAGCACTCACTGTAGAGGGCAGAATTCACTGTGGAGGGCAGCTCTCACTGTAGAGGGCAGCTCTCACTGTAGAGGGCAGCACTCACTGTAGAGGGCAGCTCTCACTGTAGAGGGCAGAACTCACTGTAGAGGGCAGCACTCACTGTAGAGGGCAGAATTCACTGTGGAGGGCAGCTCTCACTGTAGAGGGCAGCTCTCACTGTAGAGGGCAGCACTCACTGTAGAGGGCAGCTCTCACTGTAGAGGGCAGCTCTCACTGTAGAGGGCAGAATTCACTGTGGCGGGCAGCACTCACTGTAGAGGGCAGAACTCACTGTAGAGGGCAGCACTCACTGTAGAGGGCAGCACTCAGTGTGGAGGGCAGCACTCACTGTAGAGGGCAGCACTCACTGTAGAGGGCAGAATTCACTGTAGAGGGCAGCTCTCACTGTAGAGGGCAGCACTCACTGTAGAGGGCAGCACTCACTGTAGAGGGCAGAATTCACTGTGGAGGGCAGCACTCACTGTAGAGGGCAGCTCTCACTGTGGAGGGCAGCTCTCACTGTAGAGGGCAGCTCTCACTGTAGAGGGCAGCACTCACTGTAGAGGGCAGCACTCACTGTAGAGGGCAGAATTCACTGTAGAGGGCAGCACTCACTGTAGAGGGCAGCTCTCACTGTGGAGGGCAGCACTCACTGTAGAGGGCAACACTCACTGTAGAGGGCAGCACTCACTGTAGAGGGCAGCACTAACTGTAGAGGGCAGCACTCACTGTAGAGGGCAGAACTCACTGTAGAGGGCAGCACTAACTGTAGAGGGCAGCACTCACAGTAGAGGGCAGAATTCACTGTAGAGGGCAGCTCTCACTGTAGAGGGCAGCACTCACTGTAGAGGGCAGCTCTCACTGTAGAGGGCAGCTCTCACTGTAGAGGGCAGCACTCACTGTAGAGGGCAGAACTCACTGTAGAGGGCAGCACTCACTGTAGAGGGCAGCTCTCACTGTAGAGGGCAGCTCTCACTGTAGAGGGCAGAACTCACTGTAGAGGGCAGCTCTCATTGTAGAGGGCAGAACTCACTGTAGAGGGCAGCACTCACTGTAGAGGGCAGCTCTCACTGTAGAGGGCAGCTCTCACTGTAGAGGGCAGCACTCACTGTAGAGGGCAGCACTCACTGTAGAGGGCAGAACTCACTGTAGAGGGCAGCACTCACTGTAGAGGGCAGCTCTCACTGTAGAGGGCAGAACTCACTGTAGAGGGCAGCACTCACTGTAGAGGGCAGCTCTCATTGTAGAGGGCAGAATTCACTGTAGAGGGCAGCACTCACTGTAGAGGGCAGCACTCACTGTAGAGGGCAGAATTCACTGTAGAGGGCAGCTCTCACTGTAGAGGGCAGAATTCACTGTGGAGGGCAGCTCTCACTGTAGAGGGCAGCACTCACTGTAGAGGGCAGAATTCACTGTGGAGGGCAGCACTCACTGTAGAGGGCAGCACTCACTGTAGAGGGCAGCACTCACTGTAGAGGGCAACACTCAATGTGGAGGGCAGCACTCACTGTAGAGGGCAGAATTCACTGTGGAGGGCAGCACTCACTGTAGAGGGCAGCACTCACTGTAGAGGGCAGAATTCACTGTGGAGGGCAGCACTCACTGTAGAGGGCAGCTCTCACTGTGGAGGGCAGCTCTCACTGTAGAGGGCAACACTCACTGTAGAGGGCAGCACTCACTGTAGAGGGCAGCACTCACTGTAGAGGGCAGAATTCACTGTAGAGGGCAGCACTCACTGTAGAGGGCAGCTCTCACTGTGGAGGGCAGCACTCACTGTAGAGGGCAACACTCACTGTAGAGGGCAGCACTCACTGTAGAGGGCAGCACTAACTGTAGAGGGCAGCACTCACTGTAGAGGGCAGAACTCACTGTAGAGGGCAGCACTAACTGTAGAGGGCAGCACTCACAGTAGAGGGCAGAATTCACTGTAGAGGGCAGCTCTCACTGTAGAGGGCAGCACTCACTGTAGAGGGCAGCTCTCACTGTAGAGGGCAGCTCTCACTGTAGAGGGCAGCACTCACTGTAGAGGGCAGAACTCACTGTAGAGGGCAGCACTCACTGTAGAGGGCAGCTCTCACTGTAGAGGGCAGCTCTCACTGTAGAGGGCAGAACTCACTGTAGAGGGCAGCTCTCATTGTAGAGGGCAGAACTCACTGTAGAGGGCAGCACTCACTGTAGAGGGCAGCTCTCACTGTAGAGGGCAGCTCTCACTGTAGAGGGCAGCACTCACTGTAGAGGGCAGCACTCACTGTAGAGGGCAGAACTCACTGTAGAGGGCAGCACTCACTGTAGAGGGCAGCTCTCACTGTAGAGGGCAGAACTCACTGTAGAGGGCAGCACTCACTGTAGAGGGCAGCTCTCATTGTAGAGGGCAGAATTCACTGTAGAGGGCAGCACTCACTGTAGAGGGCAGCACTCACTGTAGAGGGCAGAATTCACTGTAGAGGGCAGCTCTCACTGTAGAGGGCAGAATTCACTGTGGAGGGCAGCTCTCACTGTAGAGGGCAGCACTCACTGTAGAGGGCAGAATTCACTGTGGAGGGCAGCACTCACTGTAGAGGGCAGCACTCACTGTAGAGGGCAACACTCAATGTGGAGGGCAGCACTCACTGTAGAGGGCAGAATTCACTGTGGAGGGCAGCACTCACTGTAGAGGGCAGCACTCACTGTAGAGGGCAGCACTCACTGTAGAGGGCAGAATTCACTGTAGAGGGCAGCACTCACTGTAGAGGGCAGAATTCACTGTAGAGGGCAGAATTCACTGTAGAGGGCAGAATTCACTGTGGAGGGCAGCACTCACTGTAGAGGGCAGCTCTCACTGTAGAGGGCAGCACTCACTGTGGAGGGCAGCACTCACTGTAGAGGGCAGAATTCACTGTGGAGGGCAGCACTCACTGTAGAGGGCAGCACTCACTGTAGAGGGCAGAATTCACTGTGGAGGGCAGCACTCACTGTAGAGGGCAGCACTCACTGTAGAGGGCAGCACTCACTGTGGAGGAAAGCACTCACTGTGGAGGGCAGCTCTCACTGTAGAGGGCAGCACTCAGTGTAGAGGGCAGCTCTCACTGTGGAGGGCAGCTCTCACTGTAGAGGGCAGCACTCACTGTGGAGGGCAGCTCTCACTGTAGAGGGCAGCACTCACTGTAGAGGGCAGCACTCACTGTAGAGGGCAGCACTCACTGTAGAGGGCAGAATTCACTGTAGAGGGCAGAATTCACTGTAGAGGGCAGAATTCACTGTGGAGGGCAGCACTCACTGTAGAGGGCAGCTCTCACTGTAGAGGGCAGCACTCACTGTAGAGGGCAACACTCACTGTGGAGGGCAGCACTCACTGTAGAGGGCAGAATTCACTGTGGAGGGCAGCACTCACTGTAGAGGGCAGCACTCACTGTAGAGGGCAGAATTCACTGTGGAGGGCAGCACTCACTGTAGAGGGCAGCTCTCACTGTAGAGGGCAGAATTCACTGTGGAGGGCAGCACTCACTGTAGAGGGCAGCACTCACTGTAGAGGGCAGCACTCACTGTGGAGGAAAGCACTCACTGTGGAGGGCAGCTCTCACTGTAGAGGGCAGCACTCACTGTAGAGGGCAGCTCTCACTGTAGAGGGCAGCACTCACTGTAGAGGGCAGCTCTCACTGTAGAGGGCAGCACTCAGTGTAGAGGGCAGCTCTCACTGTGGAGGGCAGCTCTCACTGTAGAGGGCAGCACTCACTGTGGAGGGCAGCTCTCACTGTAGAGGGCAGCACTCACTGTGGAGGGCAGCTCTCACTGTAGAGGGCAGAATTCACTGTGGAGGGCAGCACTCAATGTAGAGGGCAGCACTCACTGTAGAGGGCAGAATTCACTGTGGAGGGCAGCTCTCACTGTAGAGGGCAGCTCTCACTGTAGAGGGCAGCACTAACTGTAGAGGGCAGCTCTCACTGTAGAGGGCAGCACTCACTGTAGAGGGCAGAATTCACTGTAGAGGGCAGCTCTCACTGTGGAGGGCAGCTCTCACTGTGGAGGGCAGCACTCACTGTGGAGGGCAGCTCTCACTGTAGAGGGCAGCACTCACTGTGGAGGGCAGCTCTCACTGTAGAGGGCAGCTCTCACTGTAGAGGGCAGCACTCACTGTAGAGGGCAACACTCACTGTAGAGGGCAGCACTCACTGTAGAGGGCAGCTCTCAGGGCAGCTCTCACTGTAGAGGGCAGCTCTCACTGTAGAGGGCAGCACTCACTGTAGAGGGCAGCACTCACTGTAGAGGGCAGCTCTCAGGGCAGCTCTCACTGTAGAGGGCAGCACTCAGTGTAGAGGGCAGCACTCAGTGTAGAGGGCAGCACTCAGTGTAGAGGGCAGCTCTCACTGTAGAGGGCAGCACTCACTGTAGAGGGCAGCACTCACTGTAGAGGGCAGCTCTCACTGTAGAGGGCAGCTCTCAGGGCAGCTCTCACTGTAGAGGGCAGAACTCACTGTAGAGGGCAGCTCTCAGAGGGCAGCTCTCACTGTAGAGGGCAGAACTCAGTGTAGAGGGCAGCACTCACTGTAGAGGGCAGCTCTCACTGTAGAGGGCAGCACTCAGGGCAGCACTCACTGTAGAGGGCAGAACTCACTGTAGAGGGCAGCTCTCAGAGGGCAGCTCTCACTGTAGAGGGCAGAACTCACTGTAGAGGGCAGCACTCACTGTAGAGGGCAGCTCTCACTGTAGAGGGCAGCTCTCACTGTAGAGGGCAGCACTCACTGTAGAGGGCAGCTCTCACTGTAGAGGGCAGCACTCACTGTAGAGGGCAGAATTCACTGTAGAGGGCAGAATTCACTGTAGAGGGCAGCACTCACTGTAGAGGGCAGCACTCAGGGCAGCACTCACTGTAGAGGGCAGCTCTCACTGTAGAGGGCAGCTCTCACTGTAGAGGGCAGCTCTCACTGTAGAGGGCAGCACTCACTGTAGAGGGCAGAATTCACTGTGGAGGGCAGCACTCACTGTAGAGGGCAGCTCTCACTGTAGAGGGCAGAATTCACTGTGGAGGGCAGCACTCAGTGTGGAGGGCAGCTCTCACTGTAGAGGGCAGCTCTCACTGTAGAGGGCAGCACTCACTGTAGAGGGCAGCTCTCACTGTAGAGGGCAGCTCTCACTGTAGAGGGCAGCACTCAGGGCAGCACTCACTGTAGAGGGCAGCACTCACTGTAGAGGGCAGCACTCACTGTAGAGGGCAGCTCTCACTGTAGAGGGAAGCTCTCACTGTAGAGGGCAGCACTCACTGTGGCGGGCAGCACTCACTGTAGAGGGCAGCTCTCACTGTAGAGGGCAGCACTCACTGTAGAGGGCAGCTCTCACTGTAGAGGGCAGCACTCACTGTAGAGGGCAGAATTCACTGTGGAGGCCAGCACTCACTGTAGAGGGCAGCTCTCACTGTAGAGGGCAGAATTCACTGTGGAGGGCAGCTCTCACTGTAGAGGGCAGCACTCAGTGTGGAGGGCAGCACTTACTGTAGAGGGCAGCACTCACTGTAGAGGGCAGAATTCACTGTAGAGGGCAGCACTCACTGTAGAGGGCAGCACTCACTGTAGAGGGCAGAATTCACTGTAGAGGGCAGCTCTCACTGTAGAGGGCAGCACTCACTGTAGAGGGCAGCACTCAGGGCAGCACTCACTGTAGAGGGCAGCTCTCACTGTAGAGGGCAGCTCTCACTGTAGAGGGCAGCACTCAGGGCAGCACTCACTGTAGAGGGCAGCTCTCACTGTAGAGGGCAGCTCTCACTGTAGAGGGCAGCTCTCACTGTAGAGGGCAGCACTCAGGGCAGCACTCACTGTAGAGGGCAGCTCTCACTGTAGAGGGCAGCTCTCACTGTAGAGGGCAGCACTCACTGTAGAGGGCATAATTCACTGTGGAGGGCAGCACTCACTGTAGAGGGCAGAATTCACTGTGGAGGGCAGCTCTCACTGTAGAGGGCAGAATTCACTGTGGAGGGCAGCTCTCACTGTAGAGGGCAGCACTCAGTGTGGAGGGCAGCACTTACTGTAGAGGGCAGCACTCACTGTAGAGGGCAGAATTCACTGTAGAGGGCAGCACTCACTGTAGAGGGCAGCACTCACTGTAGAGGGCAGAATTCACTGTAGAGGGCAGCTCTCACTGTAGAGGGCAGCACTCACTGTAGAGGGCAGCACTCACTGTGGAGGGCAGCACTCACTGTAGAGGGCAGAATTCACTGTGGAGGGCAGCTCTCACTGTAGAGGGCAGCTCTCACTGTAGAGGGCAGCACTCACTGTAGAGGGCAGCTCTCACTGTAGAGGGCAGAACTCACTGTAGAGGGCAGCACTCACTGTAGAGGGCAGAATTCACTGTGGAGGGCAGCTCTCACTGTAGAGGGCAGCTCTCACTGTAGAGGGCAGAATTCACTGTGGCGGGCAGCACTCACTGTAGAGGGCAGAACTCACTGTAGAGGGCAGCACTCACTGTAGAGGGCAGCACTCAGTGTGGAGGGCAGCACTCACTGTAGAGGGCAGCACTCACTGTAGAGGGCAGAATTCACTGTAGAGGGCAGCTCTCACTGTAGAGGGCAGCACTCACTGTAGAGGGCAGCACTCACTGTAGAGGGCAGAATTCACTGTGGAGGGCAGCACTCACTGTAGAGGGCAGCTCTCACTGTGGAGGGCAGCTCTCACTGTAGAGGGCAGCACTCACTGTAGAGGGCAACACTCACTGTAGAGGGCAGCACTCACTGTAGAGGGCAGCACTCACTGTAGAGGGCAGAATTCACTGTAGAGGGCAGCACTCACTGTAGAGGGCAGCTCTCACTGTGGAGGGCAGCTCTCACTGTAGAGGGCAGCACTCACTGTAGAGGGCAACACTCACTGTAGAGGGCAGCACTCACTGTAGAGGGCAGCACTAACTGTAGAGGGCAGCACTCACTGTAGAGGGCAGAACTCACTGTAGAGGGCAGCACTAACTGTAGAGGGCAGCACTCACAGTAGAGGGCAGAATTCACTGTAGAGGGCAGCTCTCACTGTAGAGGGCAGCACTCACTGTAGAGGGCAGCTCTCACTGTAGAGGGCAGCTCTCACTGTAGAGGGCAGCACTCACTGTAGAGGGCAGAACTCACTGTAGAGGGCAGCACTCACTGTAGAGGGCAGCTCTCACTGTAGAGGGCAGCACTCACTGTGGAGGAAAGCACTCACTGTGGAGGGCAGCTCTCACTGTAGAGGGCAGCACTCACTGTAGAGGGCAGCTCTCACTGTAGAGGGCAGAACTCACTGTAGAGGGCAGCACTAACTGTAGAGGGCAGCACTCACAGTAGAGGGCAGAATTCACTGTAGAGGGCAGCTCTCACTGTAGAGGGCAGCACTCACTGTAGAGGGCAGCTCTCACTGTAGAGGGCAGCTCTCACTGTAGAGGGCAGCACTCACTGTAGAGGGCAGAACTCACTGTAGAGGGCAGCTCTCACTGTAGAGGGCAGCTCTCACTGTAGAGGGCAGCACTCACTGTAGAGGGCAGCACTCACTGTAGAGGGCAGAACTCACTGTAGAGGGCAGCACTCACTGTAGAGGGCAGCTCTCACTGTAGAGGGCAGAACTCACTGTAGAGGGCAGCACTCACTGTAGAGGGCAGCTCTCATTGTAGAGGGCAGAATTCACTGTAGAGGGCAGCACTCACTGTAGAGGGCAGCACTCACTGTAGAGGGCAGAATTCACTGTAGAGGGCAGCTCTCACTGTAGAGGGCAGAATTCACTGTGGAGGGCAGCTCTCACTGTAGAGGGCAGCACTCACTGTAGAGGGCAGAATTCACTGTGGAGGGCAGCACTCACTGTAGAGGGCAGCACTCACTGTAGAGGGCAACACTCAATGTGGAGGGCAGCACTCACTGTAGAGGGCAGAATTCACTGTGGAGGGCAGCACTCACTGTAGAGGGCAGCACTCACTGTAGAGGGCAGCACTCACTGTAGAGGGCAGCACTCACTGTAGAGGGCAGCACTCACTGTAGAGGGCAGCTCTCACTGTAGAGGGCAGCACTCACTGTAGAGGGCAACACTCACTGTGGAGGGCAGCACTCACTGTAGAGGGCAGAATTCACTGTGGAGGGCAGCACTCACTGTAGAGGGCAGCACTCACTGTAGAGGGCAGAATTCACTGTGGAGGGCAGCACTCACTGTAGAGGGCAGCTCTCACTGTAGAGGGCAGAATTCACTGTGGAGGGCAGCACTCACTGTAGAGGGCAGCACTCACTGTAGAGGGCAGCACTCACTGTGGAGGAAAGCACTCACTGTGGAGGGCAGCACTCACTGTGGAAGAAAGCACTCACTGTAGAGGGCAGAATTCACTGTGGAGGGCAGCACTCACTGTAGAGGGCAGCTCTCACTGTAGAGGGCAGAATTCACTGTGGAGGGCAGCACTCACTGTAGAGGGCAGCACTCACTGTAGAGGGCAGCACTCACTGTGGAGGAAAGCACTCACTGTGGAGGGCAGCACTCACTGTGGAGGAAAGCACTCACTGTAGAGGGCAGAATTCACTGTGGAGGGCAGCACTCACTGTAGAGGGCAACACTCACTGTGGAGGGCAGCACTCACTGTAGAGGGCAGAATTCACTGTGGAGGGCAGCACTCACTGTAGAGGGCAGCACTCACTGTAGAGGGCAGAATTCACTGTGGAGGGCAGCACTCACTGTAGAGGGCAGCTCTCACTGTAGAGGGCAGAATTCACTGTGGAGGGCAGCTCTCACTGTAGAGGGCAGCACTCACTGTAGAGGGCAGCACTCACTGTGGAGGAAAGCACTCACTGTGGAGGGCAGCTCTCACTGTAGAGGGCAGCACTCACTGTAGAGGGCAGCTCTCACTGTAGAGGGCAGCACTCACTGTAGAGGGCAGCTCTCACTGTAGAGGGCAGCACTCAGTGTAGAGGGCAGCTCTCACTGTGGAGGGCAGCTCTCACTGTAGAGGGCAGCACTCACTGTAGAGGGCAGCTCTCACTGTAGAGGGCAGCACTCACTGTAGAGGGCAGCTCTCACTGTAGAGGGCAGCTCTCACTGTAGAGGGCAGCTCTCACTGTGGAGGGCAGCTCTCACTGTAGAGGGCAGCACTCACTGTAGAGGGCAGCTCTCACTGTAGAGGGCAGCACTCACTGTAGAGGGCAGCTCTCACTGTAGAGGGCAGCACTCAGTGTAGAGGGCAGCTCTCACTGTAGAGGGCAGCTCTCACTGTAGAGGGCAGCACTCACTGTAGAGGGCAGCACTCACTGTAGAGGGCAGCTCTCACTGTAGAGGGCAGCACTCACTGTAGAGGGCAGCTCTCACTGTAGAGGGCAGCACTCAGTGTAGAGGGCAGCTCTCACTGTGGAGGGCAGCTCTCACTGTAGAGGGCAGCACTCACTGTGGAGGGCAGCTCTCACTGTAGAGGGCAGCTCTCACTGTAGAGGGCAGAATTCACTGTGGAGGGCAGCACTCAATGTAGAGGGCAGCTCTCACTGTAGAGGGCAGCTCTCACTGTAGAGGGCAGAATTCACTGTGGAGGGCAGCACTCAATGTAGAGGGCAGCACTCACTGTGGAGGGCAGCTCTCACTGTAGAGGGCAGCACTCACTGTGGAGGGCAGCTCTCACTGTGGAGGGCAGCTCTCACTGTAGAGGGCAGAATTCACTGTGGAGGGCAGCTCTCACTGTAGAGGGCAGCACTCACTGTAGGGGGCAGCACTCACTGTAGAGGGCAGCACTCACTGTAGAGGGCAGAATTCACTGTAGAGGGCAGCTCTCACTGTGGAGGGCAGCACTCACTGTAGAGGGCAGAATTCACTGTAGAGGGCAGCTCTCACTGTAGAGGGCAGCACTCACTGTAGAGGGCAGAATTCACTGTAGAGGGCAGAACTCACTGTAGAGGGCAGCACTCACTGTAGAGGGCAGCTCTCAGGGGGCAGCACTCAGAGGGCAGCACTCACTAAAGGCTCGATGTAGATTGAGATGCTTGTTCTCTTTGGTTAGTTAATTGTTTTTACTTTAATTAAAGGTGCATCAACATTATAAAATGCAGAAATAATCTATTCCATTAAATGATTTGGTACTGGTGTAACTAAAGCTTTAGTTTATACATTTCCTGGCTCTCTATGAAAAAGCTGTTTACATTAGTTAATGCATCATGATGCAATATGATGAGAATGATCAAAAGAAATTGTTTGAATTCTCCTTTTTCTGCATTAACTTAATTATGGAGTCACAAAATTTGCTCCCTAATTAAAATGTGTTTATATGTCCTTTTCACACTGCATTTATCTGCATTTTTAGCTTTTGGAAGTCCATCGTACAGCATTACAACAACATATCAAAGTCATCAGCGTTAGAGTCAAAGCATGAGTGGATATACAAAACTCCAAAAACACCCTCTGAAAACATGCTTTTATGACACCATTCTGTTCTCTGTGTGTCCAACATACCGTCCAGCAGCAGTTTGCTCAGACCAGAGCAACAAAAACAGAAGAAATTCACCACGACGCCAGAGAAAACACGAACCCAGGCAAGACTTCAGAGAAAACAGCAAGAAAAATAAATGTCTCAGTTCAAATAAAACGTGAGCTGCTCAACTCAGCAGTGATGTTGCTTTTGTAGTCAGAGGAATCATAAATTAGTGAGGAGGTATCTGTGGCATGAGAGGAGTCTGTGGAGGACATTCAAAGAAAGAAAATGGGCTCCTGCTGAGCACTGAGGCCCAGCATCATATCGCATGTTTTCTCTGAAAAAAGAAACGCAAAGAAAGACGAGAGGCTTACAGCCCGTTTTAATTAATACAAAAAGAATTGGTTTCCTGCAGCTGACATGGTAAAACATGCTGAATAAGAAAGAAAAATCCAGTTTTTACAGAGTTTTACACGATGCCACTTTCTTATGATTTAATAGTAGCTTTTTATTTATTTAACAGTTGAATAATTTGCTCTGTTTTGTGCTAAAATGCTCAAATTTAAGTAAAACTATTTTATTTAAAAGAGAAATTTCATGAAAAAACACTGACTTTACAGAGTAAATCTAACACAAAAGCATGTTGAACTTTTTCCCCACATACAGCACTTAAATAACTCGAATCAACTCAAATCTCTCCATTAGTTCGCTGTTTGTTGATGGCATCATGCAGCAGTGAGCTGGGCTCCTGTTTTCCTTCACTTCACACGCTTTATGCAACATGTCAGCGCAGTGCAGTCAAAGGTTTAAAGTCAGAATGAAAAGGGAGCTCCAGTCAGAGTTAATAAACACATTTTATCTTCCTTTTGGATGGATGCGACTCTTTCTTGACTCTCCTCAGTATCTGTAGGTGCTGCACAGCATCCCTCCGCCGATGACGAGCAGAGCCCCGGACACCCAGCCCACATATATGGACGCTCCGAGCTCCCCCCTCCGCTCCTCGGTGGCCTCAGGGTTGTAAAAGCCTGTGATGATGGTGTGAGCCGACCAGCTGACAGGAATGATACACAGCAGCCCCGCGAGAATAAACACCACCCCCCCAGACACACCAATATTGGTTTTAGTCAGACTGTCATCACGGCAGAAGTTGGTGCAGCGGACCCCAACCACGGTGAGTCCAATGGCCACCACGCTGACGGCGATGGAGACGCAGACCAGGGCCCGGGAGCCTTGCAGGTTCTGTGGTAAAGCCAGAATGGAGTCGTATGCTTTACACTGCAGCTGCCCCGTGCTTTGGATCACGCAGTTCATCCACAAGCCTTCCCAAAAGACCTGAGAGGTGACGATGTTTGCGCCGACGAAGGCCGTCACTTTCCACATCGGTAGCGCGCAGATGAGTATGGTTCCAAGGAAGCCGAGGACTGCCAAACTCACGCCAACGAGCTGAGTCTGCATGTTGTCCAGAGACAGTCCAAAGCACCGCTTTAAGTTTGCCACATGGTGGGAAAGATTCAGAACTCTGTCGATCTAAAGATCTTAGATTTTAGCAACAAGTTTCCAAGCTGCGGTGAGCGCTGCTGGTTGTGCGCTGCAGGTATGAGAAGAGCAGCTGGGAGGGGACTCAAAAGTGTGTGGATCAGGTTTCCTGCCTGTCCTGATTCCTTCTCTGCCTGAAAGGACGGAAAGCTGTTGACAAAAGTGATTGTGTGAGAGAAACTGCCAGACAAAAGGCTTTGTTCACACGTTTAAACAGACCGAAACGCGTATTTCAACCACAGTAATGAGAGAATAAATGCACAACTGATCAGGTTCAAATATCACCTTATTATTAAAGAATATGATAAAAAAAACTCATGACACATATCATCATCCGCTGTTTAAGCTGCTGTTGATCTGTAAAAACCCTGAAATTATCAAGACCAACGCTGCAAAGAGCAAGATCACAGAAAAGGAAAAGTAATCCCAAGAAAAATGTCTTCAGCTGCTATTCAAATACCAAATATTTACACAGTAAAACGGGTCACATGATCAGAGCTTTAAAAAAAGCTGAATGTATTCTCTGGATTGGTCACAAAGTACCAAAAAGGCCATTAAACTCTGATTTACTGCTCACATATTCAAAAGATGCAGTAATGTTCCCTCATCTCCAGTTCATATTATTATCAGTAATGTTCAGTGAAGGAGGAGACGTCCTTCTGCCTGTGACCTTTGACCTGCCTGTGACCTTTGACCTCCAGGCAGCTCTGCAGGAGCAACAGGAATGATGCTGGCAGAAAATGTGTGTTTTTTTTAATTTCCTCAGGTTTTAGAGCAACATTTGCTCCCATCTAAATGACTTCTACTTCTGGGAAAGGCAACGAGGAAGACCCAGAGCGGCCAGAACCGACCCAGTGGGACAACGCTCCAGACATTTGGGATGCTGCACAGTGAGAAACACGCCATCAAATTCAAGGTGTTTCCATGAAACCGTCACATTACTGTCAACATTTTATGTCCTCAAAGTTCTTTCATGAATAAAATATTTGCAAATCATCAAATTCTGCTTTTATCTTGAAATTTTGCCCAAATTCATAGTGAAAATGTAAGAAAATGATTTGAATGCTGCAGCCACATGGTGTTGTGGGAAGGATGCAGGTCCTTTATGAAAGAAAGGACGGTCCGGTGCTTAGCTTCAGACCCGGTGTCTACTGAACATGTCCCCCCCCCCCCAACCACAGCCAAACCAGGAAGTCTGCTTCAGCTGCATCAACTCATCCAGGTTACAGTTTTAATAGGTTTGTACCTTAGAGAAAAACCACTGAAGCTAATAGAATTAAAGTTGTATCGCTCTAAATCAGCTTCTTTAAAGGTTGTGGAGCTCAGCAGGTCATACAGCCTCCAAACAAGTAGACTTTGGCTGTCTTTACTCAAAATATGCTCCAGTTATGCATGTTTCAGCATCTTAAACCATGTCACATTCCTACAGGGTGCTTATGCCTCTGAAGAGAGAAGCCCCCCCCAAACTACTCCTGAAACTTCATGCACTGTGGATGTTAAACACTGCAATAGTCAGACAAATCAAAGGGTCAGGGCAGACCTTATAGAGGATTATTTCTGCCTAGAACCCCTTTAAGGGCTTGTGGTCAAAAGGACCCACTGGAAACGCAGCCTACAGCTACAAGTCGAACCTTTACTCTGGTTGTTTAAAAGTAACCATGTCTGGAAGATAACTTTTGGCCCATTTCAGTTCCTTTCCCTTGCTTAAAGGCTTTAAACAGCCTCCAAACAAGTAGACTTCGGCTGTCTTTACTCAGAATATGCTCATATTATGCATGTTTCAGCATCTTAAACCATGTCACATTTCTACAGGGTGCTTAGGCCTCTGAAGAGAAAAGCCCCCCCCCCCCAAACGACTCCTGTAATGCAACTGAAACTTCATGCACTGTGGATGTTAAACACTGCAATAGTCAGACAAATCAAAGGGTCAGGGCAGACCTTACAGGGAGGATTATTTCTATAAATGGTGGAAACGACCCACTGGAAACGCAGCCTACAGCTACAAGTCGAACCTCTACTCTGGTTGTTTAAAAGTAACCATGTCTGGAAGATAACTTTTGGCCCATTTAAGTTCCTTTCCCTTGCTTAAAGGCTTTAAACGGCTTCAGCTTTGCCCAAACTGAGCTGCAGTTTAAAACCGGAGCCACAGCAGAGGTAAAGAAACGCCTTTCACCAGGATACAGTTTAAACTTTTATTAAGAGCAGTAAGACACATTAAAACAGAATTAAAACCATGACTCGGTGTTCAGTCCCTCGGGGCAGACTCAAACATAAGCCCCTGCGCTGGCTGCAGAGCGGGGAGCAGAGTATCTGACAGAGTACCTGCTATCCTTACGCTGCCGACACTGACAGCACAGCAGCGCCCCGCCGATGATGAGCAGTCCCGCTGCCCCCCCAGCCAATGAACAGCGCCGCCCCCAGCTCCCTCTTCTGGGCATCGATCATCATGGGGTTGTAGAAGTTCCTGATGACCTCGTGAGCAGACCAGGACACGGGGATAAGGCACAGGATGCCGCCAGCGATGAAGAACACGCCCGCCGCGATGGCCACCTTGCTCTTGGAGGCCTCATCCTCGATGCAGTTGGTGCACTTTCCCCCCGCCACAGAGAGCAGGATTCCCAAGACTGCGATGAGGATGGAGATGACCAGCAGGGCGCGGGCCGCTTGGAGGTCGTGAGGCAGCGCCAGCATGGAGTCGTAGACCTTGCACTGCATCTGCCCGGTGCTCTGCTTCACGCAGTTCATCCACAGGCCCTCCCAGAAGATCTGCGCCGTCACGATGTTGTTCCCGATGAAGGCCGACACCTTCCACATGGGCAGGGCGCAAACTATGATGTCTCCCACAAAGCCAACGCTCGCCAAGAAGATGCCACAAATCTGAACCCCTGCAGACGCCATCTTTGCTTCACGTGCCCCCGAAAACCTGTAGAAAAGAAGTCAGCTGCAGAAGCAACGATGCAGGAAGCTGGGCCTCAGCTGCAGCTTTTATATCCACGTGAAGGCAGGTGGCGTCTGTCCTGATTGGTTCTTCTGACTGAAAACAGCAATCAGGCCGATTGATCCCATCTGTGCTAATCATCCAGGGCAGTTTGAGTGGATTTGCTTGATTTCACTCCACTGGCATACGTCCATGTTCCAGGAGCCTCTACAACTGGATATCAGGTAAAAGCAGTAAAAAAAAAAGGCTTTTAACAAGATATTATTATTTATGTTAAAAGTTTTATGTCTTAAGATGTAATATCTATCTAAAACTGACTTGTTTATTGAATTTTCTGTTCTTGACTGATAGAAAAAAGGCCAGAATACTGGATATCTCTCTTTGTGTCTATACTTAGGAATGAAAATCTAAATGAAAACCTCTGGGGTGAAGCTGGGGATGAGGGTAAAATCATTTAAGTGTGGATGGGAAATCCAGCACTCTTGTTTTTTAAAACAAATGCATAATAAAAAGATGTCTTTATATATTATTTATTTATTTATTAGATGTCTCTAATAAAAATATGTCTTTATATATTATTATTTATTTATTAGATGTCTCTAATAAAAAGACATAATAAAAAGATGTCTTTATATATTATTATTTATTTATTAGATGTCTCTAATAAAAATATGTCTTTATATATTATTATTTATTTATTAGATGTCTCTAATAAAAATATGTCTTTATATATTATTATTTATTTATTAGATGTCTCTAATAAAAAGACATAATAAAAAGATGTCTTTATATATTATTATTTATTTATTAGATGTCTCTAATAAAAAGACATAATAAAAAGTGCATCTCGGACAGTTTCTTACCAAAAGTTTGTAAAAAATGTAAAGTATTGAAAGCAAAATAGCCCAAAATGTGAAATTTGAACTGACTTGTATCATCTTCCATGAAAGTGGTCAAAATAAATAAATTCTGTAGATTGTTTGGACATCGATACCTGATCAATAAGATGTCTTGACGGTTTTACCTGGTGCATAATGTTGGACTTTTGTTGCACTTTGTTCTTTTCAAACCTCTCTTCTCCTTTTCCAGCTTGGTGGGAAAGTGTTATTCATTTCATGAAGTCGTGTTTTTATGTCTTACTTTTGAACACGGGCTCATTTGAAGCCTCTTTTATGTCCCTGAACTCCTCTGGGACACAAGAGGGCCTCTTTATGGGGGAGAAAGACCTCTGAACTCAAAGGCAGCGTGATGAATGTTTGCATGTCGGAGCCAGAGCCCCAGATATAAAACTGCAGGACAGCGAGAGGACTTTCAGTCTGCAGCCAAGAGAAGAAAACAGGCGGTAATGGCGTCTTTGGGGCTACAGGTTCTGGGTGTCGGGCTGGCGGTGCTGGGGTGGATCGGAAACATCCTGATCTGCATGCTGCCTCTGTGGAAGGTGTCGGCCTTCATCGGGAACAACATCGTGGTGGCTCAGACCATCTGGGAGGGCCTGTGGATGTCCTGCGTGGTCCAGAGCACCGGCCAGATGCAGTGCAAGGTGTACGACTCGCTGCTGGCGCTGCCCCCCGACCTGCAGGCCGCCCGCGCCATGGTGGTCATCGCCATCCTCTTCTCTCTGCTCGGCCTGCTGCTGGCTGTGGTCGGAGGAAAATGCACCACCTGCATCGGGGACCAAGCTGCGAAGGCCAGAGTGGCCATCTCAGCCGGCGCCTTCTTCATCCTGAGCGGGGCGCTGTGTGTGGTGACGGTGTCTCTGCCTGCTAACACCATCATAAAGGACTTCTACAACCCCATGGTGGCCGATGCTCAGAGGAGAGAGCTGGGAGCCTGTCTGTACATGGGCTGGGGCGCCTCGGGACTGCTGCTGATCGGCGGCGCGCTGCTGTGCTGCCAGTGCCCCCCAGGAGGAGGAGACCGCTATAACGGGGCCAAGTACTCCCCGCCGAAATCCACCACCCCCCCCGGGAAGGAGTTCGTCTGAGCGGCCAGAAACTGCACCCTTTGTGTGGTGAACAAACCGGTTTCTTATCAGGCTGTGGTTTGCATCGTGAATAACTTCTTCTGACTAACACGTGCACATAACTCTCTTCCTGCTCCATTGCTCCGTGAGACGTTTTTAACATTTTATTATCTCATATTTTCATGTTTGTATTTCTTTAATTTGAAAAATAAACTTTGGTTTTGCCAGAAACTGTTTTGTAATGTTTGCAGGAGGAAGGCTGCATATAGTTTAAAGGAAAACAAAAGGCCCTGATCTGCTGATTTACTTAAAGAAGTAAAACGGTGACGAATCAAACGCTGAAACATTTTAATTTGATGCCAGAAAATGAACAAAAACAAACCGTAGATCGGATTTCTGCCTCCATGCAAAGCATAAATCTAAAATCATAATCGTAGAAGGGGTTATGGGCTGTAAATGACATCCTGGCTGTTCCCCAAAGCAAAAACCTTCACATTAATGCTCCGAACAATTGATTTATTGCAGATACGAAGGATGCCAAGTAGGATTGTTTTCATGCAGATCTGACAGGCCTCGTTCCAGCTGAGGTTAAAGTGAAAATGGAAACTATGTCTGACGTAATTACTGAAGCATTCTGTGGTCAGGCTGGTTTCTGCTGTGAATCAGTGAGAGAAAATACAAAGTATTTAACCCAGAACCAACCTTTACCTTTACCCATCACTTAAAGCCACTTAAAGCGTTTTTATTTCACGTCTGATGGTGAGAAATAAAGGATTTTAGTGGAGAAGTTTTCCAGAAAGCCCAGGTTTTAGAGCAGAATCTTTAAATGAGGCCTTGGGACTGGATTAAAAAGGCTGAGGATTTATCCTGCTGACAGGACTTGGCAGATGTGTAATCATCCATTCTTTGGACCTGTACCGCTGTTCCTCGGCAACACGAAGCCGAGCAAACCCAGAGCACCGTTGTCTGAGCCGCTCACAGCCATTGTCCTCGCGACAGAAACTAAATCAGCGACACAATGACAGTCGATTACAGCAGAGCAAACATCTCCAGCAGATACAGTAAATTCCCAGGAGTTTCCCCAACTGAGCTCTGAACGTCTTTCAGCGGTGTTACGCTACAGAATGAACAAAGGAGCTCACGTTTCAGGGCCTGAAGGAGTCCTTTTATTACACAGATTAAGCTTTGTTCTCTAGCTGTCACATTTTATGTCCGAGCATACATGATATTAGACTGGATGGGGGCTGGATAGCGTAGTGGTGTGATTTCCACCTTCCATCTGGGTTCAAATCCCCTGCATGAAAGGTATTACCTCCAGTAGGGGTCCTTAGGCTAGACCCCCTTACCCTGACTGCCTACCTGTAAGTCGCTTTGGATAAAAGCTAAATGCATAAAGATAAACATAGCATTAAAAGCTAAATGCATAAAGATAAACACAGCATTAAAAGCTAAATGCATAAAGATAAACATAGCATTAAAAGCTAAATGCATAAAGATAAACATAGCATTAAAAGCTAAATGCATAAAGATAAACATAGCATTAAAAGCTAAATGCATAAAGATAAACACAGCATTAAAAGCTAAATGCATAAAGATAAACATAGCATTAAAAGCTAAATGCATAAAGATAAACACAGCATTAAAAGCTAAATGCATAAAGATAAACATAGCATTAAAAGCTAAATGCATAAAGATAAACATAGCATTAAAAGCTAAATGCATAAAGATAAACAGCATTAAAAGCTAAATGCATAAAGATAAACACAGCATTAAAAGCTAAATGCATAAAGATAAACACAGCATTAAAAGCTAAATGCATAAAGATAAACACAGCATTAAAAGCTAAATGCATAAAGATAAACACAGCATTAAAAGCTAAATGCATAAAGATAAACACAGCATTAAAAGCTAAATGCATAAAGATAAACACAGCATTAAAAGCTAAATGCATAAAGATAAACACAGCATTAAAAGCTAAATGCATAAAGATAAACACAGCATACATGATATTAAACCATTCAAGGAGCGCAGACTTCAGTGAAAAGCTCCCAGGAATCCCGGTGAAGCAGTTTTTAATCAACCTGACACAGAGTAAAGTGAAATCTATCTTTATTGGTGCATCATTTGGAAAACAGACTCACACATAGTCCACATTTGAGGACGCGGTTCTTGCAGGGGCAAACTTGGCCGGTATGTAGGCTCTGCCGCCCTTCGGGGGGCAGTTGTTGCACAGCAGCCCCCCGCCCAGCAGCAGCATCCCCGCAGAGCCCCACCCGATGTACAGAGCAGCGCCGAGCTCCCGTCGCTGAGCGGCAATCACCAGCGGGTTGTAAAAGTCCCTGATGACCGCGTGAGCTGACCAGGACACAGGAATCAGGACCAGGAAGGCGGTTATAATGAAGATGACTCCGGACACGATGCAGGCTTTAGCTTTGGACGCCTCGTCCTCCATGCAGTTGGTGCACTTCCCTCCAACCACGGCCATGAGCGTGCCGAACACCCCCGCGATCACAGAGATGATGACCATGGCGCGGGCGGCCTGCAGGTCCTGGGGCAGCGCCAGCATGGAGTCGTACACCTTGCACTGCATCTGGCCGGTGCTCTGGACCACGCAGGTCATCCACAGGCCCTCCCAGATCACCTGGGCGGTGACGATGTTGGCCCCGACGAAGGCGGTGACTCTCCACATGGGCAGAGCGCAGGTGATGATGGTGCCCAGCCAGCCAGTGAAGGAGAGCAGCACGCCCATGATCTGGAGGCCCTGAGAAGCCATGGTCCGGCAGCTGCGGCCAGGACTCGCTTTCTGCAGCTGGCTGGCACAAAGATGCTCACTTCTTCAGGCTTTTTAAGGCTTTTTGGCTCCGGTTAATGCTGGATGAAGGGTGTTGAGCCCTCCGTGGTCGCCTCTTTTTTGACGGAGACTGGAACAACCTCCAGTTGTGGTTGAAACTTTCAGGGTGGAGTTTCTGTTCCGCCGGACAAAGAGGGAAAGCTGAGACCTGATATCCACAACCTTCTTCATTGTTACCTCCAGCAGGCTTCAACTTTGGGAACAATGGCCCCAGATCCCAGCTGTGCTGGAACATGAAGGTACGCCCCCCACAGGTCAGGTGGAGCCTGGAGCAAACACTGGCTGTTCACCAGAAAACAGATTATTCAGTCTATAGATAGTCTGGACTTTCAGTAAAATAGAAACTCTGAAACCTCTGAACTTAACAGACGTCATGAGTCATAATGGAAGAAGAAAATGTTCATTTTATGGAAATTCTTCACAATTAGCTTTGATTAATTAATTAGCTTTGCGTAAAAAACTCAGAAAAAAGGGAAGAAAATGTTCATTTTATGGAAATTATTCACAATTAGCTTTAATTAATTAATTAGCTTTGCGTAAAAAACTCAGAAAAAAGGGAAGAAAATGTTCATTTTATGGAAATTCTTCACAATTAGCTTTGATTAATTAATTAGCTTTGCGTAAAAAACTCAGAAAAAAGGGAAGAAAATGTTAATTTTATGGAAATTCTTCACAATTAGCTTTGATTAATTAATTAGCTTTGCGTAAAAAACTCAGAAAAAAGGGAAGAAATTGTTCGTTTTATGGAAATTCTTCACAATTAGCTTTGATTAATTAATTAGCTTTGCGTAAAAAACTCAGAAAAAAGGGAAGAAAATGTTCATTTCATGGAAATTCTTCACAATTAGCTTTAATTAGTTAATTAGCTTTGCGTAAAAAACTCAGAAAAAAGGGAAGAAAATGCTCATTTTATGGAAATTCTTCACAATTAGCTTTAATTAATTAATTAGCTTTGCGTAAAAAACTCAGAAAAAAGGGAAGAAAATGTTAATTTTATGGAAATTCTTCACAATTAGCTTTAATTAATTAATTAGCTTTGCGTAAAAAACTCAGAAAAAAGGGAAGAAAATGTTCATTTTATGGAAATTCTTCACAATTAGCTTTAATTAATTAATTAGCTTTGCGTAAAAAACTCAGAAAAAAGGGAAGAAAATGTTTTCTTGCTCTCTTAACGGGGGAAAATTGTCATTATGTCCCACATAAACCCCAAATACATCTGTGACAGAGGACAAAGGAAGGTTCACAGCCACCTTCCTGCCACTCCTAAACCTGATCAGCAGGAATGGCAGACAACAGATGCTTCACAGCCATTGTTCGAGTGTTTTCAAAGACTGGATCGTTGTTTTATCAAAGTTCAGCCGTGAAAGAAACACAGTAAAGGCCACTTAAGAATCAGTAAATCTGTAAAATAAGAGAAATAACACAGTAAAGGCCACTTAAGAATCAGTAAATCTGTAAAATAAGAGAAATAACACAGTAAAGGCCACTTAAGAATCAGTAAATCTGTAAATAAGAACTCATAGATTAGATTTTAGTTCGTTTTAAGGATGTTAAATGACTCGTTTTGAAGTCAGCTTTGTGTAAGAAATAAAAAGCAAAGATGTCAGATTTGTAAACAACAAACATCTTTATTTACAGCATTTTATACCAATGTTTCAGGAAAAAACTGCACAGTATCAAGAGAAGTGAAAAAGAAGTTAAAGCACAGTTGTTTCGATGAGGAAAGACTTCATAATATTCAAGCTTTACATACAAGTAAAGAACATTTACGGCTGAGTTTCTCCTTGGGGTGCGGTTCGTTTCCTGCAGAGTTACACCCTGAAATCTCAGCCAGCCCAGCAGCACCAGTCCCTCAGTCCCAGTGGATTTCCCGTTAAATGAAGCTGCTTCAGACGTAGTCTTTCCCGGACTTCGGAGCCGAGGCCTCGGATCTGGCAGCCGACATGTCAGACCTGGCGGCAGCTTTGTACTTTGCGGTGTAGGAGCCTTCATCTTTAGGGCAGTTGGAGCAGAGCATGGCGCCTCCGATCAGCAGCAAAGCAGACGCCCCCCACCCGATGTACAGCGCGGCCCCCAGCTCTCTCTTCTGGGCGCTGATGGTGAGCGGGCTGTAGAAGTCCCGTATGATGGTGTGAGCCGTCCAGCAGACCGGGATGAGGCAGAGGACCCCGGCTACGATGAAGACCACCCCGGATGCAATGCCCACCTTGATCTTTGAGGACGGGTCCGACACGCAGTTGGTGCACTGCCCCCCGGCGACAGCCAGCAGGATAGCCATGACGCCCACGATGATGGAGATGATAGTCAGGGCCCGGGCAGCCTGGAGGTCGGAGCTGAGGGCCAGCATGGAGTCGTAGACCTTGCACTGCATCTGCCCCGTGCTCTGGACCACGCAGCTCATCCAGATGCCCTCCCAGGACGTCTGTGACGTCACTATGTTGCTCCCGATGAACGCGGTGACCCTCCACATGGGGATGGCGCACACGATGATGGCACCGATCCACCCCACGATCCCCAGAGCAGTGCCCAGGATCTGGAACCCAGCAGAAACCATGGCGATGGGTGAGTCCTCTGCTGCTGGTGGAGTGGTGGCAGGTTGTTGGTCTCTTTGCTGAATGGGTGGAGATTCAGAGGAGAGCAGAAGCTTAAGGCTGATGGAGGCGGGGCCTCAGTGTCCCACTCCCATCCGTTTCTGCAGGTGCACCAAACCCCAGGATGACCGAACCTGTTCCCCTCCCCCAGCCTGCCTGCTCTGTTCGACCTGAGAAAACATGCGACCCCCCAGCAAACAGACCCTGAACCTCCTATAATACGTCATTAACTGTTTAATATTGTGTTAATCCCTCTTCTTGACCCCTCCCCCCAGTTTCAGATGAAAATCAGGTGGGTGGAGCTTCGGATGACTCACCTGGTTCTAGATTAAACCGCCTCTGACAGAAACCTTAAACTCGTGCTCACGTGCTCGGTCGTTTTGTCGTGTCACACCTTCAGAAACTATGAATGACGTGTTCAAAATAGAGCGTCCTCACTGAGCTGTAAACAGCTGTAAACAGCTGTAAACAGCTGTCCTCACTGAGCTGTAAACAGCTGTAAACAGCTGTCCTCACTGAGCTGTAAACAGCTGTAAACAGCTGTCCTCACTGAGCTGTAAACAGCTGTAAACAGCTGTAAACAGCTGTAAACAGCTGTCCTCACTGACCTGTAAACACCTGTAAACAGCTGTCCTCACTGACCTGTAAACAGCTGTAAACAGCTGTCCTCACTGACCTGTAAACAGCTGTAAACAGCTGTAAACAGCTGTAAACAGCTGTAAACAGCTGTCCTCACTGACCTGTAAACAGCTGTAAACAGCTGTCCTCACTGACCTGTAAACACCTGTAAACAGCTGTCCTCCCTGACCTGTAAACAGCTGTAAACAGCTGTAAACAGCTGTAAACAGCTGTCCTCACTGACCTGTAAACACCTGTAAACAGCTGTCCTCACTGACCTGTAAACAGCTGTAAACAGCTGTCCTCACTGACCTGTAAACAGCTGTAAACAGCTGTCCTCACTGAGCTGTAAACAGCTGTAAACAGCTGTCCTCACTGAGCTGTAAACAGCTGTCCTCCCTGACCTGTAAACAGCTGTAAACAGCTGTCCTCACTGAGCTGTAAACAGCTGTCCTCCCTGACCTGTAAACAGCTGTAAACAGCTGTCCTCCCTGACCTGTAAACAGCTGTAAACAGCTGTAAACAGCTGTAAACAGCTGTAAACATCTGTCCTCACTGACCTGTAAACAGCTGTAAACAGCTGTCCTCACTGAGCTGTAAACAGCTGTAAACAGCTGTCCTCCCTGACCTGTAAACAGCTGTAAACAGCTGTCCTCACTGACCTGTAAACAGCTGTAAACAGCTGTAAACAGCTGTAAACAGCTGTAAACATCTGTCCTCACTGACCTGTAAACAGCTGTAAACAGCTGTCCTCACTGAGCTGTAAACAGCTGTAAACAGCTGTCCTCACTGAGCTGTAAACAGCTGTAAACAGCTGTCCTCACTGACCTGTAAACAGCTGTAAACAGCTGTCCTCACTGAGCTGTAAACAGCTGTAAACAGCTGTCCTCACTGAGCTGTAAACAGCTGTAAACAGCTGTCCTCACTGAGCTGTAAACAGCTGTCCTCACTGAGCTGTAAACAGCTGTCCTCCCTGACCTGTAAACAGCTGTAAACAGCTGTCCTCACTGAGCTGTAAACAGCTGTAAACAGCTGTCCTCCCTGACCTGTAAACAGCTGTAAACAGCTGTAAACAGCTGTAAACATCTGTCCTCACTGACCTGTAAACAGCTGTAAACAGCTGTCCTCACTGAGCTGTAAACAGCTGTAAACAGCTGTCCTCACTGAGCTGTAAACAGCTGTAAACAGCTGTCCTCCCTGACCTGTAAACAGCTGTAAACAGCTGTCCTCACTGACCTGTAAACAGCTGTAAACAGCTGTAATCAGCTGTAAACATCTGTCCTCACTGAGCTGTAAACAGCTGTCCTCACTGAGCTGTAAACAGCTGTAAACAGCTGTCCTCACTGAGCTGTAAACAGCTGTAAACAGCTGTCCTCACTGAGCTGTAAACAGCTGTCCTCACTGAGCTGTAAACAGCTGTAAACAGCTGTAAACGGCTGTAAACAGCTGTAAACAGCTGTAAACAGCTGTCCTCACTGAGCTGTAAACAGCTGTAAACAGCTGTCCTCACTGAGCTGTAAACAGCTGTAAACGGCTGTCCTCACTGAGCTGTAAACAGCTGTAAACAGCTGTCCTCACTGAGCTGTAAACAGCTGTAAACAGCTGTAAACAGCTGTAAACGGCTGTAAACAGCTGTAAACAGCTGTAAACAGCTGTCCTCACTGAGCTGTAAACAGCTGTAAACAGCTGTCCTCACTGAGCTGTAAACAGCTGTAAACAGCTGTAAACAGCTGTCCTCACTGAGCTGTAAACAGCTGTAAACAGCTGTAAACAGCTGTCCTCACTGAGCTGTAAACAGCTGTAAACAGCTGTAAACAGCTGTCCTCACTGAGCTGTAAACAGCTGTAAACAGCTGTAACAGGATGGTCGACTTAAAGCCTGATGGAGCGACGGTATTCAAGGCAAAAAACGTTCCAATCCCTCCAACTTTTGTTCCGACCGACTGTCCAGGACATTAGAAAACTGCGTTCATACAAGGAGGCGCTTGTAGTTTGTCAAAGGAATGATTTATTGGGATCAGAAAAAGTGTAAAACATAAAGAGAGCGTTTGAACTAGCCTCTGAGCGAGGCTCTGAGTGGGTTCTGGGAATCAGACTGCGGGCTGATTGTGTGCAGGAAGCGTGAGACGAAGGACTGTTTTAGATCACAGAAGATCACAGGAGAGGAGCTTCAGCTTTATGTGGAACTGGTTTGGACGGAAACTCCAACAAAGAGCGCTCAGTTTGATGCTGTTCAGCAGATCTGGCTTTTAAATGGCATGAAAGAAGAGGAGTGTGCTCCTGCTCCTCTCCGCTGTGACCAGGAGGGGGCAGCACCTCCTGCCTTTAAGATACTTCTGTTATCTCGCGTCTGCTTCCGTGTGCATTTGGTGGAGTGCACCATTAAAAAGTTACCTGTCGGGAATCTACTGAGGAGAGGCTCAGCTCTGGGGTGAAAAAGCTGGAATTAGTCATTTAAGCTGAGTTTTCTTCTTCTTTTGACTTCTGTGAGCATGGCTATGGCTATGAAAGTGTTTCATCACTCAAACAGCTTCTAACTGAGGCTCCTTTGTCCATAAATCTCTGAGCAGTCATTAAACTGAAGGCTGCCTCCCTTAAAGCACTTAGAACTGACACTGAGACCAGGAAATGAATAAATGTGGAAATCCCCAGTGTTCATTTCAATCATTTCAAAAGGAAAGAATTCTGTTGAAAACAGTGTGTGGGGGGGGGACTTTTCTATAGAGTTTCTGTTATATTTCACTGTCACAAACTCGCGCTGATAGCCTCATCATTTCATTATTATTATGACTGAATAAAAGTGACGTAAAGCAAGAGAAATAAGCTTAAAAAAGGACATAATTTAAATTTTAAAGCATAATCTGGAAAGCATCTTTGTGCAACCCTCCTCCCTCCAGGTTCCTGCTCAGCTACCATCACCTGGATGCCAGCGGGTCCTTTTCATGTGACTTGTGTTGATCCAAATCATTTATATTACATATATTACATCTATATCTTATGTCTTTCAACTGTTTCTCCTTGAAAATTGAGCATGAAATCCAAAATATCCCATTTTTACCGCTTGTTTACAGAAATTGTGTCAGATTGTCGTTAATCTCCTAAATTATTGGTTGGATTTCGTGACTCAACAACACTTGTGAGAGTATTGCCCAACTGGACCTTTCGGCTCATTATGACCGCGCCACATGTGCTATTTCAGGGGATTTCTGTAGGTATGGATAGAGATAAAGTACAGAAGTGGCTGAAAAACATTACACAAACGTGTGTTTGAGGAAGTGGGAGATCGCCTGCTGCCACTTTCACATCATGGAATTAAAAGTTCAACCGGTGACTCACAGAAGCCGTGTCCACAGCTCTTAGGTTTCATCAGCTTTTCTTTAAAAAGGACAGAACTGTTCATCAGCTTTTCTTTAAAAAGGACTAAACAGTTCATCAGCTTTTCTTTAAAAAGGACTAAACTGTTCATCAGCTTTTCTTTAAAAAGGACAAAACTGTTCATCAGCTTTTCTTTAAAAAGGACAGAACTGTTCATCAGCTTTTCTTTAAAAAGGAAAAAACAGTTCATCAGCTTTTCTTTAAAAAGGACAGAACTGTTCATCAGCTTTTCTTTAAAAAGGACAGAACTGTTCATCAGCTTTTCTTTAAAAAGGACAGAACTGTTCATCAGCTTTTCTTTAAAAAGGACTAAACTGTTCATCAGCTTTTCTTTAAAAAGGACAGAACTGTTCATCAGCTTTTCTTTAAAAAGGACTAAACTGTTCAACAGCTTTTCTTTAAAAAGGACAGAACTGTTCATCAGCTTTTCTTTAAAAAGGACAGAACTGTTCATCAGCTTTTCTTTAAAAAGGACAGAACTGTTCATTAGCTTTTCTTTAAAGAGGACAGAACTGTTCATCAGCTTTTCTTTAAAAAGGACAAAACTGTTCATCAGCTTTTCTTTAAAAGGATAGAACTGTTCATCAGCTTTTCTTTAAAAAGGACAGAACTGTTCATCAGCTTTTCTTTAAAAAGGACAGAAATGTTCATCAGCTTTTCTTTAAAAAGGACAAAACTGTTCATCAGCTTTTCTTTAAAGAGGACAGAACTGTTCATCAGCTTTTCTTTAAAAAGGACAGAACTGTTCATCAGCTTTTCTTTAAAGAGGACAGAACTGTTCATCAGCTTTTCTTTAAAAGGATAGAACTGTTCATCAGCTTTTCTTTAAAAAGGACTAAACTGTTCAACAGCTTTTCTTTAAAAAGGACAGAACTGTTCATCAGCTTTTCTTTAAAAAGGACAAAACTGTTCATCAGCTTTTCTTTAAAAGGATAGAACTGTTCATCAGCTTTTCTTTAAAAAGGACTAAACTGTTCATCAGCTTTTCTTTAAAAAGGACAGAACTGTTCATCAGCTTTTCTTTAAAAAGGAAAGAACTGTTCATCAGCTTTTCTTTAAAAAGGACAGAACTGTTCATCAGCTTTTCTTTAAAAAGGACAGAACCGTTCATCAGCTTTTCTTTAAAAAGGAAAGAACTGTTCATCAGCTTTTCTTTAAAAAGGACAGATCTGTTCATCAGCTTTTCTTTAAAAAGGACAGAACTGTTCATCAGCTTTTCTTTAAAAAGGACAGAACTGTTCATCAGCTTTTCTTTAAAAAGGACAGAACTGTTCATCAGCTTTTCTTTAAAGAGGACAGAACTGTTCATCAGCTTTTCTTTAAAAAGGACTAAACTGTTCAACAGCTTTTCTTTAAAAAGGACAGAACTGTTCATCAGCTTTTCTTTAAAAAGGACAGAACTGTTCATCAGCTTTTCTTTAAAAGGATAGAACTGTTCATCAGCTTTTCTTTAAAAGGATAGAACTGTTCATCAGCTTTTCTTTAAAAAGGACAGAACTGTTCATCAGCTTTTCTTTAAAAAGGACAGAACTGTTCATCAGCTTTTCTTTAAAAAGGACAAAACTGTTCATCAGCTTTTCTTTAAAAGGATAGAACTGTTCATCAGCTTTTCTTTAAAAAGGACAGAACTGTTCATCAGCTTTTCTTTAAAAAGGACAAAACTGTTCATCAGCTTTTCTTTAAAAAGGACAAAACTGTTCATCAGCTTTTCTTTAAAAAGGACAGAACCGTTCATCAGCTTTTCTTTAAAGAGGACAGAACTGTTCATCAGCTTTTCTTTAAAAAGGACTAAACTGTTCAACAGCTTTTCTTTAAAAAGGACAGAACTGTTCATCAGCTTTTCTTTAAAAAGGACAGAACTGTTCATCAGCTTTTCTTTAAAGAGGACAGAACTGTTCATCAGCTTTTCTTTAAAAAGGACTAAACTGTTCAACAGCTTTTCTTTAAAAAGGACAGAACTGTTCATCAGCTTTTCTTTAAAAAGGACAGAACCGTTCATCAGCTTTTCTTTAAAAAGGAAAGAACTGTTCATCAGCTTTTCTTTAAAAAGGACAGATCTGTTCATCAGCTTTTCTTTAAAAAGGACAGAACTGTTCATCAGCTTTTCTTTAAAAAGGACAGAACTGTTCATCAGCTTTTCTTTAAAAAGGACAGAACTGTTCATCAGCTTTTCTTTAAAGAGGACAGAACTGTTCATCAGCTTTTCTTTAAAAAGGACTAAACTGTTCAACAGCTTTTCTTTAAAAAGGACAGAACTGTTCATCAGCTTTTCTTTAAAAAGGACAGAACTGTTCATCAGCTTTTCTTTAAAAGGATAGAACTGTTCATCAGCTTTTCTTTAAAAGGATAGAACTGTTCATCAGCTTTTCTTTAAAAAGGACAGAACTGTTCATCAGCTTTTCTTTAAAAAGGACAGAACTGTTCATCAGCTTTTCTTTAAAAAGGACAAAACTGTTCATCAGCTTTTCTTTAAAAGGATAGAACTGTTCATCAGCTTTTCTTTAAAAAGGACAGAACTGTTCATCAGCTTTTCTTTAAAAAGGACAAAACTGTTCATCAGCTTTTCTTTAAAAAGGACAAAACTGTTCATCAGCTTTTCTTTAAAAAGGACAAAACTGTTCATCAGCTTTTCTTTAAAAAGGACAGAACCGTTCATCAGCTTTTCTTTAAAGAGGACAGAACTGTTCATCAGCTTTTCTTTAAAAAGGACTAAACTGTTCAACAGCTTTTCTTTAAAAAGGACAGAACTGTTCATCAGCTTTTCTTTAAAAAGGACAGAACTGTTCATCAGCTTTTCTTTAAAAAGGACAGAACTGTTCATTAGCTTTTCTTTAAAGAGGACAGAACTGTTCATCAGCTTTTCTTTAAAAAGGACAAAACTGTTCATCAGCTTTTCTTTAAAAGGATAGAACTGTTCATCAGCTTTTCTTTAAAAAGGACAGAACTGTTCATCAGCTTTTCTTTAAAAAGGACAGAACTGTTCATCAGCTTTTCTTTAAAAAGGACAGAACTGTTCATCAGCTTTTCTTTAAAAAGGACAGATCTGTTCATCAGCTTTTCTTTAAAAAGGACTAAACTGTTCAACAGCTTTTCTTTAAAAAGGACAGAACTGTTCATCAGCTTTTCTTTAAAAAGGACAGAACTGTTCATCAGCTTTTCTTTAAAAAGGACAGAACTGTTCATTAGCTTTTCTTTAAAGAGGACAGAACTGTTCATCAGCTTTTCTTTAAAAAGGACAGAACTGTTCATCAGCTTTTCTTTAAAAGGATAGAACTGTTCATCAGCTTTTCTTTAAAAAGGACAGAACTGTTCATCAGCTTTTCTTTAAAAAGGACAAAACTGTTCATCAGCTTTTCTTTAAAAGGATAGAACTGTTCATCAGCTTTTCTTTAAAAAGGACAGAACTGTTCACCAGCTTTTCTTTTAAAAGGACAGAACTGTTCATCAGCTTTTCTTTAAAAAGGACAAAACTGTTCATCAGCTTTTCTTTAAAAAGGACAGAACTGTTCATCAGCTTTTCTTTAAAAAGGACAGAACTGTTCATCAGCTTTTCTTTAACAGCTTTTCTTTAAAAAGGACAGAACTGTTCATCAGCTTTTCTTTAAAAAGGACAAAACTGTTCATCAGCTTTTCTTTAACAGCTTTTCTTTAAAAAGGACAGAACTGTTCATCAGCTTTTCTTTAAAAAGGACAAAACTGTTCATCAGCTTTTCTTTAAAAAGGACAGAACTGTTCATCAGCTTTTCTTTAAAAAGGACAGAACTGTTCATCAGCTTTTCTTTAAAAAGGACAAAACTGTTCATCAGCTTTTCTTTAAAAGGATAGAACTGTTCATCAGCTTTTCTTTAAAAAGGACAGAACTGTTCACCAGCTTTTCTTTTAAAAGGACAGAACTGTTCATCAGCTTTTCTTTAAAAAGGACAGAACTGTTCACCAGCTTTTCTTTTAAAAGGACAGAACTGTTCATCAGCTTTTCTTTAAAAAGGACAAAACTGTTCATCAGCTTTTCTTTAAAAAGGACAGAACTGTTCATCAGCTTTTCTTTAAAAAGGACAGAACTGTTCATCAGCTTTTCTTTAACAGCTTTTCTTTAAAAAGGACAGAACTGTTCATCAGCTTTTCTTTAAAAAGGACAAAACTGTTCATCAGCTTTTCTTTAACAGCTTTTCTTTAAAAAGGACAGAACTGTTCATCAGCTTTTCTTTAAAAAGGACAAAACTGTTCATCAGCTTTTCTTTAAAAAGGACAGAACTGTTCATCAGCTTTTCTTTAAAAAGGACAGAACTGTTCATCAGCTTTTCTTTAAAAAGGACAGAACTGTTCATCAGCTTTTCTTTAAAAAGGACAAAACCGTTCATCAGCTTTTCTTTAAAAAGGACAAAACTGTTCATCAGCTTTTCTTTAACAGCTTTTCTTTAAAAAGGACAGAACTGTTCATCAGCTTTTCTTTAAAAAGGACAAAACTGTTCATCAGCTTTTCTTTAAAAAGGACAAAACTGTTCATCAGCTTTTCTTTAAAAAGGACAGAACTGTTCATCAGCTTTTCTTTAAAAAGGACAAAACTGTTCATCAGCTTTTCTTTTAAAAGGACAGAACTGTTCATCAGCTTTTCTTTAAAAGGACAGAACTGTTCATCAGCTTTTCTTTAAAAAGGACAGAACTGTTCATCAGCTTTTCTTTAAAAAGGACAGAACTGTTCATCAGCTTTTCTTTAAAAAGGACAGAACTGTTCATCAGCTTTTCTTTAAAAAGGACAGAACCGTTCATCAGCTTTTCTTTAAAAAGGACAAAACTGTTCATCAGCTTTTCTTTAAAAAGGAAAAAACTGTTCATCAGCTTTTCTTTAAAAAGGACAAAACTGTTCATCAGCTTTTCTTTAACAGCTTTTCTTTAAAAAGGACAAAACTGTTCATCAGCTTTTCTTTAAAAAGGACTAAACTGTTCAACAGCTTTTCTTTAAAAAGGACAGAACTGTTCATCAGCTTTTCTTTAAAAAGGACAGAACTGTTCATCAGCTTTTCTTTAAAAAGGACAGAACTGTTCATTAGCTTTTCTTTAAAGAGGACAGAACTGTTCATCAGCTTTTCTTTAAAAAGGACAAAACTGTTCATCAGCTTTTCTTTAAAAGGATAGAACTGTTCATCAGCTTTTCTTTAAAAAGGACAGAACTGTTCATCAGCTTTTCTTTAAAAAGGACAGAACTGTTCATCAGCTTTTCTTTAAAAAGGACAGAACTGTTCATCAGCTTTTCTTTAAAAAGGACAGATCTGTTCATCAGCTTTTCTTTAAAAAGGACTAAACTGTTCAACAGCTTTTCTTTAAAAAGGACAGAACTGTTCATCAGCTTTTCTTTAAAAAGGACAGAACTGTTCATCAGCTTTTCTTTAAAAAGGACAGAACTGTTCATTAGCTTTTCTTTAAAGAGGACAGAACTGTTCATCAGCTTTTCTTTAAAAAGGACAGAACTGTTCATCAGCTTTTCTTTAAAAGGATAGAACTGTTCATCAGCTTTTCTTTAAAAAGGACAGAACTGTTCATCAGCTTTTCTTTAAAAAGGACAAAACTGTTCATCAGCTTTTCTTTAAAAGGATAGAACTGTTCATCAGCTTTTCTTTAAAAAGGACAGAACTGTTCACCAGCTTTTCTTTTAAAAGGACAGAACTGTTCATCAGCTTTTCTTTAAAAAGGACAAAACTGTTCATCAGCTTTTCTTTAAAAAGGACAGAACTGTTCATCAGCTTTTCTTTAAAAAGGACAGAACTGTTCATCAGCTTTTCTTTAACAGCTTTTCTTTAAAAAGGACAGAACTGTTCATCAGCTTTTCTTTAAAAAGGACAAAACTGTTCATCAGCTTTTCTTTAACAGCTTTTCTTTAAAAAGGACAGAACTGTTCATCAGCTTTTCTTTAAAAAGGACAAAACTGTTCATCAGCTTTTCTTTAAAAAGGACAGAACTGTTCATCAGCTTTTCTTTAAAAAGGACAGAACTGTTCATCAGCTTTTCTTTAAAAAGGACAAAACTGTTCATCAGCTTTTCTTTAAAAGGATAGAACTGTTCATCAGCTTTTCTTTAAAAGGGACAGAACTGTTCACCAGCTTTTCTTTTAAAAGGACAGAACTGTTCATCAGCTTTTCTTTTAAAAGGACAGAACTGTTCATCAGCTTTTCTTTAAAAAGGACAAAACTGTTCATCAGCTTTTCTTTAAAAAGGACAGAACTGTTCATCAGCTTTTCTTTAAAAAGGACAGAACTGTTCATCAGCTTTTCTTTAACAGCTTTTCTTTAAAAAGGACAGAACTGTTCATCAGCTTTTCTTTAAAAAGGACAAAACTGTTCATCAGCTTTTCTTTAACAGCTTTTCTTTAAAAAGGACAGAACTGTTCATCAGCTTTTCTTTAAAAAGGACAAAACTGTTCATCAGCTTTTCTTTAAAAAGGACAGAACTGTTCATCAGCTTTTCTTTAAAAAGGACAGAACTGTTCATCAGCTTTTCTTTAAAAAGGACAGAACTGTTCATCAGCTTTTCTTTAAAAAGGACAAAACCGTTCATCAGCTTTTCTTTAAAAAGGACAAAACTGTTCATCAGCTTTTCTTTAACAGCTTTTCTTTAAAAAGGACAGAACTGTTCATCAGCTTTTCTTTAAAAAGGACAAAACTGTTCATCAGCTTTTCTTTAAAAAGGACAAAACTGTTCATCAGCTTTTCTTTAAAAAGGACAGAACTGTTCATCAGCTTTTCTTTAAAAAGGACAAAACTGTTCATCAGCTTTTCTTTTAAAAGGACAGAACTGTTCATCAGCTTTTCTTTAAAAGGACAGAACTGTTCATCAGCTTTTCTTTAAAAAGGACAGAACTGTTCATCAGCTTTTCTTTAAAAAGGACAGAACTGTTCATCAGCTTTTCTTTAAAAAGGACAGAACTGTTCATCAGCTTTTCTTTAAAAAGGACAGAACCGTTCATCAGCTTTTCTTTAAAAAGGACAAAACTGTTCATCAGCTTTTCTTTAAAAAGGAAAAAACTGTTCATCAGCTTTTCTTTAAAAAGGACAAAACTGTTCATCAGCTTTTCTTTAACAGCTTTTCTTTAAAAAGGACAAAACTGTTCATCAGCTTTTCTTTAAAAAGGACAGAACTGTTCATCAGCTTTTCTTTAAAAAGGACAGAACTGTTCATCAGCTTTTCTTTAAAAAGGACAGAACTGTTCATCAGCTTTTCTTTAAAAAGGACAGAACTGTTCATCAGCTTTTCTTTAAAAAGGACAGAACTGTTCATCAGCTTTTCTTTAAAAAGGACAGAACTGTTCATCAGCTTTTCTTTAAAAAGGACTAAACTGTTCATCAGCTTTTCTTTAAAAAGGACAAAACCGTTCATCAGCTTTTCTTTAAAAAGGACAGAACTGTTCATCAGCTTTTCTTTAAAAAGGACAAAACTGTTCATCAGCTTTTCTTTAAAAAGGACAGAACTGTTCATCAGCTTTTCTTTAAAAAGGACAGAACTGTTCATCAGCTTTTCTTTAAAAAGGACAGAACTGTTCATCAGCTTTTCTTTAAAAGGACAGAACTGTTCATCAGCTTTTCTTTAAAAAGGACAGAACTGTTCATCAGCTTTTCTTTAAAAGGACAGAACTGTTCATCAGCTTTTCTTTAAAAAGGACAGAACTGTTCATCAGCTTTTCTTTAAAAGGACAGAACTGTTCATCAGCTTTTCTTTAAAAAGGACAGAACTGTTCATCAGCTTTTCTTTAAAAAGGACAGAACTGTTCATCAGCTTTTCTTTAAAAAGGACAGAACTGTTCATCAGCTTTTCTTTAAAAAGGACAGAACTGTTCATCAGCTTTTCTTTAAAAAGGACAGAACTGTTCATCAGCTTTTCTTTAAAAAGGACAGAACTGTTCATCAGCTTTTCTTTAAAAGGACAGAACTGTTCATCAGCTTTTCTTTAAAAAGGACAGAACTGTTCATCAGCTTTTCTTTAAAAAGGACAGAACTGTTCATCAGCTTTTCTTTAAAAAGGACAGAACTGTTCATCAGCTTTTCTTTAAAAAGGACAGAACCGTTCATCAGCTTTTCTTTAAAAAGGACAAAACTGTTCATCAGCTTTTCTTTAAAAAGGAAAAAACTGTTCATCAGCTTTTCTTTAAAAAGGACAAAACTGTTCATCAGCTTTTCTTTAAAAAGGACAGAACTGTTCATCAGCTTTTCTTTAAAAAGGACAGAACTGTTCATCAGCTTTTCTTTAAAAAGGACAGAACTGTTCATCAGCTTTTCTTTAAAAAGGACAGAACTGTTCATCAGCTTTTCTTTAAAAAGGACAGAACTGTTCATCAGCTTTTCTTTAAAAAGGACAGAACTGTTCATCAGCTTTTCTTTAAAAAGGACAGAACTGTTCATCAGCTTTTCTTTAAAAAGGACAGAACTGTTCATCAGCTTTTCTTTAAAAAGGACAGAACTGTTCATCAGCTTTTTTTTAAAAAGGACAGAACTGTTCATCAGCTTTTCTTTAAAAAGGACTAAACTGTTCATCAGCTTTTCTTTAAAAAGGACAGAACTGTTCATCAGCTTTTCTTTAAAAAGGACAAAACCGTTCATCAGCTTTTCTTTAAAAAGGACAAAACTGTTCATCAGCTTTTCTTTAAAAAGGACAGAACTGTTCATCAGCTTTTCTTTAAAAAGGACAGAACTGTTCATCAGCTTTTCTTTAAAAAGGACAAAACTGTTCATCAGCTTTTCTTTAAAAAGGACAGAACTGTTCATCAGCTTTTCTTTAAAAAGGACAGAACTGTTCATCAGCTTTTCTTTAAAAAGGACAGAACTGTTCATCAGCTTTTCTTTAAAAAAGACAAAACTGTTCACCAACTTTTCTTTAAAAAGGACAGAACTGTTCATCAGCTTTTCTTTAAAAAGGACAAAACTGTTCATCAGCTTTTCTTTAAAAGGGACTAAACTGTTCATCAGCTTTTCTTTAAAAAGGACAGAACTGTTCATCAGCTTTTCTTTAAAAAGGACAAAACTGTTCATCAGCTTTTCTTTAAAAAGGACAGAACTGTTCATCAGCTTTTCTTTAAAAAGGACAGAACCGTTCATCAGCTTTTCTTTAAAAGGACAGAACTGTTCATCAGCTTTTCTTTAAAAAGGACAGAACTGTTCATCAGCTTTTCTTTAAAAAGGACAGAACTGTTCATCAGCTTTTCTTTAAAAGGACAGAACCCCGGATGTTGGGAAACAGTAACAGTAGCTGTTGGGCTTCAGTATTTCTCACAAAGACATTATTCTAGATGATGATAAACCAGCAGGCAGGATCTGCTGAAACTTTGGGATTCGGCTCTGAAACACCTGCAGGGAACCTCTGTCTTCTTCTCTGGTTTTCTTATGGAGTAGATGCCAATGCCTGACCCGCTCACATTTTAGTCCAGACCCACATCTACAGTTCCTGCAGTGCTTCCACCCTTTTATACTTGCTTTTAAGGCTGTGTTTAGGTTACTGTGATCCATCTGATGCGTTCTGTTATTCACTCAGTATGCCCTGAAACATTTCCCCACATCCTTTCTTTGTGTTTCCTCCTCACCTGGAGAGCAGAGCACCCTCAGAGATCCTCGGAGGCACTGCAGCAAACAAGGAAATGGATAATCCCTTTGCACACCGATAGAAGCCGCCTCTCTGGGCAGATTCACTCCTCAGAGAAAATGGCTGCTGAGCAGCAATGAGTCGCTTTATTGGCTGAGAAGTGGATGTCCAGCTGGTAATCCAGGCTCCTGTTTCACAAGAAACTGAGACAAAAGGAGCCAACATCTGCAGTTCAGATCAGTCTCATGTTGAGCTGATTCAGAGACTTTTTCATGACCAATTAACAAGTCTTTTTTCCTTAAAACAAGAGTTAAACAGGCTGTCTGCAGAGATTATTCAAACATTACCTGCGATATCCTCTGATGTTTATCCTCTGATGTTTATCCTCTGATGACAGGATGCAGAAGTCATTTGTTTCACTGCAGAATCACAGGAACAAGTCGCTGGGCAAAGAATTGTGTTTTCCAAGCAAGAATCTCCCCAAATCATTGTTTTTTGCTCAGTTTTTAGAAGCTTTCATTCTTATATTCACAATAATAAACTGTTAACCTTATCAACGAGTAATTATTAGATATTTTACAGCTAAAACCAGATAATAAAATCAATACGAAGCATTAATGCAGAATTTGCATTTAATATTACATCGTTTTATGGACTGTGGCCATGTTTAAGCTTTTAAAAACATTTTTAGTGTCAGTCAGTTAACTTTGACTTCACTGCATTGTTTAATCTGCACTTTTATTGGTTTTATCGGCTCCGGCTTGCTTCGGCATTGCTAAAAACACCAAGTTTCACTGAGGAATACATATTTATATATGAATATATAATGTAGCTGTTATATTTATACAGCTACATGTGGGGCTGGCTTCGCTGCTCAGGTCAACAATAGAAAACCAGCCTAATTGTCTCAGATTAATGATTATCAGAAGTCAGGTTTGTACAGTTTCCAAAGTTTTCTGTTTTTTCTGCTTTTGCACCATTTCAAATAAGTGAGTTTAAGTGTGAAAGAAATTAAAGAAGTTTTAAACTGTGCATCATAACACAAAAGGGTGTTTTTAACGATATTTCTTTAAATTTGATGCTTCTTTAAAGCTAATAATCTTCATTATCTAGTATTTAGTTTCACCTAATAACATAACATCCACACATGCATGTAGAAAGCAGCTTATATAAAGAAGATTACAAGAAATAAGATGACTTTTCTTTCAATTTCATTCAAACAGACTGTTATCAGGACGTCTGAATCACTTGTTTCCTCCTTAAAAATCTCAGCACAGTGTCATTTTAATTCAGGTTTAGCTGTAATATTAGATGTTAAAGTGTGATAAAGTTGGACAGAAGTCTAAAGGTCTGATGGAGCCAGTTAAAGTACAGAAACAGACCTGCTGCACGGCTCATTTTGAGGGATTCTTCACTTGTTTTTAGACACAATCCAACAGAAAACCTCCTGGTTCTTTCTGCCTAATAAAAGCCATGATGTGCACTTTGCTTCACAGGGACCTGTGGTGCTAATTTACTGCTCTATGCTTTCGTTTTGGGAGTTCTTATCTATCTCATACAGTCTCTTTGTTCAGCCCTCAGGTCCCTTTAAGGCAGCTCAAGTGTGAGAATCAGACTGTAACATTTAATATATATACATATATACAATATATATACAGCAGTATGGTGACACTTTTATATTATCTTATTAATTTTTGCTGTATTTTATTGCGTTTACTGTTATTCTATTGTTTTGTACTTATTCTTTTCTTTATTTATTATCTGCACTTTGGATGGAATGGGCTGTATAAATAAATTACATAAAAACTTTTACTATTTGTTGGGTTTTGTGTTATTTCTGCTGAAATTAGCCAATAAAACATCGTGTTGAGACATTTGAAATGCCTTTTTTACACCCGTTTTTTGAGTAAATACAACATGTGACCCTCTTTAACAGATCTGTGCCCTCAGGGCTTTCAGCTGTTATGTATAACTCTCTGTACACTGTATCCGATTCTCTTAAACACAGAAATAAAGACAGTTTCTGTCTCTGTCACGCCTTAAAGATAGAAAAAGTTCAGCTGGAGCACAGAAGCCCCAGTTAAACATCTATAAAACATACTCTCGGGCATTTCTGGTTTATCATTAACTCAAATTTGACTGTGACCCAGTGGAGATGGAACATCTTTCTCCTATAAAAACCAGGCAATGCTGTGAAAAGATGAATTAGAATGAAAACAGAAACAGATTTTATTTCTTCTGTGTCCCTGAAACGGTCCAAATCCGTTTCAGGGATCAATACAAACACTGAATCCACTGAATCTTTCCCAGATTGTGTTTGGCACCCGTTGGAGTCGCATACTTTCAGCTGCATAACAAGGTCTGCCTTAGCCACTCATTACCTGCTGCCAGCCATAAAACAGACACACCCAGAGCTACCATGGGCAAAAGGTCAGGACATAAAAACTGCACTAACTAAACCCCCCCACACACACCCAGGTGGTAAATCACCTGATTGGCTCATTTTGAAGTCATCGCCAACAGTAGGAGGGCCGGAGTGTTGCCTGATAAAGTGATTCACGGGTTTATTGATGCCTGAGAGGCAGGCGGGTCGCAGGGAGCTCGTGGGTCCGAGTTCTGGTGGAAAGAAGCAAAGCTTGAAGGGTAAATTAAAGAAGGGAAAACAGGCAAACAGAGACAGAAGGAAGAGGAACCCAGAGAGCAAGGGGAGGACATATAAGAGGCTGAACTATGGCGACGCTGGCCCTGGAGCTGGTTGGCATCTGTCTGTCGGTGCTGGGCTGGATACTGAGCGTGCTCTGCTGCGCCCTGCCCATGTGGAGGGTCTCCGCCTTCATCGGCGCCAACATCGTCACTGCCCAGGTGTACTGGGAGGGCCTGTGGATGAGCTGCGTGGTCCAGAGCACGGGCCAGATGCAGTGCAAGGTGTACGACTCCATGCTGGCGCTGCCCCAGGACCTGCAGGCCGCCCGCGCGCTCACCGTCGTCACCATCGTCCTGGGAGTGTTGGCGCTCCTCATCTCTATGATTGGAGCCAAGTGCACCAACTGCATCGAGGAGGAGGGGGTTAAAGCCAAGGTGATGGCCTGTTCGGGGGGGGCCTTCGTCACAGCAGCTCTGACGCAGATCGTGCCCGTCTCCTGGTCGGCGCACTCCATCATTATCGAGTTCTACAGCCCAATCATCCCCTCCGGGCAGAAGATGGAGATCGGAGCAGCGCTGTACCTGGGGTGGGCCTCCGCGGCCCTGCTGCTGATTGGGGGCTCTATCCTCTGCTGCAGCTGCCCCCCAAAGGAGGAAAAAGCTATGAGGTACAGCATACCCCCACAAAGCCGCATGGCATACTCTGCCGCTCCGAGGTCCGTGGCCCAGAGCTCCTACAACAGGAGAGACTATGTGTGAGGACCGGAACTCTCCGTGTTTCCATGGAGATGAACTCACATCACAATCCCTCCGGTTCAGCTACAACCACCAGACAGTCAAGACTTTAAATTTCATCTGGAAACACATCTGGAGGCCTTTCGCAGTCAGTTGATAACACTGTTTACACGCTGGGTCTCAGGGAGCCAGTGGAGGCGATCAGGATGTTTCCAGAGGTGAAATATATTCCTGCCAGAGCTCAGAAATCTCAGAGGAAAACTGTTATTTTCTATATTTATTTGTGCTCGTAGACTTTTTGTGGGTGTTCATCATTGGTTTAGACATTGGGGGTGTCCAAGAAAAACAAAATTGTTGAGTGCATTATCTACAATTCTTTATTTATAAATGAAAAATTGGACATTTAGAACATAGTTTAGAGGACTACATTGACCATGTAAGTTCACATCTAAAGGAATAGTGTAATTTCTCCGAGACAGTGACTGCCCCCCCACTTTGTTTTGGTTAGTTGCTTACTGTTTACTGACCTTAAACACACCTACCAATTACAATTCTGCTCTTCCAGTAGTTCTGTAGCAAATAGGACAGCTTCCAATGGAAAACGACCAAATACCCAAAGCATGTTTATGGAAATATTTTAATAAGGACAACTAATGATGTAACAAATTACAGACTTTTCCTTTAGCAAAAAAGGTGCCGAGGACTTTTAAGTTAATTTCTATTGTGTCAATGTCTCAAAATGTGCATTAACAATGAAAAGTCTAACAGTCTAATGTTATTTCTGTTTTAAGTTGTTTTATTTTGAAAGGGGGCGGAAGTTTGTTTTGTTGATTCTGTGTTGGATTTCCTGTTCTGGTACAATCTGCTCTGTTGAGCAGCGGCTCCGTCAAAAGTAGAAGTCCAACGTAAAGATAAGGAGAGCCGCTGCTGAGACGGCGGCGCGCCCGGCGGCGCGCCCGGTGACGTCACTCTCATTGGCTGTTAGCATCACCAACGGCGACCGCGGCGCGGCGCGTTCCCATGGTAACACACGGAAATAAACTGAAAATAAACAAGACATAACAAGAGACCGATCCCTTGACAGGGTTCATAAAAGGAGAACATGCATTTTACATGTTTTCTGCTGAATATTGGGGGGGGGACAGGTTGGTATTTTCTCAATATTGGGGGGGACACGACCCCCCCCCCAAAGAATGCGTGGTTACGCCATAGATCAGCGTATTCACTGTTGAGTTTCCATCATTTCATTGTCATATTTTTCGATGTTTTTATGAATTACAAAGTTAGGCTGAGTCCCAGAAATCAGATCTTATACAGATGAGCAAAACAGAGCTCACTCAAACAGGGCGTGAGCTGTAAAACAACGAGGCAGGTGGTGGAAAATCAACGTTTGATTCGAGTGATTTCATGTGTTTGATTCCAGTTTAACTTCAGTGTGTTGAATTTAGTAAGAAGAGCTTTTCAAGCATTTTTACCTTTTCTTTGGATGAACTTTGGCACGTTTTCTGTGAGTTTTACTACGATGTTTAGGAAAAATGTGACGATAGGTGTACAGATGAAGCTTTGAATGACTGAAAGAATAAAGAAATCAGGTTTTCTACTGTAAAACAGTCCTTTCAATGAAGTCTTTTACGGGATTAAGATCAGTTGGTGTTTAGATGAAATAAAAAGCATTTAAATTTTAGATTTAAGATGGCAGAAAAGTCCTTGTGACTATGAACAGGGATATTCCATGTAGTCTTTTCTTTGTCCTTTTACTGTAAGTTCAGTGATTATTTATCATTTTTACACTTTTACTTTGTAAAATGAAAGAAAATGAATGGCTTCATGTTTTAAGTTAACACGCCTTCTGAATTATTTCTTAACATTTTCACACACTGGATTTTTTCTCTTTTTAGAAAATGAGCAAAATATTACATTTCATTTTTAAAAGTCCAAAGAGGAGTGTGATCTGCATCAAACAACTATTCTGATGAAACACGTCAAAGCACCCAGGCAGCGTTCTGTAGATCAGGAAGAGACCGGGCACAGGTCGGGCACAGATATGGCACAGATCCGAGCACAGGTCTGGCTCAGGTCGGGCACAGATCCGGGCACAGATATGGCACAGGTCTGGCACAGATATGGCACAGATATGGCACAGGTCTGGCACAGATCCGGGCACAGATATGGCACAGGTCTGGCACAGATATGGCACAGATATGGCACAGGTCGGGCACAGATCCGGGCACAGATATGGCACAGGTCTGGCACAGATATGGCACAGATATGGCACAGGTCTGGCACAGATCCGGGCACAGGTCTGGCACAGATCCGAGCACAGGTCGGGGACAGATATGGCACAGGTCTGGCACAGGTCTGGCACAGGTCGGGCACAGGTCGGGCACAGGTTCGGGCACAGGTCTGGCACAGGTCTGGCACAGGTCTGGCACAGATCTGGCACAGTTCGGGCACAGATCCGGGCACAGGTCGGGCACAGATATGGCACAGGTCTGGCACAGATAGGGCACAGATATGGCACAGGTCGGGCACAGATCCGGGCACAGGTCTGGCACAGGTCTGGCACAGGTCTGGCACAGATCCGAGCACAGGTCGGGGACAGATATGGCACAGGTCTGGCACAGGTCTGGCACAGTTCGGGCACAGATATGGCACAGGTCTGGCACAGATAGGGCACAGATATGGCACAGGTCGGGCACAGATCCGGGCACAGGTCTGGCACAGATCCGAGCACAGGTCGGGGACAGATATGGCACAGGTCTGGCACAGGTCTGGCACAGGTCGGGCACAGGTCTGGGCACAGGTCGGGCACAGGTCGGGCACAGGTCTGGCACAGGTTCGGGCACAGGTCTGGCACAGATCTGGCACAGGTCTGGCACAGATCCAGGCACAGGTCTGGCACAGGTCTGGCACAGATCCGGGCACAGGTCTGGCACAGATCCGAGCACAGGTCGGGGACAGATATGGCACAGGTCTGGCACAGGTCTGGCACAGGTCGGGCACAGGTCGGGCACAGGTCTGGCACAGGTTCGGGCACAGGTCTGGCACAGATCTGGCACAGGTCTGGCACAGGTTCGGGCACAGGTCTGGCACAGGTCTGGCACAGATCCTGGCACAGGTCTGGCACAGATCCGGGCACAGGTCTGGCACAGATCCGAGCACAGGTCGGGGACAGATATGGCACAGGTCTGGCACAGGTCTGGCACAGATCTGGCACAGTTCGGGCACAGGTCTGGCACAGATCCGGGCACAGGTCTGGCACAGATCCGGGCACAGATCTGGCACAGGTCTGGCACAGTTCGGGCACAGGTCTGGCACAGATCCGGGCACAGGTCTGGCACAGATCCGGGCACAGATCTGGCACAGGTCTGGCACAGATCTGGCACAGGTCTGGCACAGATCTGGCACAGATCTGGCACAGGTCTGGCACAGGTCTGGCACAGATCCGGGCACAGATCTGGCACAGGTCTGGCACAGATCTGGCACAGGTCTGGCACAGATCTGGCACAGGTCTGGCACAGATCTGGCACAGGTCTGGCACAGATCCGGGCACAGATCTGGCACAGGTCTGGCACAGGTTGGGCACAGATATGGCACAGATCTGGCACAGGTCTGGCACAGGTCGGGCACAGATCTGGCACAGGTCTGGCACAGGTTGGGCACAGATATGGCACAGATCTGGCACAGGTCTGGCACAGGTCTGGCACAGGTCTGGCCCTGTTTCAACACGGTTCCATATGAACATGAAGTGGAGTCTGTTCCTACGTCAGTGACGCACATGGAAAGCAGCGGGCTGATCAAATCTCCCGTGTTGGGAAAGGAAGTTCTTTCTGTTCTTTCTGTTCTTTCTGCTGCCTTCACTGAACTGCAGACACCTTTTTCCTCATTTGAATAGTCAAATAACTTCAAATAACTTCCTTTCTGGCGTCAGCAGCAACACTTCCCCTGAACTCCAGTGAGCCGCACCCAGAGAACAAATGTTTTAAGGGTAGAATCAGCCTCACTGAAGCCGGTATAAAGTAAATAAAGGCCCATTAGCCTGGTGCTGCAGTTATTTACAATGAAAATAAACTCTCACTCCACTGCAGCCTGATTGGAAGTAAGTGTTCAGCTTCACTTCTGTCTCTGCACTTGTTTTGGTGACAGCAGCAGCTCAACAGTGAGCCGGTTCTGCCAATGGAAAAGCTCCAGCTGCTGTTTGCACATAAACTCCAGAAATGCTGCTGATGAAACGACAAACAGCCGCCCTCAGCTGTGTTTATAGGTGTCACTTTGAGTTAATTTGGACCCTGAACTCTCAGTGTGACGAGGTGCTTCATCCAAGTAAAAGTCCTGAGCAGCCCGGAGCACTCAGTAGGTCTGAAGAAAAGGTTCTGGGTTCTGGGCTTTATGCTGCAGGATCATCACTCATGTATCAGTGGAAAAGCAGGCTTTGGTTTAGATGCACTGATGAGTATTTCAGATGATTATTAAACAGTTTTCATCCGTCTAATTAATAAGAAAACATCATGTTTTTAGATGTTTTTCACATCTGCAGAACATTTTTCTCTGAGATGCAGATAATTAATAAGAAAACATCATGTTTTTAGATGTTTTTCACATCTGCAGAACATTTTTCTCTGAGATGCAGTAGAACAGGATTAAACCTCCTCATGTTCTGCCTCTCTAAGCTTTAAAGCTGGAAACTACGATATACTAATGTGCATTTGGTTTAAAACAAGTTTGTTTGTAGTGATTGTGGGAAATAAAGTGCTGTCATGTCAGGTCTGGGCAGAATATTTCAGCTGAAAGTACCTTAAAAAGGCATCTTTGAGTCTTTGTGTCTCCACAGGGAAACTTTTCAGTGCTTTCCAAATGAAACGTTCATCAGGAGAAAGCAACACAAAGAGCAGAGCTCGTGTTTTCTCAGAGTCTAACCGATACCCAGAAGATCACACCGACTGTATGCTAAAGGTGTCTGAGGGCTGACCTTTTATGTTTCCTCTCTGCTCATATTTGCTCTTGGTGCAGTTATTCCGGTTTCCAGCAAAGCTTTGTTTTCCCACCACCAAAAAAAAGAGAAACACACGATATGGAGCCAGGAAGTAACCAAAGATAGGAACAATTCCAGTGTTTTTCTCACCTGCAGGTCTTTGAATGCTTCTTTGTTACCGCTGTTTATATTCTGCATGTGAGCAGGAACTAAGTAAATAACACAACAGAACTTCTGCTTCCCTTCGGTCCTGCTTAAACATATAATATTAAATAATCCTTTTTCACTTTAAACGCCACCTTGGACTCATCAGCGTTTATTCACCTTCAGGGCGATTGATTCTTTGGGGGAAACAGGTGAAGTGTTGACTTTACTGGCTGTTTGGCCGGTGGCCGTCCCCTAAACCCACAAACCCCCTCCTGCCCTCTCCTGCCCTCTCCTGCCCCCTCCTGCCCCCTCCTGCCCTCTCCTGCCCCCTCCTGCCCCCTCCTGCCCTCTCCTGCTCCCTCCTACCCTCTCCTGCCCCCTCCTGCCCTCCCTCCTACCCTCTCCTACCCTCTCCTGCTCCCTCCTACCCTCTCCTGCCCCCTCCTGCCCCCTCCTTCCCCCTCCTGCCCCCTCCTGCCCTCTCTCCTGCTCCCTCCTGCCCTCCCTCCTACCCTCTCCTACCCTCTCCTGCTCCCTCCTACCCTCTCCTGCCCCCTCCTGCCCTCCCTCCTACCCTCTCCTACCCTCTCCTGCTCCCTCCTACCCTCTCCTGCCCCCTCCTGCCCCCTCCTTCCCCCTCCTGCCCTCTCCTACCCTCTCCTGCTCCCTCCTGCCCTCTCCTGCTCCCTCCTACCCTCTCCTACCCCCTCCTGCCCTCTCCTGCCCCCTCCTGCCCCCTCCTACCCTCTCCTGCCCCCTCCTGCCCCCTCCTGCCCTCTCCTGCCCCCTCCTGCCCTCTCCTGCCCCCTCCTGCCCCCTCCTGCCCCCTCCTGCCTCCTCCTGCCCCCTCCTGCCCCCTCCTACCCTCTCCTACCCTCTCCTACCCCCTCCTGCCCCCTCCTGCCCCCTCCTGCCCTCCCTCCTACCCCCTCCTGCCCCCTCCTGCCCCCTCCTACCTGTACATGTTTGTGACAGCCTCCCGCTGACAGCCTCCTGCTGACATCATCGCTCAGGGACTCCTCCTCGCTCCCCTGAGGTATAAAGGATCTCTTGTTTCCGTGGCAGCATCCTACAGCTGCATCACACCCTGATGCAGGTGCTTCCACCGGAGCCTGAGAAACCAACCGGCTGACTTCTGTTCTGCTGCCAGACGAGACGCCAGCATGTCGATGGGGCTGGAGATAGTGGGCATCTCTCTTGGTTTCCTGGGATTTATCATTGCTATAGTGTCGTGTGCGTTGCCTTTGTGGAGGGTGACGGCGTTCGTCGGGGCCAACATCATCACAGCTCAGACCATCTGGGAGGGCCTGTGGATGAACTGTGTGACCCAGAGCACCGGCCAGATGCAGTGCAAGGTGTACGACTCGCTGCTGGCGCTGTCTCAGGAGCTTCAGGCCTCCAGAGCCATGATGATCATCGCCATCATCCTCGGCGTGCTGGCCGTCATGATCTCCATCGTTGGCGCCAAGTGCACCAACTGCATCGAGGACGAGCCGACCAAGAGCAAGGTGATGATCATCTCCGGGATCTTCTTCCTCCTCGCAGGCCTTCTGGTCCTCATCCCCGTCTCCTGGAGCGCCAGCGTCATCATCCGAGACTTCTACAACCCCGTCCTGCTCAGCCCTCAGAAAAGAGAACTGGGGGCCTCGCTCTACATCGGCTGGGGCGCCGCCGCGCTGCTCCTGATCGGGGGGGCGATGCTCTGCAGCAGCTGCCCACCCAAAGAAAAGAGATACAAGCCGCCGCGGATGGCTTACTCCGCCCCGCGCAGCGGCAGCGCAGGTGGGGGCTACGACAGGAAGGACTACGTTTGAACACCTAGAGTAGAGTGAATGTGTTTGAAAGCAGAGGCCGAACCCTCTGAAAGACTCCGCCATGAAGAAGCTTTGTACTGCTCTCTCTGCTCATTTACTTCTTTTAGCTCGTAGGAAATATAAAACACGCACATAGGAGCCTATTTTCTGCTATTTTTAACTGTTGAAGTAGTATTTTTCTGCTATTTTTAACTGTTGAAGTAGTATTTTTCTGCTATTTTTAACTGTTGAAGTAGTATTTTTCTGCTATTTTTACATGTTGAAGTAGTATTTTTCTGCTATTTTTAACTGTTGAAGTAGTATTTTTCTGCTATTTTCAACTGTTGAAGTAGTATTTTTCTGCTATTTTTAACTGTTGAAGTAGTATTTTTCTGCTATTTTTAACTGTTGAAGTAGTATTTTTCTGCTATTTTTAACTGTTGAAGTAGTATTTTTCTGCTATTTTTAACTGTTGAAGTAGTATTTTTCTGCTATTTTCAACTGTTGAAGTAGTATTTTTCTGCTATTTTTAACTGTTGAAGTAGTATTTTTCTGCTATTTTCAACTGTTGAAGTAGTATTTTTCTGCTATTTTCAACTGTTGAAGTAGTATTTTTCTGCTATTTTTAACTGTTGAAGTAGTATTTTTCTGCTATTTTCAACTGTTGAAGTAGTATTTTTCTGCTATTTTTAACTGTTGAAGTAGTATTTTTCTGCTATTTTTACATGTTGAAGTAGTATTTTTCTGCTATTTTTAACTGTTGTAGTATTTTTCTGCTATTTTTACATGTTGAAGTAGTATTTTTCTGCTATTTTTACATGTTGAAGTAGTATTTTTCTGCTATTTTTAACTGTTGAAGTAGTATTTTTCTGCTATTTTTACATGTTGAAGTAGTATTTTTCTGCTATTTTTACATGTTGAAGTAGTATTTTTCTGCTATTTTTACATGTTGAAGTAGTATTTTTCTGCTATTTTTACATGTTGAAGTAGTATTTTTCTGCTATTTTTAACTGTTGAAGTAGTATTTTTCTGCTATTTTTACATGTTGAAGTAGTATTTTTCTGCTATTTTTACATGTTGAAGTAGTATTTTTCTGCTATTTTTAACTGTTGAAGTAGTATTTTTCTGCTATTTTTACATGTTGAAGTAGTATTTTTCTGCTATTTTTAACTGTTGAAGTAGTATTTTTCTGCTATTTTTAACTGTTGAAGTAGTATTTATGTGTGTTTTTAACTGTTGAAGTAGTATTTATGTGTGTTTGATGCCTGAAACACCTGCTGCTTTCTCGTGCTGCGTGGTGTCGACTTTCACTGAAGCTCTCTGACAATGACAAGGAGGAGGAAGCTCTCATTTTACATGGATTTGGTTGTGTGATTGTTCGCTCTGTGTGTGTTTTGCATGTAATATTTGCTTAGGAGAGTTTCTGCTGAGGCTGAAACCGAAGGTGGATCACTGATATGGCCGTTTTTTCTTCCTTCTCACAGTCTGAGGACACAGAAAAGATTGTTTCGGTTACTCAGGTTTTATTTCATACCTGAGCAGGATTTAATTTGAAATGCTTGTTCATTAGTTTGTGTTTCTAAGTGCCTTAATTTTGCATTAACATGCTTTTTATTCTTGTTAAATGCCTAAAGCTGGAGGGAGTTTATTGTAATATTCCTGTGATAAATGTTTTATAGTAATGTTGGAGTTTAAGCTGATTAATAAATGTCTCTTTGCACAAAAATAAAGAAATCTTTCAGCATTTCTTTCTCTTTCTGGAGCATAAAAAACCCACAACAAGCCAAACCAAACTGCTCAGACAGGCTGAGGCTGGGTTGGGCTTCAGGAGTTGGGTTACTCTGTTTAGCCAGCGGCAGAGTTAGATTTATCCAGAGCCACAAACGTTAGGCGGGGCGGCTGCTGCTGACTTCTGCCGGAGGCTTCGTTATCGAGGCAAGACTCAAGTGGAAAAAAGGTCAACATGCAACACAAGAGCCCATTTTATACAGTAGCTGTGCATTCTGACCCAGAGCAGCTGTTTCTAAAGGTATAAGACGGTGTTTGTCAAGATTTAGGGTTAGATTAAGGTAAGATTTCGATGGTGGAGAAGTATGATTTCAGAACTTTAACAGTTTTATAAAGTTATATGCAGTAAATGTGTCTAAAGGTGCCTTTAATGACTTTAATTCTGACCCAGAGCAGCTGTTTCTATGATATAAGACGGTGTTTGTCAAGATTTAGGGTTAGATTAAGGTAAGATTTTTATCATTCTGACCCAGAGCAGCTGTTTCTAAAGGTGTTTGTCAAGATTTAGGGTTAGATTAAGGTAAGATTTTGATGGTGGAGAAGTATGATTTCAGAACTTTAACAGTTTTATAAAGTTATATGCAGTAAATGTGTCTAAAGGTGCCTTTAATGACTTTAATTCTGACCCAGAGCAGCTGTTTCTAAAGGTGTTTGTCAAGATTTAGGGTTAGATTAAGGTAAGATTTTTATCATTCTGACCCAGAGAAGCTGTTTCTAAAGGTGTTTGTCAAGATTTAGGGTTAGATTAAGGTAAGATTTCGATGGTGGAGAAGTATGATTTCAGAACTTTAACAGTTTTATAAAGTTATATGCAGTAAATGTGTCTAAAGGTGCCTTTAATGACTTTAATTCTGACCCAGAGCAGCTGTTTCTAAAGGTGTTTGTCAAGATTTAGGGTTAGATTAAGGTAAGATTTTTATCATTCTGACCCAGAGAAGCTGTTTCTAAAGGTGTTTGTCAAGATTTAGGGTTAGATTAAGGTAAGATTTCGATGGTGGAGAAGTATGATTTCAGAACTTTAACAGTTTTATAAAGTTATATGCAGTAAATGTGTCTAAAGGTGCCTTTAATGACTTTAATTCTGACCCAGAGAAGCTGTTTCTATGATATAAGACAGTGTTTGTCAAGATTTAGGGTTAGATTAAGGCAAGATTTTTATCATTCTGACCCAGAGCAGCTGTTTCTAAAGGTGTTTGTCAAGATTTAGGGTTAGATTAAGGTAAGATTTTTATCATTCTGACCCAGAGCAGCTGTTTCTAAAGGTGTTTGTCAAGATTTAGGGTTAGATTAAGGTAAGATTTTGATGGTGGAGAAGTATGATTTCAGAACTTTAACAGTTTTATAAAGTTATATGCAGTAAATGTGTCTAAAGGTGCCTTTAATGACTTTAATTCTGACCCAGAGCAGCTGTTTCTATGATATAAGACGGTGTTTGTCAAGATTTAGGGTTAGATTAAGGTAAGATTTTTATCATTCTGACCCAGAGCAGCTGTTTCTAAAGGTGTTTGTCAAGATTTAGGGTTAGATTAAGGTAAGATTTTTATCATTCTGACCCAGAGCAGCTGTTTCTAAAGGTGTTTGTCAAGATTTAGGGTTAGATTAAGGTAAGATTTTGATGGTGGAGAAGTATGATTTCAGAACTTTAACAGTTTTATAAAGTTATATGCAGTAAATGTGTCTAAAGGTGCCTTTAATGACTTTAATTCTGACCCAGAGCAGCTGTTTCTAAAGGTGTTTGTCAAGATTTAGGGTTAGATTAAGGTAAGATTTTTATCATTCTGACCCAGAGAAGCTGTTTCTAAAGGTGTTTGTCAAGATTTAGGGTTAGATTAAGGTAAGATTTCGATGGTGGAGAAGTATGATTTCAGAACTTTAACAGTTTTATAAAGTTATATGCAGTAAATGTGTCTAAAGGTGCCTTTAATGACTTTAATTCTGACCCAGAGCAGCTGTTTCTAAAGGTGTTTGTCAAGATTTAGGGTTAGATTAAGGTAAGATTTTTATCATTCTGACCCAGAGAAGCTGTTTCTATGATATAAGACGGTGTTTGTCAAGATTTAGGGTTAGATTAAGGTAAGATTTCAATGGTGGAGAAGTATGATTTCAGTTATATGCAGTAAATGTGTCTAAAGGTGCCTTTAATGACTTTAATTCTGACCCAGAGAAGCTGTTTCTAAAGGTATAAGACGGTGTTTGTCAAGATTTAGGGTTAGATTAAGGTAAGATTTCGATGGTGGAGAAGTATGATTTCAGTTATATGCAGTAAATGTGTCTAAAGGTGCCTTTAATGCATTAAACTCTCGTGCATTCGAGACCTGAGACATTTCTCATTTTTCCTTTTTAAGCCACCTCTGAGCTACTCTTTTCATAGAACTTCCCAGACATCACCACTTACCAAACCAAATGAATAAGGTAACTTAAAACAGTCCAATCAGCTGATCTCCATCAGCTCCAGAAAGGTGTGGGTTCACATACTTATCCCTTGGTCAGGGTTTCTAACTGTCAGATGCTTCCAGTCGATGGATCTTTCAGTTTGGTTCCAAATGTGGCAGAAATGTGTTAGTTCCCTCTCTGTTCTGTTCAAAGTTATATTACGGTTATTGTTGGGCATTCGTGGGGATGGCAAACTCTGGTCCTGGAGGGCCGCTGTCCTGCAGGTTTTAGACGTTTCCCTGCAGGTTTTAGACGTTTCCCTGCAGGTTTTAGATGTTTCCCTGCAGGTTTTAGATGTTTCCTGCAGGTTTTAGGTGTTTCCCTGCAGGTTTTAGATGTTTCCCTGCAGGTTTTAGATGTTTTCCTGCAGGTTTTAGATGTTTCCTGCAGGTTTTAGATGTTTCCCTGCAGGTTTTAGATGTTTCCCTGCAGGTTTTAGATGTTTCCCTGCAGGTTTTAGACGTTTCCTGCAGGTTTTAGACGTTTCCTGCAGGTTTTAGATGTTTTCCTGCAGGTTTTAGATGTTTCCCTGCAGGTTTTAGACGTTTTCTTGCAGGTTTTAGACGTTTCCCTGCAGGTTTTAGATGTTTCCCTGCAGGTTTTAGATGTTTCCCTGCGGGTTTTAGATGTTTCCCTGCGGGTTTTAGATGTTTCCTGCAGGTTTTAGATGTTTCCCTGCAGGTTTTAGATGTTTCCCTGCAGGTTTTAGATGTTTCCTGCAGGTTTTAGATGTTTCCCTGCAGGTTTTAGATGTTTCCCTGCAGGTTTTAGACGTTTCCTGCAGGTTTTAGATGTTTCCCTGCAGGTTTTAGATGTTTCCCTGCAGGTTTTAGATGTTTCCCTGCAGGTTTTAGACGTTTCCCTGCAGGTTTTAGATGTTTCCTGCAGGTTTTAGATGTTTCCTGCAGGTTTTAGATGTTTCCCTGCAGGTTTTAGATGTTTCCCTGCAGGTTTTAGATGTTTCCCTGCAGGTTTTAGATGTTTCCTGTAGGTTTTAGACGTTTCCCTGCAGGTTTTAGATGTTTCCCTGCAGGTTTTAGATGTTTCCTGCAGGTTTTAGATGTTTCCTGCAGGTTTTAGATGTTTCCCTGCAGGTTTTAGATGTTTCCTGCTCCAACACACCTGATTCAGATCAATGCCTCATTAGCTGGTTTGTGCAGAACGTAACAATCTTTTGAAGAGATTCATTTACTCTGAATCAGGTGCTTTGAAGCAGGGAAACATCTAAAACCTGCAGGACTGCGGCCCTCCAGGACCGGAGTTTGACATTCCTGGATTAGGGGGAACAAGAAAGGAAACGTCACCTCACATCAAGGGAAAGACGATACTCACCTCAGGTGAAAGCTCTACAGCTGTCTTCAATCAAGACTTTCATTATGATCTCAACCCCAGTTTGTTACGCTTTGTGATTGAACCCGTCATGGCGGCACGGCGAGGGACTGTAGAATGACCAGGGACCAACGCCACCTGGAGAATTACACCCCAGGAACCACAGGCTAATACTGAAGAGGCAGAGACGTACTTTCACAGTGAAATTAAACTGTTTATTCCCAACAAATTAAAGAATAAGCAAAAGAATCAACAAGAAACTTGACTAAATTTACATTAATGCAAAACAAATGTGGACAAAGACACAAAGCGAACAGCGGCTGAACGAAACAACAGGAGGATAAAACCGCAGCTGGATAAAATGGTGCCTGTACTAAATAATGTCGATACCCCTAAAGGGAAAGGAGGAAGCTCAGGGAAAGAGTTAGCATGCAAGATAAGCAGCTACCTACCAGGAGGCCACAATCAGCAGCAGAACAGGAAGTGAGGTAGAGGAAGGAGCCCAAGCAGGGCTTTATACTGGCTGGCAGGGGCCACATTCAAGGGCCCCACTACAACTGCAACACCAACTGGCTCCTGGAGCAGAAACCGGTTAACTGGATGGTAGGGAGCAGATGTGAGAGGCAGGTCAGGGATGACCTCTGGTGTCCTGGGTGAAGGTCAAGTGTCTAACTCTGCTGGCACCTTTCAGTCTTTAAAGATTGGAGTTTTGGTCTATAAAAAGTGATTAACGCTCTCTTTTATGACAGTTTTATGTGAAACAGTCTTTGCTCCAGGGACAAGCTTTGTCACAATGACACACAAAGCATAGTATCGTCCTATGGCGTAACCACGCATTCTTTGGGGGGGTCGTGTCCCCCCCAATATTGAGAAAATACCAACCTGCCCCCCCCCAATATTCAGCAGAAAACATGTAAAATGCATGTTCTCCTTTTATGAACCCTGTCAAGGGATCGGTCTCTTGTTATGTCTTTTTATTTTCAGTTTATTTCCGTGTGTTACCATGGGAACGTAACGGCTGCGCCGCGGTCGCCGTTGGTGATGCTAACAGCCAATGAGAGTGACCCACCGGGCGCGACACCGGGCGCGCTTGCGTGTGTTACCATGGGAACGTAACGGCTGCGCCGCCGTCTCAGCAGCGGCTCTCCTTATCTTTACGTTGGACTTCTACTTTTGACGGAGCCGCTGCTCAACAGAGCAGATTGTACCAGAACAGGAAATCCAACACAGAATCAACAAAATAAACTTCCGCCCCCTTTCAAAATAAAAGAACTTAAAACAAAAATAACATTAGACTATTAGACTTTTCGTTGTTAATGCACATTTTGAGACATTGACACAATAGAAATTAACCTGGACTTAAAAGTCCTCGGCACATTTTTTGTTAAAGGAAAAGTCTGTAATTTGTTACATCATTAGTTGTCCTTATTAAAATATTTCCATAAACATGCTTTGGGTATTTGGTCGTTTTCCATTGGAAGCTGTCCTATTTGCTACAGAACTACTGGAAGAGCATAACTGTAATTGGTAGGTGTGTTTAAGGTCAGTAAACAGTAAGAAACTAACCAAAACAAAGTGGGGGGGCAGTCATTGTCTCGGAGAAATTACACTATTCCTTTAGATGTGAACTTACATGGTCAATGTAGTCCTCTAAACTATGTTCTAAATGTCCAATTTTTCATATATAAATAAAGAATTGTAGATAATGCACTTAACAATTTTGTTTTTCTTGGACCCCCCAATGTCTAAACCATGGTTACGCCCTTGGTATCGTCTACCAGCAACCGGCAGCAGTTTTAAAGAGACACAGTCACTTAAACCTGGTCCTTTACAGCTGAGACCGAACAGGATGTGATGGGCTAAACTTAAAGAGAGCATCCTGTCCAAGGCGTCCTCTCTGGGCTCTATAGGCTCCACCCCCAAAACAGGTTTCTGTATCTCCTTAATCTCACACAGGTGTGGAAAATGGATGGATGGAACTTTTTCTGTTATTCTGAGAGTCGAATGAAGAGAACTCCAGATATGATGCAGATAAGAGCTGATTAGTTAGTATCAGCCTGATTAACGCTGCGTCAGGGAAGGCTGCAGGGTCACAACACGCTAAGTGGCTCCATTTACAGCTTTATCTGTAGAAAACAGAACCAAAGGTACTTTATCAGTTAACAGGTTTTACTCATTAGTTACTCACAAGCACTTCTCAGTCACTCAGTGGAATTTGACCAACATCTGCAACAAATCTGATGATTAGTCGCATTCACTTTTATTTCATCATACAAGAACACTTCAATCTGAGCATTTAATGCAACAACGTCTGATTTCCTGCGTTTTAAAGGGAAAATTAACCATCAAACGTTCCAGTTTACATTTAATTATGTCATTTATCGAGCAAAAAGTCGTCAAATGTCCTTCTTCTGCAGCTGATCATCACAGGGGAGCGGCAGAGAGTTTCTCCTTCCATCAGTCACAGGTGAATCCAGCAGAAACAATCTGACAGCCAAAGTCCAAAAGGTGCCTGATAGAGGCAGAATGACGCCTCAGCCGAGGTTATCGCTGTTATTTTAACCTCATCAGCTGATGGACAGTTTACCTGAGCAGAGCCGATAAACTATCAGTCGAAAACATAATTATGTTGTTTGTCTGAGATACTGCATTATAAACTGTTCCAAAGTGTTGGAAGTGAGCAGATTAGACAAATGAGACGATAAAGAGTTCATTATTTAAAGTATATCGTCATAGTTTTGTACGATATTTCTACGTAAAAGAGGTTAAATCTCCCCTGGACCATCACAGGACCACACAAAGAGGTGGGGGCCAGGTCCTGTTGTTTGTAGAAATGAGTCTAAATATGTAAAGTTGTAGCAACCAATAGATGGCAGCTCCAGAACAACTTCTTCTTCATGACATTATTTAGAGTTAGTTTTACTCCTGTGTGGGGCCATATTTAGTTTTCAACTACATTTAGTTAAAAGTGGTCAGCTGTCATCACATCTGGGCTCCTATTGGTCATTAGATGCAACGCTTAAGAGCAGCTCTGCCTCCAAACTATCAGCATCAGGCCGAGTCAACAACCTGTCAACATTCAAATGGGTTAAGTTTGCTGACAGAGCCTAACGTTTCATTTTGAACCTGCACAAATGGCACAAAAGACAGAACCACAGTTTAGGAGGCCAGAAGTTTCCATTAGCCCAGCTTCTAATTGTTTTATCATCTTTGGTGCAGCAGCTCATTCTTTCTCTGAGGCACTTGGAAGGTACCGAACAAAGGTCTGACATGGCGGCGATGCTCAGGAAAGAAAGAAGCAGTACAAATGAACACTTATCCAGACAAATCACAGTTTTATTTCTATTTCAGTTTCACTAGATTTCCACAGAGGTAAGAAAAAACATGCGTCTGGAGAGAGAAAACCAGCCAGGTCACATGACCAAGTGAGCTAGTGACGCAGCATCTTTGCTAACAAGCTAACATTAAATTAATCTCCTGTTGTTCGTAGAAATGAGTCTAAATATGTAAAGTTGTAGCAACCAATAGATGGCAGCTCCAGAACAACTTCTTCTTCATGACATTATTTCAAGGCCGTCTGTTTGAGCTAGCATCTTTGCTAACAAGCTAACGTTAAATTAATCTCCTGTTACCTGAATTACTCCTGAATTACTCCTGGGGGGGGGCAAGCAAACTCCACACCAAAAGGCCGCCCTGCTGGGATATGACCACCATGCCATCGTTTTATTCTCCATTTCCTTTCTGCAGCTCCAGTAACTCCATATAAGTTGGCCTGCTGTGTTACATGTAAACCAGGAACTCCGGTCCTGGAGGGCCGCTGTCCTGCAGCTTTTAGATGTTTCCCTGCTTCAAAGCACCTGATCCAGATGAAATGGATCTCTTCGAAAGATTGTTAAGTTCTGCATAAGCCTGCTAATGATGCATTAATCTGAATCAGGTGTGTTGGAAACATCTAAAACCTGCAGGACAGCAGCCCTCCAGGACCGGAGTTTGACTTCCCTGATGTAAACAGAACAGAATACAATGAATAAAGTGTCATTTATTTAGTTTATCATCAATAAACTGTCATTTATTTACAGCGGAACATAGAAAATATCAAGCGATATTGGATCAGGGTGCACAAAAGGATGGAAAAGGAATGAATACTTAGAAGAAACATCCCAAGGAACATGTTGAAAATGATAAGAGGCCGAAGTAAAGCTGGGCTTCAGGTTCAGCAATCTGCTAAAAGCTGTGGAGTAGTTTCAGAAAAACGCTCCTCAGAGGGATAACTTCAATATTCCATCATCTGTGTGACGCCATCTAAAGATTCAGGGAACCTGGAGACAGAATCCTGAGATCTCTCATTCTTTATCTGCATCAACAGACACGTTTCTGTGATAGAAGCCATTAGAAGTGTTCTCCTGTCACCGGTCTTTGCTCAGATGGCTTCTCTTCTCAGACTCGGCGCCTTTTCTGGAGCTTCAGTTCCTCCAGATGATTTCTGCTGGTGTAACTTAGTGCTAACTGTGCAGTCCAGATGCAACAAACCAACCTCTAATTTAAAACCAAGGCTAGATTTAGTCTCTTTATCAGAAAAAACATCATTCTGGCTCCACAACATAAACTTGTAAAGACAACACAGCTTTGAGTTGCTGGAATCAAACCCAGTTCCAAGTGTTGGCTCCACCTTTCCTGGGGCAGAAAAGTGTAAAACTCTGAGGTAATATGGAGTTTTTCCCTGTTTTATACCAAGCTCTGTGTTACGTCCACTTGGTGAAAGCAGTTAGCAGAGAATAACACGACAACCAGTAAATGAAAGGAGTCTCAGTTGAAGTGAACAAATTAGCTTTATTGTAACAAAAAAAAAAAGAGACACTCCAAGATGGGGGGGGGGACAAAGTGATTGTGCCAAATAAAATGAAATTAATATAACAAAAGAAGGCCTGTCTGAGCTATCTCTGAAGAAAGAAATTAAACAGAATACCTCCAAAACAGTACAGTGGAAACCCAGTGGAATAACAGTTAAATGCTATGTGAGTGCAAAAGAAATAAAATGTTCCCCAACTTACCTCGTCCCAAAACCTGCCTGAACAAATGTGTTTCTGAAAGAGCACCAAAAGAGACAAGGATAGCAGCAAAATCAAGAGTCAAGAAGCCCCGAAGGCCCGAGACTTCCTCCATTTTAAAATGGCTCCTCAGCTGTGATTGGTCAGAGGTCAGAGGTCAGCGGTAATTATCCAATCAGCTGCTCACACAGGTGAGCAGCATCCCTGCAGCAGTTACCTGAAGACAACACAACACACAGGGAAGGGGGGGGGGGGGCACAAAACCACAGAATAGCTGGCCGCCTGGCACGTAAAACTCTGAAAACATTTGTCTAAAACCAAAGAAAAGTCTCAGACTAAAGGTCGGGGGAAGCCTTGTGGAACTCTTATTTTACCTGGTAAAACTGGTATTTTCTCTTTTCTCTTACAGATTTAAAACATGATTCCTATACGCAGTCCTTTGAGAAGATGCTGAACCTTAAACCCGACTCACCTCAGGCCGTGAATGAGCAGAACCTCTGACTCACCTGAGGAGGCTGAGGCAGCAGCCGGTGGTTAGATTACAACACGCTCTGCCCACAATAAAGACAAGAAGGCGGGGAAAGGAAGCTGTAAATCAGAGGAGATGGAGGCTGTGGTTGATTCCTGTAATAAAACTAACAAAGTTTAACATGTTTATATACTCCTCATTTATAACTGCTCTGTATTTGTCAGCCTGAGAGATTGAGTCTCTGTTATCTTGTGATATATTTATATATATATATGTATAACAGCACTATAATACACACAAACTGATACATCTTCACACATACATCAGTGTGGTTGTTGTTTGCAGAGCATCTTGATGACCCTGCAGCACTTATCAGGAGCTTTGAGCTGAACTTTAAACCATTTACATCTGAATACAGATAGAACTGGTTGAGAAGGACTGAGATAGTGATGTTACCCAAAGTTCTCCACCAGGAGTTTCTCTCTGAATGTGAAGCAGAAACAAAGCCTTCCCTGCACCAGTTAGCGCTGAAGCTCACGATGGAGGAGACCACTGGAAACATCTGGCTTCTGGGTAAAGGAGCATAAAAGGAAGCTGGTTTCCATTTACAAAGCCTGCTAGCAACAGGTTCTGGGACGTGTCTTCTGGGGGATAATTATTAAGTTGTTGGCCAGATCTGATATTTGCAAACTGGGCTCAGAAAAGCCGGCTTGGCCCGAAGAACTCAGGGTACCAGCAGGTTCTCCACGCTTTCAGAAAAGCAGAGAAAAGCACTGATAAGTCCACGCTGTGGATGGGTTTGGTGCTTTTATGATGCTGTGGTAACAATGAAAGGTCCATAAAATAATAAAGTGAACAGAGAAAACACTGAGTTTGAATATCAGACCACAGCAGCCTTCCTTCCTTTTATTCACATTATTCTGTTTATTCCCTAAAGATAAAATATAATGATGATTCAGACTCGTTTTTATCATTCATTTCGTCTGCTTCTGATCATCTAAATGCTGAATAAACACTTTGTTTATGGATGATGATGCAGAACTGGTTTCAGTAGCAGTTTAGAACAGTCAATCAGCATAAATCCAACTCACACCTCCTGAAAAAGCCTGATGTGGTCTTCAGGTTTTTACCTGAATTATGTCCAACGTCTTTGTGGAAATATATCCTGCAGCTTCCAGCTTCCTCAGAAGGCACAAACTGCCTTAAAGGACTCTGTGGCTGTAGAATCAGGATTTAGTGAGAGCTGACCGTCCAGAACTGACATACAGCCCCTTTGAGTCTGGTTTACAGCATAAACAAGTTTCAGCCCCGACCTCATTACCTGGGGGGGGGGGGGGGGGTCACAAACAATGTGCTGCTATCCTCACATCAGCTGCTCAGTGTGGGCTGGAGACTTGTTGGTTTTCAGCTTAAATAAAAGTTCTGATTTTAAAGTTTGAACAAACATATGTTTAGATAAATGTTCATGTGACTCTGAATCTGTGAGGGACCCGTCCAGGTTGGACCCCTCGCCCAGTGACAGCCACCCCCCCATAATTAATGTTTTTTAATGATTGTCCAGGTTGGACCCATCTGAAATCCAAAGATGTTTGTCATGAAGGAAAAACCGTAACAAGTCTGAAAAGACAAAAAAAACAACTTTGTACGATGAAATGTTTCAGTTGCAGATGTTTCAGTTGCAGATGTTTCTGTTACATGTTTCAGTTGCAGATGTTTCAGTTGCAGATGTTTCAGTTGCAGATGTTTCAGTTGCAGATGTTTCAGTTACAGATGTTTCAGTTGCACATGTTTCAGTTGCAGATGTTTCAGTTGCAGATGTTTCAGTTACATGTTTCAGTTGCAGATGTTTCAGTTGCAGATGTTTCAGTTGCAGATGTTTCAGTTGCAGATGTTTCAGTTGCACATGTTTCAGTTACAGATGTTTCAGTTGCACATGTTTCAGTTGCAGATGTTTCAGTTGCAGATGTTTCAGTTGCAGATGTTTCAGTTGCAGATGTTTCAGTTGCAGATGTTTCAGTTGCAGATGTTTCAGTTGCAGATGTTTCAGTTGCAGATGTTTCAGTTGCAGATGTTTCAGTTACATGTTTCAGTTGCAGATGTTTCAGTTGCAGATGTTTCAGTTGCAGATGTTTCAGTTGCAGATGTTTCAGTTGCAGATGTTTCAGTTGCAGATGTTTCAGTTGCAGATGTTTCAGTTGCAGATGTTTCAGTTGCAGATGTTTCAGTTACATGTTTCAGTTGCAGATGTTTCAGTTGCAGATGTTTCAGTTGCAGATGTTTCAGTTGCAGATGTTTCAGTTGCAGATGTTTCTGTTACATGTTTCAGTTGCAGATGTTTCAGTTGCAGATGTTTCAGTTGCAGATGTTTCAGTTGCAGATGTTTCAGTTACAGATGTTTCAGTTGCACATGTTTCAGTTGCAGATGTTTCAGTTGCAGATGTTTCAGTTACATGTTTCAGTTGCAGATGTTTCAGTTGCAGATGTTTCAGTTGCAGATGTTTCAGTTGCAGATGTTTCAGTTGCACATGTTTCAGTTACAGATGTTTCAGTTGCACATGTTTCAGTTGCAGATGTTTCAGTTGCAGATGTTTCAGTTGCAGATGTTTCAGTTGCAGATGTTTCAGTTGCAGATGTTTCAGTTGCAGATGTTTCAGTTGCAGATGTTTCAGTTGCAGATGTTTCAGTTGCAGATGTTTCAGTTACAGATGTTTCAGTTGCACATGTTTCAGTTGCAGATGTTTCAGTTGCAGATGTTTCAGTTGCAGATGTTTCAGTTGCAGATGTTTCAGTTGCAGATGTTTCTGTTACATGTTTCAGTTGCAGATGTTTCAGTTGCAGATGTTTCAGTTGCAGATGTTTCAGTTGCAGATGTTTCAGTTGCAGATGTTTCAGTTACATGTTTCAGTTGCAGATGTTTCAGTTGCAGATGTTTCAGTTGCAGATGTTTCAGTTGCAGATGTTTCAGTTACATGTTTCAGTTGCAGATGTTTCAGTTGCAGATGTTTCAGTTGCAGATGTTTCAGTTGCAGATGTTTCAGTTACAGATGTTTCAGTTGCACATGTTTCAGTTGCAGATGTTTCAGTTGCAGATGTTTCAGTTACAGATGTTTCAGTTGCACATGTTTCAGTTGCAGATGTTTCAGTTGCAGATGTTTCAGTTGCAGATGTTTCTGTTACATGTTTCAGTTGCAGATGTTTCAGTTGCAGATGTTTCAGTTGCAGATGTTTCAGTTGCAGATGTTTCAGTTGCAGATGTTTCAGTTACATGTTTCAGTTGCAGATGTTTCAGTTGCAGATGTTTCAGTTGCAGATGTTTCAGTTGCAGATGTTTCAGTTACATGTTTCAGTTGCAGATGTTTCAGTTGCAGATGTTTCAGTTGCAGATGTTTCAGTTGCAGATGTTTCAGTTACAGATGTTTCAGTTGCACATGTTTCAGTTGCAGATGTTTCAGTTGCAGATGTTTCAGTTACAGATGTTTCAGTTGCACATGTTTCAGTTGCAGATGTTTCAGTTGCAGATGTTTCAGTTGCAGATGTTTCAGTTGCAGATGTTTCAGTTGCAGATACATGTTTCAGTTGCAGATGTTTCAGTTGCAGATGTTTCAGTTGCAGATGTTTCTGTTACATGTTTCAGTTGCAGATGTTTCAGTTGCAGATGTTTCAGTTGCAGATGTTTCAGTTGCAGATGTTTCAGTTACAGATGTTTCAGTTGCACATGTTTCAGTTGCAGATGTTTCAGTTGCAGATGTTTCAGTTGCAGATGTTTCAGTTGCAGATGTTTCAGTTGCAGATGTTTCAGTTACAGATGTTTCAGTTGCAGATGTTTCAGTTGCAGATGTTTCTGTTACATGTTTCAGTTGCAGATGTTTCAGTTGCAGATGTTTCAGTTGCAGATGTTTCAGTTGCAGATGTTTCAGTTGCACATGTTTCAGTTGCACATGTTTCAGTTGCAGATGTTTCAGTTGCACATGTTTCAGTTGCAGATGTTTCAGTTACAGATGTTTCAGTTGCACATGTTTCAGTTGCAGATGTTTCAGTTGCACATGTTTCAGTTGCAGATGTTTCAGTTGCAGATGTTTCAGTTGCAGATGTTTCAGTTGCAGATGTTTCAGTTGCAGATGTTTCAGTTGCAGATGTTTCAGTTGCAGATGTTTCAGTTGCAGATGTTTCAGTTGCAGATGTTTCAGTTGCAGATGTTTCAGTTGCACATGTTTCAGTTGCAGATGTTTCAGTTGCAGATGTTTCAGTTGCAGATGTTTCAGTTGCAGATGTTTCAGTTGCAGATGTTTCAGTTGCAGATGTTTCAGTTGCAGATGTTTCAGTTGCAGATGTTTCTGTTACATGTTTCAGTTACATGTTTCAGTTGCAGATGTTTCAGTTGCAGATGTTTCAGTTGCACATGTTTCAGTTGCAGATGTTTCAGTTGCAGATGTTTCAGTTGCAGATGTTTCTGTTACATGTTTCAGTTGCAGATGTTTCAGTTGCAGATGTTTCAGTTACAAATGTTTCAGTTGCAGATGTTTCAGTTGCAGATGTTTCAGTTGCAGATGTTTCAGTTGCAGATGTTTCAGTTGCAGATGTTTCAGTTGCAGATGTTTCAGTTGCAGATGTTTCAGTTACATGTTTCAGTTGCAGATGTTTCAGTTGCAGATGTTTCAGTTGCACATGTTTCAGTTGCAGATGTTTCAGTTGCAGATGTTTCAGTTACATGTTTCAGTTGCAGATGTTTCAGTTGCAGATGTTTCTGTTACATGTTTCAGTTGCAGATGTTTCAGTTGCAGATGTTTCAGTTGCAGATGTTTCAGTTGCAGATGTTTCAGTTGCAGATGTTTCAGTTGCAGATGTTTCAGTTGCAGATGTTTCAGTTACATGTTTCAGTTGCAGATGTTTCAGTTGCAGATGTTTCAGTTGCACATGTTTCAGTTGCAGATGTTTCAGTTGCAGATGTTTCAGTTACATGTTTCAGTTGCAGATGTTTCAGTTGCAGATGTTTCAGTTGCAGATGTTTCAGTTACATGTTTCAGTTGCAGATGTTTCAGTTGCAGATGTTTCAGTTGCAGATGTTTCAGTTGCAGATGTTTCAGTTACAGATGTTTCAGTTGCACATGTTTCAGTTGCAGATGTTTCAGTTGCAGATGTTTCTGTTACATGTTTCAGTTGCAGATGTTTCAGTTGCAGATGTTTCAGTTACATGTTTCAGTTGCAGATGTTTCAGTTGCAGATGTTTCAGTTACAGATGTTTCAGTTACAGATGTTTCAGTTGCAGATGTTTCAGTTGCAGATGTTTCTGTTACATGTTTCAGTTGCAGATGTTTCAGTTGCAGATGTTTCAGTTGCAGATGTTTCAGTTGCAGATGTTTCAGTTGCAGATGTTTCAGTTACATGTTTCAGTTGCAGATGTTTCAGTTGCAGATGTTTCAGTTGCACATGTTTCAGTTGCAGATGTTTCAGTTGCACATGTTTCAGTTGCACATGTTTCAGTTGCAGATGTTTCAGTTGCAGATGTTTCAGTTGCAGATGTTTCAGTTGCAGATGTTTCAGTTACAGATGTTTCAGTTGCACATGTTTCAGTTGCAGATGTTTCAGTTGCAGATGTTTCTGTTACATGTTTCAGTTGCAGATGTTTCAGTTGCAGATGTTTCAGTTACATGTTTCAGTTGCAGATGTTTCAGTTGCAGATGTTTCAGTTACAGATGTTTCAGTTACAGATGTTTCAGTTGCAGATGTTTCAGTTGCAGATGTTTCAGTTGCACATGTTTCAGTTGCAGATGTTTCAGTTGCAGATGTTTCAGTTACAGATGTTTCAGTTGCAGATGTTTCAGTTGCAGATGTTTCAGTTGCAGATGTTTCAGTTGCAGATGTTTCAGTTGCACATGTTTCAGTTGCAGATGTTTCAGTTGCAGATGTTTCAGTTACAGATGTTTCAGTTGCAGATGTTTCAGTTGCAGATGTTTCAGTTACAGATGTTTCAGTTGCAGATGTTTCAGTTGCAGATGTTTCAGTTGCAGATGTTTCAGTTGCACATGTTTCAGTTGCAGATGTTTCAGTTACAGATGTTTCAGTTGCAGATGTTTCAGTTGCAGATGTTTCAGTTACAGATGTTTCAGTTACAGATGTTTCAGTTACAGATGTTTCAGTTACAGATGTTTCAGTTGCAGATGTTTCAGTTGCAGATGTTTCAGTTGCAGATGTTTCAGTTGCAGATGTTTCAGTTGCAGATGTTTCAGTTGCAGATGTTTCAGTTGCAGATGTTTCAGTTGCACATGTTTCAGTTGCAGATGTTTCAGTTGCACATGTTTCAGTTGCAGATGTTTCAGTTGCAGATGTTTCAGTTGCAGATGTTTCAGTTACATGTTTCAGTTGCAGATGTTTCAGTTGCAGATGTTTCAGTTGCAGATGTTTCAGTTGCAGATGTTTCAGTTACAGATGTTTCAGTTGCACATGTTTCAGTTGCAGATGTTTCAGTTGCAGATGTTTCTGTTACATGTTTCAGTTGCAGATGTTTCAGTTGCAGATGTTTCAGTTGCAGATGTTTCAGTTGCAGATGTTTCAGTTGCAGATGTTTCAGTTACATGTTTCAGTTGCAGATGTTTCAGTTGCAGATGTTTCAGTTGCACATGTTTCAGTTGCAGATGTTTCAGTTGCACATGTTTCAGTTGCAGATGTTTCAGTTGCAGATGTTTCAGTTGCAGATGTTTCAGTTACATGTTTCAGTTGCAGATGTTTCAGTTGCAGATGTTTCAGTTGCAGATGTTTCAGTTGCAGATGTTTCAGTTACAGATGTTTCAGTTGCACATGTTTCAGTTGCAGATGTTTCTGTTACATGTTTCAGTTGCAGATGTTTCAGTTGCAGATGTTTCAGTTACATGTTTCAGTTGCAGATGTTTCAGTTGCAGATGTTTCAGTTACAGATGTTTCAGTTACAGATGTTTCAGTTGCAGATGTTTCAGTTGCAGATGTTTCAGTTACAGATGTTTCAGTTGCAGATGTTTCAGTTGCAGATGTTTCAGTTGCAGATGTTTCAGTTGCAGATGTTTCAGTTGCACATGTTTCAGTTGCAGATGTTTCAGTTGCAGATGTTTCAGTTGCAGATGTTTCAGTTGCAGATGTTTCAGTTGCAGATGTTTCAGTTGCAGATGTTTCAGTTGCAGATGTTTCAGTTACAGATGTTTCAGTTGCAGATGTTTCAGTTGCAGATGTTTCAGTTGCAGATGTTTCAGTTGCAGATGTTTCAGTTGCAGATGTTTCAGTTGCAGATGTTTCAGTTGCAGATGTTTCAGTTGCAGATGTTTCAGTTGCAGATGTTTCAGTTGCAGATGTTTCAGTTGCAGATGTTTCAGTTGCAGATGTTTCAGTTGCAGATGTTTCAGTTGCAGATGTTTCAGTTGCAGATGTTTCAGTTGCACATGTTTCAGTTGCACATGTTTCAGTTGCAGATGTTTCAGTTGCAGATGTTTCAGTTGCAGATGTTTCAGTTGCAGATGTTTCAGTTGCAGATGTTTCAGTTGCAGATGTTTCAGTTACAGATGTTTCAGTTGCAGATGTTTCAGTTGCAGATGTTTCAGTTGCAGATGTTTCAGTTACAGATGTTTCAGTTGCAGATGTTTCAGTTGCAGATGTTTCAGTTGCACATGTTTCAGTTGCAGATGTTTCAGTTGCAGATGTTTCAGTTGCAGATGTTTCAGTTGCAGATGTTTCAGTTGCAGATGTTTCAGTTGCAGATGTTTCAGTTGCAGATGTTTCAGTTGCAGATGTTTCAGTTACAGATGTTTCAGTTGCAGATGTTTCAGTTGCAGATGTTTCTCCCATAGTGTAAAAAGCAGTAAAAGTATAAAGCTCTTTCTTATAATAATGCTGAAAACATGTTTATGTTAAACACGAAATAAAAGCACAACAACCAAACATGTTCCCATGCAGATGAGCGACTGCTGAAGAATGTTTTACTCATGCAGGAAGTATTTCTGCTCAACAGAACGCACACTTATCTCCCTCTTTGCTCTTCTCCTCTCTGCACCACACACTCCCCCGGGTCATTGTCTCACGCCATCGCCATGGTGACAGTTTACAGCGTGCTTTATCCCAGAAGACGCATCCCCCCTAGCAATGAATGTTCGAAGCAACAGCAAACAGACCCAGAGTCTCCGAGCCTTTCAGACCGATGGATTGTCTTTATGCATCATGGTGGCCAGGCAGGGAAAGAGGGGAAAACTAAAAATCAGACTCAGTAGCATCAATTAATCACACATCAGATAGATTATATGTGCAGACGACCAGTTCCATGTTACAACTGTAGGCTAAACCCTAAACTAATAACCAGAAGGTGCTTAAAACATCATTTCACCACATATCACAGTAAAATAACTTTAACAAAGTTACGCAGGAAAGGGATGAAACACCAAACATGACAGGATTCTGAAATCACTATTATTGTGACAACAGCTTTATTTCACGGCTCAGTTTCAACTTAAACATAAAGAGCGTTTCTGAAAATGTTTAAATATGTCAGTAATGCATTATGTCATCAGTTATGAAGGTTTTTCCCCATAAATGTCCAGCTTAAAGAAGGAGGTTTGTTGCTTTTTCTTTAGGAGACGAAGCTTTCTGCTGATCACATGTTTGTTTTAAACTGTCCAATAAAAACGTCTCATGAAGACATTAAAGGAAGGACTTATTCAGCAAAGCAGGTGAAGCAGCTCTGCCATTCAGCCAGATCCTTTATGATTTTATTTCTGTGGCGACACGATGGCGCCCCCTAGTGGCTCAGTCAGGGTTGTTTTCTAAATCTTTTTAAGCTTTGTTTAATGTACACCTTTTTTTATACAGCTAATGTGTTGTAGGCCAAACAGGACAATCCTTAAAGGTACTGATGATACAGATATTTCTTTTATCTCTGTTATGACGATCATTTGCACAAAATACAGAAAGATTTCCTGTCCTATAAAACTTGACAACAGTTTGACATTTTATACACTTTATACCACAGTTGATTAGTTTAAAACTGATGAAACACTGATGAAATGTGTTGTTTCTGATAAATGTGACAGATTAAAAGTCTAACTAAATTAGCTGTTTTATAGCTGCTCTGCAGCACTGAGCATACAGGAGTATAACAGGAGTATAACAGGAGTATAACAGTGTGTATAACAGTGTGTATAACAGGAGTATAACAGTGTGTATAACAGGAGTATAACAGTGTGTATAACAGGAGTATAACAGTGTGTATAACAGGAGTATAACAGTGTGTATAACAGGAGTATAACAGGAGTATAACAGTGTGTATAACAGGAGTATAACAGTGTGTATAACAGGAGTATAACAGGAGTATAACAGTGTGTATAACAGGAGTATAACAGGAGTATAACAGTGTGTATAACAGGAGTATAACAGTGTGTATAACAGGAGTATAACAGTGTGTATAACAGGAGTATAACAGTGTGTATAACAGGAGTATAACAGTGTGTATAACAGGAGTATAACAGGAGTATAACAGTGTGTATAACAGGAGTATAACAGTGTGTATAACAGGAGTATAACAGGAGTATAACAGTGTGTATAACAGGAGTATAACAGTGTGTATAACAGGAGTATAACAGGAGTATAACAGTGTGTATAACAGTGTGTATAACAGGAGTATAACAGTGTGTATAACAGGAGTATAACAGTGTGTATAACAGGAGTATAACAGTGTGTATAACAGGAGTATAACAGTGTGTATAACAGGAGTATAACAGGAGTATAACAGTGTGTATAACAGGAGTATAACAGTGTGTATAACAGGAGTATAACAGGAGTATAACAGTGTGTATAACAGGAGTATAACAGGAGTATAACAGTGTGTATAACAGGAGTATAACAGTGTGTATAACAGGAGTATAACAGTGTGTATAACAGGAGTATAACAGTGTGTATAACAGGAGTATAACAGTGTGTATAACAGGAGTATAACAGGAGTATAACAGTGTGTATAACAGGAGTATAACAGTGTGTATAACAGGAGTATAACAGGAGTATAACAGTGTGTATAACAGGAGTATAACAGGAGTATAACAGTGTGTATAACAGGAGTATAACAGTGTGTATAACAGGAGTATAACAGTGTGTATAACAGGAGTATAACAGTGTGTATAACAGGAGTATAACAGGAGTATAACAGTGTGTATAACAGGAGTATAACAGTGTGTATAACAGGAGTATAACAGGAGTATAACAGTGTGTATAACAGGAGTATAACAGGAGTATAACAGTGTGTATAACAGGAGTATAACAGTGTGTATAACAGGAGTATAACAGGAGTATAACAGGAGTATAACAGTGTTTATAACAGGAGTATAACAGGAGTATAACAGTGTGTATAACAGGAGTATAACAGGAGTATAACAGTGTGTATAACAGGAGTATAACAGGAGTATAACAGTGTGTATAACAGGAGTATAACAGGAGTATAACAGTGTTTATAACAGGAGTATAACAGGAGTATAACAGTGTGTATAACAGGAGTATAACAGGAGTATAACAGTGTGTATAACAGGAGTATAACAGGAGTATAACAGGAGTATAACAGGAGTATAACAGTGTGTATAACAGGAGTATAACAGGAGTATAACAGGAGTATAACAGTGTGTATAACAGGAGTATAACAGTGTGTATAACAGGAGTATAACAGGAGTGTAACAGGAGTATAACAGTGTGTATAACAGGAGTATAACAGTGTGTATAACAGGAGTATAACAGGAGTATAACAGTGTGTATAACAGGAGTATAACAGTGTGTATAACAGGAGTATAACAGGAGTATAACAGTGTGTATAACAGTGAGTATAACAGGAGTATAACAGTGTGTATAACAGGAGTATAACAGGAGTATAACAGTGTGTATAACAGGAGTATAACAGGAGTATAACAGTGTTTATAACAGTGTGTATAACAGGAGTATAACAGTGTGTATAACAGGAGTATAACAGTGTGTATAACAGGAGTATAACAGGAGTATAACAGTGTGTATAACAGTGTGTATAACAGGAGTATAACAGTGTGTATAACAGGAGTATAACAGTGTGTATAACAGGAGTATAACAGTGTGTATAACAGGAGTATAACAGTGTGTATAACAGGAGTATAACAGGAGTATAACAGTGTGTATAACAGGAGTATAACAGTGTGTATAACAGGAGTATAACAGGAGTATAACAGTGTGTATAACAGGAGTATAACAGGAGTATAACAGTGTGTATAACAGGAGTATAACAGTGTGTATAACAGGAGTATAACAGTGTGTATAACAGGAGTATAACAGTGTGTATAACAGGAGTATAACAGTGTGTATAACAGGAGTATAACAGGAGTATAACAGTGTGTATAACAGGAGTATAACAGTGTGTATAACAGGAGTATAACAGGAGTATAACAGTGTGTATAACAGGAGTATAACAGGAGTATAACAGTGTGTATAACAGGAGTATAACAGTGTGTATAACAGGAGTATAACAGTGTGTATAACAGGAGTATAACAGTGTGTATAACAGGAGTATAACAGGAGTATAACAGTGTGTATAACAGGAGTATAACAGTGTGTATAACAGGAGTATAACAGGAGTATAACAGTGTGTATAACAGGAGTATAACAGGAGTATAACAGTGTGTATAACAGGAGTATAACAGTGTGTATAACAGGAGTATAACAGGAGTATAACAGGAGTATAACAGTGTTTATAACAGGAGTATAACAGGAGTATAACAGTGTGTATAACAGGAGTATAACAGGAGTATAACAGTGTGTATAACAGGAGTATAACAGGAGTATAACAGTGTGTATAACAGGAGTATAACAGGAGTATAACAGTGTTTATAACAGGAGTATAACAGGAGTATAACAGTGTGTATAACAGGAGTATAACAGGAGTATAACAGTGTGTATAACAGGAGTATAACAGGAGTATAACAGGAGTATAACAGGAGTATAACAGTGTGTATAACAGGAGTATAACAGGAGTATAACAGGAGTATAACAGTGTGTATAACAGGAGTATAACAGTGTGTATAACAGGAGTATAACAGGAGTGTAACAGGAGTATAACAGTGTGTATAACAGGAGTATAACAGTGTGTATAACAGGAGTATAACAGGAGTATAACAGTGTGTATAACAGGAGTATAACAGTGTGTATAACAGGAGTATAACAGGAGTATAACAGTGTGTATAACAGTGAGTATAACAGGAGTATAACAGTGTGTATAACAGGAGTATAACAGGAGTATAACAGTGTTTATAACAGGAGTATAACAGGAGTATAACAGTGTTTATAACAGGAGTATAACAGGAGTATAACAGGAGTATAACAGTGTGTATAACAGGAGTATAACAGGAGTATAACAGTGTGTATAACAGGAGTATAACAGGAGTATAACAGTGTGTATAACAGGAGTATAACAGGAGTATAACGGTGTTTATAACAGGAGTATAACAGGAGTATAACAGTGTGTATAACAGGAGTATAACAGGAGTATAACAGTGTGTATAACAGGAGTATAACAGGAGTATAACAGTGTGTATAACAGGAGTATAACAGGAGTATAACAGGAGTATAACAGGAGTATAACAGTGTGTATAACAGGAGTATAACAGTGTGTATAACAGGAGTATAACAGTGTGTATAACAGGAGTATAACAGTGTGTATAACATGAGTATAACAGGAGTATAACAGTGTCTATAACAGGAGTATAACAGTGTGTATAACAGTGTGTATAACAGGAGTATAACAGGAGTATAACAGGAGTATAACAGGAGTATAACAGTGTGTATAACAGGAGTATAACAGGAGTATAACAGGAGTATAACAGGAGTATAACAGTGTGTATAACAGGAGTATAACAGTGTGTATAACAGGAGTATAACAGGAGTATAACAGTGTGTATAACAGGAGTATAACAGTGTGTATAACAGGAGTATAACAGGAGTATAACAGTGTGTATAACAGGAGTATAACAGGAGTATAACAGGAGTATAACAGGAGTATAACAGGAGTATAACAGTGTGTATAACAGGAGTATAACAGGAGTATAACAGTGTGTATAACAGGAGTATAACAGGAGTATAACAGTGTGTATAACAGGAGTATAACAGGAGTATAACAGGAGTATAACAGTGTGTATAACAGGAGTATAACAGGAGTATAACAGTGTGTATAACAGGAGTATAACAGGAGTATAACAGTGTGTATAACAGGAGTATAACAGGAGTATAACAGTGTGTATAACAGGAGTATAACAGTGTGTATAACAGGAGTATAACAGGAGTATAACAGTGTGTATAACAGGAGTATAACAGTGTGTATAACAGGAGTATAACAGGAGTATAACAGTGTGTATAACAGGAGTATAACAGGAGTATAACAGTGTGTATAACAGGAGTATAACAGGAGTATAACAGTGTGTATAACAGGAGTATAACAGTGTGTATAACAGGAGTATAACAGGAGTATAACAGGAGTATAACAGGAGTATAACAGGAGTATAACAGTGTGTATAACAGGAGTATAACAGGAGTATAACAGTGTGTATAACAGGAGTATAACAGTGTGTATAACAGGAGTATAACAGTGTGTATAACAGGAGTATAACAGGAGTATAACAGGAGTATAACAGTGTGTATAACAGGAGTATAACAGGAGTATAACAGGAGTATAACAGTGTGTATAACAGGAGTATAACAGTGTGTATAACAGGAGTATAACAGGAGTATAACAGTGTGTATAACAGGAGTATAACAGTGTGTATAACAGTGTGTATAACAGGAGTATAACAGTGTGTATAACAGTGTGTATAACAGGAGTATAACAGTGTGTATAACAGGAGTATAACAGGAGTATAACAGTGTGTATAACAGGAGTATAACAGTGTGTATAACAGGAGTATAACAGTGTGTATAACAGGAGTATAACAGGAGTATAACAGTGTGTATAACAGGTGTATAACAGGAGTATAACAGTGTGTATAACAGGAGTATAACAGTGTGTATAACAGGAGTATAACAGGAGTATAACAGGAGTATAACAGTGTGTATAACAGGAGTATAACAGTGTGTATAACAGGAGTATAACAGGAGTATAACAGTGTGTATAACAGGAGTATAACAGGAGTATAACAGGAGTATAACAGTGTGTATAACAGGAGTATAACAGGAGTATAACAGTGTGTATAACAGGAGTATAACAGTGTGTATAACAGGAGTATAACAGTGTGTATAACAGGAGTATAACAGGAGTATAACAGTGTGTATAACAGGAGTATAACAGGAGTATAACAGGAGTATAACAGTGTGTATAACAGGAGTATAACAGTGTGTATAACAGGAGTATAACAGTGTGTATAACAGGAGTATAACAGTGTGTATAACAGGAGTATAACAGGAGTATAACAGTGTGTATAACAGGAGTATAACAGTGTGTATAACAGGAGTATAACAGGAGTATAACAGTGTGTATAACAGGAGTATAACAGGAGTATAACAGTGTGTATAACAGGAGTATAACAGTGTGTATAACAGGAGTATAACAGTGTGTATAACAGGAGTATAACAGTGTGTATAACAGGAGTATAACAGTGTGTATAACAGGAGTATAACAGGAGTATAACAGTGTGTATAACAGGAGTTATTGGACATTTATGTGGGAAAAACCTTCATAACTAATGATATAATGCATTACTGACATGTTTAAACATTTTCAGAAACGCTCTTTATGTTTAAGTTCAAATAATTCAAAGTCATTTATAAAAGCATGACAGAAAATGGCTGCTGACGTCATGAAAAGAGATAAATAAATAATAAACTGGATGAGTTTTATGGTAATAATGTTTGTTTGTCTGGTTAAATTTATCCTTATTTATGAATAAATTCAGCACATGGCTCCCTATGGGCAGAGCTATAGTGTATATATGTATTTATGCTCTATCGCTCTGCCCATAACAGAGCAGCTTTAGTTTGCTGTTACGTGAGCGTGCACTTGGTTGCTCGCGCGTGTCCTTACATGGACGCTCTCCCTTTAGAATTAGAATTTTTTCACCTTTGCTGTGAGTGTGTCAAACGGGATATTTACCGGTATTAAGGGTTAATTAAGAGGAGTATAAACGCATTTATAAAAAAAATCTCAGAGCCTGACAGGCTGAAGGAACGCGCCGTCGTACGTGCTCGTGACGTCATGACGCAACATCAGCTGTTGACAGACGGCGGCTGGCTGTTGTCGACCTCCGGCCGCTCTGAATGCAGACTCGCCGACTCTCGGCTGTCACCGTGGCTCTGCTCGCACGCGCATGTTGTTTGCGGACCGCGCGGTAACGGAACATATGCTGCTATGAGTGCTTTGTGTCGCCTGGTTCACGGAGGGCTGCTGAGCCGCTCTGCGGGCCGCCTGCTGCCCGCGCGCCAGCTCGGGACGCCTCCCACGGTCCGGACGGCCAGTTCATCCAGGTATCCCCGCTAGCTTCCCGGCTAACTGGTGCCCTCTACCAGCCCGCACTGCAGCGTGGTGCGGGGGTGCTGGCTGGAAATGACAGCCCTCCGTTGTTGTCGTCAGACAATCAGTCATTTGTATCGCTGCAAAATTGCAAATTGTCCCATTTGTGTCGCTTTTGTGTGTTTGTTGAGCGTTAACTGCACAGTTTTACACCAATGACATTCAGACGCACAGTTAGCATGATGGTAAACCTGGATCTGGGCTCGGATCGCACTTCCAAACAGATTTTAGATGAAGGCCTTGTTTCATAGTGTTAGCTCCTGCAGCTAAATAAAACCCAAACCCGTGTGAGGAGTATATGGGATGCATGGAAGCAGCTTAGGCAGCTAATGCTTTGTGCAAACTGTGAATATTTGACATTTATCGAACAAAATGATACTTTCTTATCTCATCACACCGTGTCATCGCATTCAGGGTGAGTTCAATGTGCCTTTCTTTCAGAGCAGAGTTATAATTTAAGGTCACAAAACCATAATATTTAAAAAAATGATAGAATGTGAGCAGAGAAATTATGTTTTTATATAAAAAAATGTGTTTATTAGCTTTTTTTTAAAGGAAATTTAAAGGTCATGGCTGCAACAGCTACATTTACGGCATTAATTATGCAAAAACACAGAATCTGCACCCATTATTCTTCTGGCAGTTAGCTCATCGTGAGATATTAGGATGCTGAGCGAGTTCTTTCAGATGAATGTTATCCGAAGCTGTTGCATGAGCTGCAACCAGCAGGTGGAAGCACAGCAGTCCCCACAAAAGAAGATTCACCGGAGCTGTCCTGATGCCCTCCTTTAATGGGACGGGCTAAAAAGTTCTGCTTTTTACTGGGATTGAAGCATTTCTGTTCCCTGAACGTTTAATTTTCTCAACGTTTCTTCTTCTCTGCGACATTTTATTAATGGATTCATTCTTTTTCCCCTCAGTGCCGTCAACTTGACCTACGATGTGTTCGACGGGAAGGGAGAGAGCACTCCCCTGGTGTTCCTACACGGCCTGTTTGGCAGTAAATCCAACTTCCACTCCATAGCCAAGTCTTTGGTGCAGCGCACGGGTCGAAAGGTAATGCAATGAAGAAAATTCCCCCCTGCATGTGAAACAGTGTGTAAAAACTCTGCTGCGTCCTTTTCCCCCCAGTCCAAGAGTCTTAACTGTCCTTTGTCCAGTCAGGTGTTGACCGTAGATGCCCGTAACCACGGCAACAGCCCTCACAACCCCGTGCTGACCTACGAGGCGATGAGCAATGATCTGAAACACCTCCTCGGTCAGCTGCACATCGAGAAGTGCGTCCTGATCGGCCACAGCATGGGAGGAAAGACTGCCATGACCACCGCTCTGACGCAGGTATTTCACCCTTTCCTGGTCACTCCCCTTTGCTCGTCCTGCCGGGGATGTTTGCACCTTAGCTCTGGCTATATTCAAATAAATCGGCCCGGCTCGGTTTCAGATGGAGCTGGGGAAAGGTCAGCAGTCTTTGGACAAATGAGACTAAAGTCTGAGGCTGACAGGAAGGAAACTGTGTGGATAAGGCTGTGAATGACTCCTGGTTTGAAGCATTAAGCAGGCGGGGGCAGAGAGGAGATGGCCTCTTCTCCTCGCTGGCTGTTAGCACAAACTCTAAACCGTAGGTTTGGCATTGAGAGCGTTGCATGGACAGGTTCCTCCTGCACCTGTGATCTGATCCAGCTGCAGCTCCCAGCTTCAGATCCTCTGATCAGCAGCTACTGATGGCTTCAGAGGAGACTTGTTTCCAAGCTGTTGGACCTAGAATGTGGGATGAATTTCCACTTATCTTGGATCCCTTGACTCTGTCGATGCTTTTTAAACAAGCTTTCTGGCACTGGTGTGTTTTTAAATGGTTCCTTCCTGTGGAAGATGCTGCATAAATACATTTTACTTACTTACTCATGTTGAGATGAAGCCTGAACGGTGGGCCGAGGTTACGCTGACAGCTGCAAGCAGCAGCTTCTGTCCTCCTTCAGATGCAGCTTCATCAATGGAGGAAAGAGAAGAACAGGAAGTGTTGGTGTGCAGGAGGTCATCTGCAGCTGATACTCAGTAACACTCAGCACGATGCATGTGAGGATTCATTTTCCATTACAACCAGAAGGGAGGGGCTTCGAATGCTAAAGGTAGAGGGGGTGCAGTTTGGGATGAGTGAAGGCCGGAGGTGGGAGTGAGGAGTTATTTATGAATGCAGTGAAGGTCGATGCCCAGACGCTTCCTTTGAGAGCAGGGATGGACAGAAGAGTTGTTCCTGGGAGCAGATTTGGTGCCAACAGGGAGGAATTCAGTGGAAATGGATGCTATGCTCCCTGAAATCACTGCCTGGAGGGAGAAGGTCGAGGATTAGTTGGTCAGTTCCAGGTTTCAGGCTGATTTCTTTCTGCTTTTCCCTTGAAAAGAAGGGCTCACAGTAACTTTAACTGAGACATTTCTAAAAGTCTAACCTGAAAACGGTGAAGAGCTGAAAGATCCATGCTGTCTGCAGTTTTCATTTCCCCGGTAACATGCCTGTCTGTTTGCAGCCCTCTTTAGTGGAGAGGCTGGTGGTCGTGGACATCAGTCCAGCTCAGTCTCCCACGCGCACCAACTTCCGCTATTACATCCAGGCCATGCAGGACATGAAGATCTCCACTGACATCCCCCGCTCCACTGCCAGGCGAATGGCTGAGGATCAGCTGCGCAGCTTGGTCAAGGTCTGCTCTCTCTGTGCTTCTGATTCTCTTTTCTGTAATAAATAAGCTGAATTCGCAGCTTCTTTTCTGTGATAAATAAGCTGAATACGCGGCTTCTTTTCTGTAATAAACGACTGAATTTGCGGCTTCTTTTCTGTAATAAACGGCTGAATTCGTGGCTTCTTTTATGTAACAAACGGCTGAATTCGTGGCTTCTTTTCTGTAATAAACGGCTGAATTCGTGGCTTCTTTTCTGTAATAAACGGCTGAATTCGTGGCTTCTTTTCTGTAATAAACGGCTGAATTCGTGGCTTCTTTTCTGTAATAAACGGCTGAATTCGCGGCTTCTTTTCTGCAATAAATGGCTGAATTCGTGGCTTCGCTCTGCAATAAACGGCTGAATTCGTGGCTTCTTTTCCGTAATAAACGGCTGAATTCGCGGCTTCTTTTCCGTAATAAACGGCTGAATTCGCGGCTTCTTTTCTGTAATAAACGGCTGAATTCGCGGCTTCTTTTCTGTAATAAACGGCTGAATTCGTGGCTTCTTTTCCGTAATAAACGGCCAAATTCGCGGCTTCTTTTCTGTAATAAACGGCTGAATTCGCGGCTTCTTTTCTGTAATAAACGGCTGAATTCGTGGCTTCTTTTCTGTAATAAACGGCCAAATTCGCGGCTTCTTTTCTGTAATAAACGGCCGCATTCGTGGCCTCTTTTCTGTAATAAACGGCCGAATTCGCGGCTTCTTTTCTGTAATAAACGGCCGAATTTGCGGCCTCTTTTCTGTAATAAACGGCTGAATTCGTAGCTTCTTTTCTGTAATAAACGGCCGAATTTGCGGCCTCTTTTCTGTAATAAACGGCCGAATTCGTGGCCTCTTTTCTGTAATAAACGGCTGAATTCGCGGCTTCTTTTCTGTAATAAACGGCCGAATTCGCGGCTTCTTTTCTGTAATAAACGGCTGAATTCGTGGCTTCTTTTCTGTAATAAACGGACGAATTCGCGGCTTCTTTTCTGTAATAAATAAGCTGAATTCGCGGCTTCTTTTCTGTAATAAACGGCTAAATATGCGGCTTCTTTTCTGTAATAAACGGCTGAATTCGCGGCTTCTTTTCTGTAATAAACGGCCGAATTCGTGGCCTCTTTTCTGTAATAAACGGCTGAATTCGCGGCTTCTTTTCTGTAATAAACGGCTGAATTCGTGGCTTCTTTTCCGTAATAAACGGCCAAATTCGCGGCTTCTTTTCTGTAATAAACGGCGGAATTCGTGGCTTCTTTTCTGTAATAAACGGCCGAATTCGTGGCCTCTTTTCTGTAATAAACGGCCGAATTCGCGGCTTCTTTTCTGTAATAAACGGCCGAATTCGTGGCCTCTTTTCTGTAATAAACGGCTGAATTCGCGGCTTCTTTTCTGTAATAAACGGCCGAATTCGCGGCTTCTTTTCTGTAATAAACGGCCGAATTCACGGCTTCTTTTCCGTAATAAACGGCTGAATTCGCGGCTTCTTTTCTGTAATAAACGGCTGAATTCGTGGCTTCTTTTCTGTAATAAACGGACGAATTCGCGGCTTCTTTTCTGTAATAAATAAACTGAATTCGCGGCTTCTTTTCTGTAATAAACGGCTGAATTCGCGGCCTCTTTTCTGTAATAAACGGCTAAATATGCGGCTTCTTTTCTGTAATAAACGGCTGAATTCGCGGCTTCTTTTCTGTAATAAACGGCCGAATTCGTGGCCTCTTTTCTGTAATAAACGGCTGAATTCGCGGCTTCTTTTCTGTAATAAACGGCCGAATTCGCGGCTTCTTTTCTGTAATAAACGGCCGAATTCGCGGCTTCTTTTCTGTAATAAACGGCCGAATTCGCGGCTTCTTTTCTGTAATAAACGGATGAATTCGCGGCTTCTTTTCTGTAATAAACGGCCGAATTCGCGGCTTCTTTTCTGTAACAAACGGCTGAATTCGCGGCTTCTTTTCTGTAATAAACGGCTGAATTTGCGGCTTCTTTTCTGTAACAAACGGCCGAATTCGCGGCTTCTTTTCTGTAATAAACGGATGAATTCGCGGCTTCTTTTCTGTAATAAACGGCCGAATTCGCGGCTTCTTTTCTGTAATAAACGGCTGAATTTGCGGCTTCTTTTCTGTAACAAACGGCTGAATTCGCGGCTTCTTTTCTGTAATAAACGGATGAATTCGCGGCTTCTTTTCTGTAATAAACGGCTGAATTTGCGGCTTCTTTTCTGTAATAAACGGCTGAATTCGCGGCTTCTTTTCTGTAACAAACGGCTGAATTCGCGGCCTCTTTTCTGTAATAAACGGCTGAATTCGCGGCCTCTTTTCTGTAACAAACGGCTGAATTCGCGGCTTCTTTTCTGTAATAAACGGCCGAATTCGTGGCTTCTTTTCTGTAATAAACGGCTGAATTCGCGGCTTCTTTTCTGTAACAAACGGCTGAATTCGCGGCTTCTTTTCTGTAATAAACGGCTGAATTCGCGGCCTCTTTTCTGTAACAAACGGCTGAATTCGCGGCTTCTTTTCTGTAATAAACGGCTGAATTCGCGGCTTCTTTTCTGTAATAAACGGCTGAATTCGCGGCCTCTTTTCTGTAATAAACGGCTGAATTTGCGGCTTCTTTTCTGTAACAAACGGCTGAATTCGCGGCTTCTTTTCTGTAATAAACGGCCGAATTCGCGGCTTCTTTTCTGTAATAAACGGCTGAATTCGCGGCTTCTTTTCTGTAATAAACGGCTGAATTTGCGGCTTCTTTTCTGTAATAAACGGCTGAATTCGCGGCTTCTTTTCTGTAACAAACGGCTGAATTCGCGGCCTCTTTTCTGTAATAAACGGCTGAATTCGCGGCCTCTTTTCTGTAATAAACGGCTGAATTTGCGGCTTCTTTTCTGTAACAAACGGCTGAATTCGCGGCTTCTTTTCTGTAATAAACGGCCGAATTCGTGGCTTCTTTTCTGTAATAAACGGCTGAATTCGCGGCTTCTTTTCTGTAACAAACGGCTGAATTCGTGGCTTCTTTTCTGTAATAAACGGCTGAATTCGCGGCTTCTTTTCTGTAATAAACGGCTGAATTCGCGGCTTCTTTTCTGTAACAAACGGCTGAATTCGCGGCCTCTTTTCTGTAATAAACGGCTGAATTCGCGGCTTCTTTTCTGCAATAAATGGCTGAATTCGTGGCGTCTTTTCTCCCTCAGGAGCACTCGGTGCGCCAGTTCTTGCTGACTAACCTGGTGGAGCAGAACGGACACTACAGCTGGAGGGTAAACTTGGAGGCCATTGCGGCGCACCTTGAAGAAATCATGAGTTTTCCCAGCTTCAACACCGTCTATGAGGGGCCGACACTGTTCCTGGGTGGAGCCAGTTCTGCTTATATCAGGTAACAAAGGGGCGCAGTGTTCGTTTCATATGTGCTGGGAGGGCAATATATTGCAGCCTTAAAGGGGAACTTTTAAACAGAGCTATGAGCTAACAGCAGCTATGAGCTAACAGCAGCTATGAGCTAACAGCAGCTATGAGCTAATAGCAGCTATGAGCTAACAGCAGCTATGAGCTAACAGAGGTATGAGCTAACAGAGCTATGAGCTAACAGCAGCTATGAGCTAACAGAGCTATGAACTAACAGCTATGAGCTAACAGAGCTATGAGCTAACAGCAGCTATGAGCTAACAGCAGCTATGAGCTAACAGCAGCTATGAGCTAACAGAGCTATGAGCTAACAGAGCTATGAGCTAACAGCAGCTATGAGCTAACAGCAGCTATGAGCTAACAGCAGCTATGAGCTAACAGAGCTATGAGCTAACAGCAGCTATGAGCTAACAGCAGCTATGAGCTAACAGAGCTATGAGCTAACAGAGCTATGAGCTAACAGAGCTATGAGCTAACAGCAGCTATGAGCTAACAGCAGCTATGAGCTAACAGAGCTATGAACTAACAGCTATGAGCTAACAGCAGCTATGAGCTAACAGCAGCTATGAGCTAACAGAGCTATGAGCTAACAGAGCTATAGCACACGTTCATTCATTCTTCTTAAAGTGAACATAAACTAAAAGAACACTTTCATTCTCCTCTTATTATTCTGCAACAACCCGAACAGGAAGATTTGCTCCGTATAGATTAGATTAAGCAGGATTGTGGGCTGGAGCCACCATGGTGTCTGTGTGAAAAGCCTTAAATTGAAGTTTTTAGCCTTAAATGTTGTCGTATGAATGCTTAAATACTCGGTTAAGTCTGCAGATGAGCCTCCTCTGATAAAATTCCCCTCTTTGACGTTTTCCCTCCTGGTTTCAGCTCCGAGGATTACCCAGAAATCCAGAGGCTGTTCCCCTGCGCCGACATCCAGTACATCCCAGACGCCAGCCACTGGATACACGCAGACAAACCCTTAGACTTCATCAGCTCCATCAGCTCCTTCCTCCAGTCTTAGCTGCCTGCGGCCTGCTCCTCAGAACTTTTTAATGCTCAGCACCTCTTGGCGTCCTCTCGCCCAAACCCGAAGATGAGAGTTTAGCATCTTCGGCACGACCGAGTGGCGCCATTAACGATGCTAATATTCGCCAACACTGGACCAAACTCACTCTTCTGCAGAAGTCATTCTTACCTTTGAACTTTATCAGTTAGCGTAGCGCATTTTAGGGTTTATTTAGTCTCTCTCTCTCTGCCAGACAGGTAGCGTTGCCAGGCAACAGCATCTCCAGTTTAACACAATGCGTCTAACCCAAAGAACTTCTCACTTGCTCTCTGCTTTCTCTCTGCTGATACATTAACGGTGGTGCTGTGGAGGTGGCTGCAGGCCGAGTGCAGCCGGGCGCTGCTGAGGTGGAGCAGGATGAGGCTGGAGGTGCAGAAGCTGCTGCTGGACTAAAGGAGGAACGAGCAAAGCGAAGACGTTGTGCTCAGAGGCTGCAGGGGGGGGGCTCCTCCTCTGTCCATCTGCTGGAAACCCTGTTACTTTCTGTTTCTATGCCAACACAAACGTATGAAACCGAGCAGAAGCTGCAGTATTAGCACAAACTGTTTCCTGGATCTCTCAGGTTACACGCTGGTTGTCCCCCCCCCCCCCCCCCCCCCCCGTGGTGATGTCGTTGTGTCTGTCAGTCCTTTCCGTGTTTGATGAAGCGATGTTTTACCAGTTTACTCTTTGTATCTCACCGTAATGCACAGCGCTGCGTGGCTAAAGCTCAGCTGTAGTTGTTCTGTCACTTCTGACTCGGTCCAGGAGGGAAACTGTGTGACGAAGCAGGGTGTGTCCATTTGTATGTGCCTCTTTTATCGAGAGCTCCTTTTCCATTTCTGTAGACTTTACATAGAAAAAGAAGCTTGTTCTGTAGACCTTAGATTGGCAGCTGGGTTGCCAGTTTGAGCTGAATTAACAGTTAGTCTCTAGATGTTTAGCGCAGTACGTGTTTTATGTTGTTAGATGTTAATATAGAGTCATTTTATTCTTTTTGTATGAAGCTCCAGCTGGTGGAAGGTCACCCCCCCCCCCCACAGGGAGTTACTGGCCCTGTGGCACGTGATGAATAGATGGTCAGGGCTTGGGTAGTGAAACAGGAAGTGTCTGCCAGCAGCGAGCTGCAGGAAGACTGGACCGGGGTTCTGGATCCTCTTTGACTATGAAGCATGCCTTTTCTGGTGTCATCAGGTGTTACCTTGCTGTGGTGTATATTTCTATATATTTCTATGTATATATATATATATAAACTGAGTTTGTTGGCACTTATTCTAAATATTGGCTGATATACAAATAAAAAACTGTACTGTTTGCATATAGAAGTGGATTATATATATTGTTGGGAATATTAGAGAATAAAATGGCTGAAATCTTCAAGAGTTTTTCATCTTTTTTCCATGCAACAAGCAGAGATCTGCAGGCAAGCAGCTTTTCAGTAAAACCCTCCATTTATTGGCAAAGTTTGAAAGCTTTTATTTACAGGGACATGTTGTACATGAATGATCCAAAGCTGGTTTCCCAAGATTATACTGAAAATCTTTGAATACTTGCATAAAAAGTGCTGCATCTGGCACCCAAAGAGGAGCATTTTTTAATTTCTTTAACTGGCTGTTGGTCCTCCTCACTGAAACATGCAGAATAAACCAAGGTGCAGGTGCTGCTGACTGCTCAGGTGAGTTTGTGCTCTGGAGCTCTGCCTCAGCACAGCTCTGCAGCTGCAGCTGAGCTGAGGCAGAGCTCAGGTGCAGCTGCAGCCTCACTGAAACACACAGAATAAACCAGCTGCAGCTCTGAGTCACTCAGGCTCAGACTCAGAATCAGTCCCAGAGAAAGTTTCCCTTTCAGCAGTTATTCCTCCTCCTTCACTACAGTGAGCCAACTAAAAGCCCCATGTGGGAGCAGCGCAGCCCAGAAAGCGTTCCCAGTGTGAAACCACGAGTTAATCGAGTGACACGACCTGGAAGCCGTCATTTCTGCCCCTCGCCTCCTGCTCGGGGGCAGCTTGGTCTCCGTGCCGACCGCTCTTGCCCTTCTTCAGCTTGTCCATCCAGTGGCGTGTGGTGGGGGAAGAGGGAGGCAGGAAGATGTGGCTGGAGCTGACTGTGGGGGGGGTGGGTGCAGACAGCGGGAAGCTGGGCGGCCGCTGGATGGGGGGCTTGTTGTTTCTCCTCAGGAGGCCCAGGCGGGAGGTCTTCTTCTGGGCCTGCTCTGCCTGCTGCTGACTGTACACCTGCTGCTGGAGAAGCCGCTGAAAGTCGTCCTGAAGCAAGAGAAGAAAGTAAATCAGCTTCTCCACAGAAGGGGAAGTGGGGGGGGGCAATAAAGCAGACTGCAGGCATGTGGGAGTGAGATTTACTGCACACTTTGGCTGCTGACACATGTATCCTCCCTGCTACTACATGAAGAAGAGTGGGAGGGGGCAGAATTCAGCTTGTGTTTGAAATAAACTAAATGAATAAAATTCAGCTTGAATTAAATGAGCAGAGAGGCATGAAGGTGTCTGAAAACATGCAGGAACCCGTCAGCTCGGTCCACTTCTGTTCAGCAGGGATGATTATGAGTGATGGACGGTATGAATGTGACGTTATTTGGCCCTTTGGACACGGTCTTAATGACAGTAAAGATTCTTTAAGGTGAGATTAAACCCTCGGTTCTCTAAAAGTTGCCTTCGTTTAGCAGAAACCTGCAGCTTTCAGAGACAGCAACATATTCAGAAGCCTCAGTTATGGGAAGGGAAACGATGGCAAACCGTGAGTCTCAGGGAACAGCTGTGCTGATCTTTGTTTGAAACCTTCAGAGACTGTGAGGTTTTCACTTTGGGAGCTTTAAAAACGGCGTGTTCTGCAGGGTTCTACAGGGTTCTGCAGGGTTCTGCAGGGTTCTACAGGGTTCTGCAGGGTTCTGCAGGGAGCTGCAGGGTTCTGCAGGGTTCTGCAGGGAGCTGCAGGGTTCTACAGGGTTCTGCAGGGTTCTGCAGGGTTCTGAGACCTTTCCTGCCTGTACTTTGTTACTGTGGGTTCACCCTTTCCTTCCCCTCTCTGTTAAACCCGGTTCACCTTCCAGGCCTCCAGCTCCAGAGACAGCTCCAGGCGCTTCTGTGCCGCCTCCAGCAGATGATTATTCAGCGCCATCATCTCCGTTTTGCTCCGCAGAACCTCGCCCTCCATCGCCTTCTTCCTGCACGGCAGGGGGGGGGAAACAGTTACTCATCTCTGAGAATAGCCTCGGCTTCCTGTAAGTCTGGGGTTTCTGAGAGGGACTCACTTCTCTATGGCTTCGTCTCTGTCCCTCAGCGCCTGCTGCAGGATGGCGGCGTCCTCTGCTCCATGCTCCCCGGGTTTGAGCTCCTGAGTGGAAACGAGGAGAGGCGGCAGGTTACTCCTCTTATCGGTCTTTTCACCGGATTACGATCTAAAGCCAGACTTTCTTTAAATGTTTCTGTAAACGTGTCACAGCTGAAGGGTGCAGTTATTTCTGATCTACTTCTCAAATACTGTGTTGAGCAGAGAAGAAGAGAATGAGCCTTTTATAATGAACAGGTGAAAACATCTGGAATTAGACTGATCCCACAGCCGGTACCAGGTCAGAACCGAGGTGCTGAGCGCTCTAACAGCTGAGTTTTAACACTATTCCCATCGATGCTGAAGCTTTTCAATCTTTTTTTCCTTAAAGAACTCCTAAAGAGCGAAGATAATAAGAACCTGAGCCTTTCCACCCTCCGTGTAAATGATTTTCCTTTGGCAAACACTCCATTCAAATCAACAGAAACTCCAGCTGAAGGGGGGGTGGGACAGGTGGTTCCCCACCTGTTTGGTGTGGCTGATTGCCAGTGTACGGGCCACGTTCTGCAGCTGGCTCAGGGCAGCATCCAGGCCGTTTGGCCCATCAGAGGACCCAGGCGGGCCGGACCCAGGCGGGCCGGACCCAGGCTCCGTCAGCGGGTGCAGCAGCCTTAAAATGGACAGAACCTCCTCTGTGACCTGGGATAGAAGAAGGAAGCTGTTATCAGCGGGTGCAGCAGCCTTAAAATGGACAGAACCTCCTCTGTGACCTGGGATAGAAGAAGGAAGCTGTTATCAGCGGCTGTAGGAGAGCCCCGGCCCTGACTGTGACCCTTACCCTCTCCCTGTGGTGGCTCCAGCCCACTCCATCTCTGCCCTCCTGCAGTCGGTCCACCTGAGCCTTGAGCTTGATGCTCCGCCTCCTTGACAGCTCCACCTCCCGGCGCACTTCTTTAAGCTGTTCGAGAAGGAAAGGGAGAATATTCTGTCAGAATGTTCAAGAAGGCACGCCGACATTTAATCCCAGGGCCGGACAGAGAGTCCAGCCTCACGCTTTTATGCAAACAGAAACTGCTTATCTGGCCTCCAGACCAAAGAATCCGGTCGCTCCGGCTGAGGAGAGATTCAGCAAACAAGAATGCATTCACACAAGCTGCCTCAGAGACACGAGATAAGCACTTCATCAGCACGTCTCCAGCTTTACGCCACAAATCAGCGGAGACAAAGCGCCCCTAAAGTCATTCATCATCACATTCACAGCAGTTTTACTGCCAGATACTGTGGGAAACTCTTCTGTGGCTTTCCTTTTCCAGCCTTTGTTGGGAGACAGTTGAGGCTCCTGCTGGTAGTTCAGGTCTAACGAGCCGGTCTGCAGCAGATCTAAAGACTGATTCACCTTAAAGCTTTAACAGATTGATCGTCCTACCGTGTCTGAGACGTGTCCCAGTGTTCTGCGTCTGCCGAGCGTCCTGCCAGTCCTTATCAGGTCAGGTAGGCTCCCGTCGAAGAAGCCCCGCTGGAAAGGGCTGCCTCCCACCCCGCCGCCTGCTTCTGAGCTGGACGGGTCCGGTTCCCCCTCTGGGGCCAGCTCCCCGGGACCGTCTTTCTCCTCGGACCCTGTGGCGTCGCCAACCAGCTCGCTGTCATCCTCATCTTTCACATTCAGATCACTGAGGAGGCAGGAGCTGGACAACAGGCTGGGACAGGCCAGGTCCTCCTGCTCTCCAGGCTCCAGCAGAACCTCTGGTTCTGTCATGAAGACATTCGGTTCTGCTGGCAGGACGGTGGGTCGGTAACATGCCGACCTGCTCCGGAGCGAGCCCAGCTGTCGGTCCTCCAGCCTGTTCAGGGAAGAGTGGAGCTGTTGGCTGCAGGTGACCCGAGGTTTCAGCTGCTCATTGAGGACTGAGAAAGGCTGAGAGAAGTCCATGATCAGCCCGGCAGAGGAAGCCACAATAAAAGCTGCAACTGGACTTTGGAAGACTATAAAACCAGGAGGAGGGAGGAGGAAGAGCGGAATGTCACTGAACTTGTTGTACCTGAAGTGTGTGCCTCCTCACAGGTTCCCAGCATGACACCATGTGATGTCATCGGAGGCTGTGGCCTCAGGCCTGGGCTGTCCTCCTCCTCCTGAGTCTCTGCACAAAGAAAGAGTGCAGACACATCAGAGCAGCTGATAAAAGGCCTTCTGCTCCTGTGGTGGGATCACATTGTTCAGTCCAACACAAAGATTAGAGGGAAAGAGCGCTGAAGGCAGCGATTCAAGCTCGCTGTCACAGCAAATGGGTGCTGTGCCTTCAGCAGAACCCAAACCACACTCCGGGTTAGTCATCGGTTTATTTCTGCTGTGGGGAAAACACCACTTATCGTCATTTTCCTGCAACGGGACGCTGACTGTTGGTGACAAATCCTCCGCTCCTACACATGAGCAGAGATGAGTCGGCATGAGTCATTTTCATTCCTAATCATCTTATTTAAGACGTTCCCTCCATGATTATAGGCCCAGATTTAGCCCTGATACAGGCTGTGTTCTAGAAAAAGCTCTGCACCAAACTCTGAAAGCACCTCCAGCAGAGGAAAGTCGGCCACATTTAAAAGAGGGAATATCCAGAAGGCAAAGTAATGCACATTTTGGGCCTGTGACACAGGTCAAACCGGCCTGCATCGTTACCCCCGGTGCAAAAGGTGTCACTCCGTGTTTTATGAATGATGAGGACATTTTAGTAGGATGGGGGGAGAATTCATCCCCAGAACTGAGACAGAAAAAGTACCAATATCTGTTATCCTGTTGCAGAATTTATCGCTTTCAAGTCTCAAAGAATGGAGTCAACTTTCACTTCAACTTACTTTGCCAGGCTGGTTTTATAAAAGACTGTTTTCACATTTTAAGGAAGCATCGATGTTTGCGTCTTTAAGACTTTGAAAACAAGCTAAGTTAGCAGAAAGTTAGCTTCGCTAAGCGTCAGGACCGACGGGTAGCTAAGCTAAGTTAGCAGTTAGCAGAAAGTTAGCTTCGCTACGCGTCAGGACCGACGGGTAGCTAAGCTACGTTAGCAGTTAGCTTCGCTAAGCGTCAGGACCGACGGGTAGCTAAGCTAAGTTAGCAGTTAGCAGAAAGTTAGCTTCGCTAAGCGTCAGGACCGACGGGTAGCTAAGCTACGTTAGCAGTTAGCAGAAAGTTAGCTTCACTACGCGTCAGGACCGACGGGTAGCTAGTTAGCCAAACTGTTTTGAGTGTCTCCTCGTAACAAAGCGGAACATTTATTCACAGCTCCTTCTTTAACGCTTTGTTCGAGGCTCGTCTGGTCTGACGTGGGGGATGACGTCCTGGAATCACTGCCGGTTGCCAGGCAACCGCGTGGCGCTAAGAGCCAAGGACGAGTTTGTGCCGTTTGTGGTACGAAACTAGCAGAAGTAAGTCAAGGTTTGGCTTAGAGGTGTACATTGTGTTACTTCTGGACAAAACAGTTGAAGTTCGTCGGTCTTTTTTGCCTCCAGACTTCAGGACTCGTTGAAAACCAGATGAAAAGTCTTTATCAGAACCACAGTTTAGAAATGCAGCCATCTTTTATAAAAAATAATTAACATTAATGCAAATGTACCATGTATCACAAAAGAAATGCAGCAGCCGTCTGTAGAGAAGGTGTTTCAGGCAGAAACTGTGGGGGCGTTCAGTGAAAACACTTCAAATGCAGATTTTATTTCATTTAACCGCACAATTTACAAAACGGATCCTGTTGCAAGGCCTCCTGAAACACTGCAGCCGTTCCACTCCTCCTCAGCAGCACTGAATCATTTCTTGCAAACAGACAGAAGCTCTGGTGTTTTTCTCAGAATGTGCCCCACAGACTCAGCCGAGTCCGATCAGCAGAGAAAGGCGCTGAGGCTAAACTAAAGCACCGATTTGCTCTCAGGTCACATAGCAAAACCCAACAAAAGAAAGATGCCAGGCTCCAGCAGGAAGACGGCCTGGCTGCTGGCAGCCAGTGAGGGCCCCCTTGTTGCTGTTCGAGTGAATAAAGTCAAGGCTCCAGAGACACGAGGCGCACAAACTCCTGTAAAAAGAAAGATGGACCTTTAATGACGTCTTTAAGAGAAGAAACCCTCAGGAGACGGGGCAGAAACGTAGCTGGACCAGTTTCAGCCTCAGATCCGCTGATAAATGAACAGAGTTGCTACAGTTCTGCGTCGTCCCTCTTCTGCCCGGCGCCGGCAGCGCACCTGAATCCCAGATTATCCGAGGCAGAGTCGGGGGTGTTGCCCATCCTGCAGGACACATAATCAGTGAGTCACGAGAGCTGTGCAGCGTCCACCTCCAGCTTTTTACCCACAAACCCACCTGGTGCTGATCCGAGCCTTGTGATTGGCCGAGCCATCCACCGTGTCGATCCAGGAGGCGCCGCGCAGCGCGTACATCGGCTGGGCCGAGGGGAAAGGTGTGGCTGTCCATTCCCACGTGTTTCCCATCATGTCAAACAGTCCTGCAGGAAGAGCCAACAGCCAGGATCTTATTTTTAGCTCATGGGATGCTTCATTTAGACCTGGATCTAACAGCTTTAAAGGGGACGTATTATCCATGTGCCCCCAAGTTAACAGCTTTAAAGGGGACGTATTATCTATGTGCCCCCAAGTTAACAGCTTTAAAGGGGACGTATTATCTATGTGCCCCCAAGTTAACAGCTTTAAAGGGGACGTATTATCTATGTGCCCCCAAGTTAACAGCTTTAAAGGGGACGTATTATCTATGTGCCCCCAAGTTAACAGCTTTAAAGGGGACGTATTATCTATGTGCCCCCAAGTTAACAGATTTAAAGGGGACGTATTATCTATGTGCCCCCAAGTTAACAGCTTTAAAGGGGACGTATTATCTATGTGCCCCCAAGTTAACAGCTTTAAAGGGGACGTATTATCCATGTGCCCCCAAGTTCACAGCTTTAAAGGGGACGTATTATCCATGTGCCCCCAAGTTAACAGCTTTAAAGGGGACGTATTATCTATGTGCCCCCAAGTTAACAGCTTTAAAGGGGACGTATTATCCATGTGCCCCCAAGTTAACAGCTTTAAAGGGGACGTATTATCCATGTGCCCCCAAGTTAACAGCTTTAAAGGGGACGTATTATCTATGTGCCCCCAAGTTAACAGCTTTAAAGGGGACGTATTATCCATGTGCCCCCAAGTTAACAGCTTTAAAGGGGACGTATTATCTATGTGCCCCCAAGTTAACAGCTTTAAAGGGGACGTATTATCCATGTGCCCCCAAGTTAACAGCTTTAAAGGGGACGTATTATCCATGTGCCCCCAAGTTAACAGCTTTAAAGGGGACGTATTATCTATGTGCCCCCAAGTTAACAGCTTTAAAGGGGACGTATTATCCATGTGCCCCCAAGTTAACAGCTTTAAAGGGGACGTATTATCCATGTGCCCCCAAGTTAACAGCTTTAAAGGGGACGTATTATCTATGTGCCCCCAAGTTAACAACTTTAAAGGGGACGTATTATCTATGTGCCCCCAAGTTAACAGCTTTAAACCAGAGCTATAAGTGGGGATATGACGTGACTATCGACCAATAAAAGGTCAATAAAGAGCTCAATCAGATGAACACATCAAACATTTTACATCAACCAGTGAATTACATTTTGGAGGTTTTGGAAGTCAGAGCCAGTGACTTCCTGCTGTCTTTTGCTTTTTTTGGTTGCTTTTTCATGTCTTTTGAAGGTCGTTGAGCAGCAAATCAACATAAAGCTGCACTAAAGATGTAAAAAGAAGCGAATTATTCCCTGAAGTGCTGTGAAGCCTCAGTGAAAGAGGCCAGGCCTGGCTTTTAGCTGCAGGAAAGCTGCTCTTTTCCTCAGGCATAGTTACCGTAACTGTTCTGGGGAGGAAACGCTGTGACTGGAGATGTGCCGTGATACCCGTCCTCCGCTGTGTCTCCATCTGGAAACTTTCCCTGAAACAAACCAGGAAAACAGCTCCTTTCTTTCACTGACAGAACAAGTCATTTTTCAGTCAGTTTCTCACTTAATGCGACGGTTAGAAACACTTTCAGCCACCCAGAAAGTGACAAAGTTATCAGCAGAAACCGGTGGAAATGATTCTTTAAATCTGAGCCCCCCCCCCAGGCTGCATCAGGCTGACCTGCCACAGGTTGCTTCTGTTGGCCTGGAACTTGTTCCCCCACGGATACGTCCGACCTGGAGCACCAGAGGCACGAAAAAGGGAAAAAAGACTTTTCACTTTGGGCTGAAACACTTCCCAGAAGGCAGTTTAGATTCTTCTGTTTGTAGAGGAAAAGATGGAGCCGTAGGAGTAAAACTCATCCCAGGCGTTATATCCCTGCAGCGCTGAACATTTTCCATGAAAAGTTAAACTCTTTGGATTTAAAACATTAAAACGAAGGTCTCAGATCAAACTAAAAAAGCCAGAACAGCTTTCAAATCTTCCTTTTTTATGTACTTTGTGTGGAAAATGAATAAAAATACTCAGGAACACGGGGGGGTTAGGGTCTGAAAGGGTCTGAAATTCAAGGCAGAGGACATTTAATCATGTTGCACCAAGGGAACATCTTTTATGAGACGTTCCCTTCTTCCCTCTGAGGGACCAACTGCACCAGCTGCAGCCACACAGCAGGAGAAATGATTCTGATCACAAAGGATAAAAACTTATTCCATCACTTGGTTTTTAATGGCAGCCTCAGTCATCTTAAACATGGATCTGTGATGCACGAGCTGCGTTTTTCTGATTATTCAGCATTCAAATCAAGCACCAGGTCAAAGTTTTTACTTTTCTAAAGAATATTCCTCCTGCACACTGTAAGAAACGCACACTGTAAGAAACGCACACTGTAAGAAATGCACACTGTAAGAAATGCACTGTAAGAAATGCACACTGTAAGAAATGTACACTGTAAGAAATGTACACTGTAAGAAATGCACACTGTAAGAAACGCACACTGTAAGAAATGCACACTGTAAGAAATGCACACTGTAAGAAATGCACACTGTAAGAAACGCACACTGTAAGAAATGCACACTGTAAGAAATGCACACTGTAAGAAATGCACACTGTAAGAAACGCACACTGTAAGAAATGCACACTGTAAGAAATGCACACTGTAAGAAATGCACACTGTAAGAAACGCACACTGTAAGAAACGCACACTGTAAGAAATGCACAGACCTCACACCCAGACTTTGATCTGTTGAGCTGTTTCTGGCCAAAAGAGCTTCATCTGAGAGCATCTAACTAACCTCGGTGCTGTGTGACCCCCCCAAAAAACTGAAATCACTACACGATGACATCTTTAGGTCACAGGAAGCTGCGATTAGAAAGATTTTATTCTGGAAAACCAGCGACAGAGTCCCAATGGGCCGATTTTTATATTTTTATATTTATTTCTATATATATTTTCATATGGGCTATTTTTTATTTTTTAGCTGTTTGACAAAAGAAACTGAAAAAGATCAAAAGAGCATCTTTACTGGGACTTCAGCGACACTTCACCTGCACAAAGATGGGCGCTCTGAGCCCATTTGGGAGTAATTGGAGTCTTTAAATTCAGTCTAAAAGTCTTTTGACCTTCCAGCTGCAGAAAGCTGGCCCACCTCTCTCATTAACCCGATTCAAACACAACTCTCCGTGCACAGACTGTACCTTGCAGCCCTCCTCGAGCGGCCCACTCCCACTCCTCCTCCGTGGGCAGTCTGCAGCCCCTCCAGCTGCAGAAGGCCTGAGCATCATTCCAGCTCACTTGAACCACCGGGAGGTCCAGATGATCCCGAATCCCTGAACCGGGTCCTGCAGGCTGAAGAGTCGGAGGTCAGAGGTGTGGCCTGGGGGGGGGGGGGGGGGGACAGACAGCAGCAGGGGACACGCTTACCTGCCTCCAAAACACTCGCTCCACAGGCAGCCACCAGGGAGCAGACTGGAGGGGGAAAACAGGGAAATTACAGCTTCTTCACGTGGCTTTTTATTTAATTTAGTGCTTTTAAACACGCGGTACCTCGATTCTCTGAGTGACTTTCCTCTTCAACTCATCAGACACAAAGTCCTGAAACACAAAGCTCCAGCCAAATGTCTCCGCCTCCGTTTTGTATTTCTGCGCCCTCACAAAGTCTCTGAGAATAAAAAACAAATGCTCACACTCACGTTTTCACCCGAGTCCTTTTCCTCTCGGATTTTCATGTCTTTTACCTGAAATCTGCATTAGTCACCGGGTATTTGTCCATTTTAAAGGGCTGCACCTCCGCTTCCCTGGCCGGGGGCTCTCCGTCCCTCCCGTCAGCCGCACCGGGTCCCATCACCATCCTCCCCCCGGGGATGTCCAGCATCTCCGCCGCTGCTGCCAGGAGAAGACCCGTCTCATCATGCTGGATGTTCATTCAGTTTAGGTCAAACAGAGAGAAATCTTACCCGCCACCGACAGTAAAAACACAGGAAACATCCAGGAGGGAGAAACCTTCGTTCCTGACATGGCTGCTTGAGCTGAAACTAATTATTAAACAGAAATACGGAATTATAACATCTTTTAGAACACTTTCGGAACGGAACAACTCCGCAAAGTTCTATTTTAAGGTTGTTTTTTTTTTTTGGTCGGACGACTTTCACCGTTGCTCCTATAACGGAAATGTGTTCAACCTTGAACGGGTTCCGTGTTAAAAGGTTCCGCTCTGTGTAAAACCGATGTTCAGGCGACAAATAGCTCTCCGTGAACGGTGTCGTGTGAAGTTACACATCCATAGATGTCGGAACTAGGGGTGAAACAGGATATCTGGAATGATTTTAATGCGCTTTTTTTCTTAAATTGTCAAAGTAACGCTTGTGTTTGATGGTGAGATAGAAATTAAATATGCAAATATGGAGTGAAGGAGCATAAAACAAGGTCAAAATCCAGAAAGTACTCGTGTTTTTAGGTACATTTAATCCGCATTAATGTTGGCATAGCAACGTCAGGCTTTTGATAAATCGGCTCGATTCCAGTTGGTAACAGGGGCTCTGCAGGTTTCAACAAGTCAAATTTAAGACTTTTTAAGACCATAATTAATACAATTTAACACCCATACTGGCAAAAAAGTATAAAAGGAAACTCGGAGGCCTGGAATTACTTGCAAAGTATAAGATTATTTTTTACAGCTCTTTCACACAAAATGCTGAACCTGAGTAAAAACACCAGAAACCTTTATTGTGAACCGTTCTGTTAACGCTGGACATGAGGTCCACAGGTACTTTAGTTCTGTTTTGTTGTAGCATCCTCAAAAGAAATCAATAATTAAAAGCAAGACTGAAGTTTATGCATTTGTTTGAAATAAAAGGAACATTAATACATTTTTAAGACCTTTCAAAGTCGTATTTAAGACATTTTAAGATGATTTTAAGACTTTTTAATACCCCGTGGTATTATAATAATATATAATATAATAATACCTGCTGATTAAGGGGTGCACCGCACTGTAAGACTGGACTCAGGGAGAATAATCTCCGAATATCTGAACCGTTCTGGAGCCAAAACATTTAAAATGATTTAAAAGAAAATAAAAAAAGATAAAAGTCACTAAACCAAATGTTCCGGGAGCCAAAATCCTTTAATGGGTAGAAACAGAAGTGTGCGGCAGAGGTCAGTGCTTTAAACAAAATCTCATAAATAAACCAGGGAGACGATGACAAATCCATGAAGAAGAACAACCGACGATGGAGACGGCGTCCAGGCCGGGAAGCTTCAGGGAGCCAAAGGTACGACAACATCTCCTCCTCCTCTCATTCGACCTTTAACCTTTCAAAGAGGACATTCCAGCTCGCATGATCTCATCCACCAACAGGATGTTGCTGGCGATCACCGTGCTGCAGACAGAGAGGTTAAAGGTGGATTAACGCCATCATCAGAGCACCTTCAGCGGCTTTAGGGGCCAACAGGACCTCACCATGAATGGAGGAGCTGCTTCTTCACGCTGTAGTTATCCCACACGCCTGCTTCGCCCGCCACCATCGGCTCCCCTGAGAAAGCAAACACAAACACAAGCTTTGGCATCGTCTGTGGGGGGGGGGGCATGTCTGGACGGATCACAGCTGGCTCTGACCTGTGCTCAGGTCGACTCCTACGAGCTGACCGGACTCCTTGTACTCGGTCTGCAGCTTCAGCAGAGTCTCCTGCGAGTCGTAGCCAGAGTTCTGGGCCAGGACCTGCAGGGCGTGAGGAGGAGAGACCATCAGCAGCAGCTTTAGAGACCATCAGCAGCAGCTTTAGAGACCATCAGCAGCAGCTTTAGAGACCATCAGCAGCAGCTTTAGAGACCATCAGCAGCAGCTTTAGAGACCATCAGCAGCAGCTTTAGAGACTATCAGCAGCAGCTTTAGAGACCATCAGCAGCAGCTTTAGAGACCATCAGCAGCAGCTTTAGAGACCATCAGCAGCAGCTTTAGAGACCATCAGCAGCAGCTTTAGAGACCATCAGCAGCAGCTTTAGAGACCATCAGCAGCAGCTTTAGAGACTATCAGCAGCAGCTTTAGAGACCATCAGCAGCAGCTTTAGAGACCATCAGCAGCAGCTTTAGAGACCATCAGCAGCAGCTTTAGAGACCATCAGCAGCAGCTTTAGAGACTATCAGCAGCAGCTTTAGAGACCATCAGCAGCAGCTTTAGAGACCATCAGCAGCAGCTTTAGAGACCATCAGCAGCAGCTTTAGAGACCATCAGCAGCAGCTTTAGAGACCATCAGCAGCAGCTTTAGAGACCATCAGCAGACCAGCCTCGGTGAGGCGGCAGCAGACCAGCCTCGGTGAGGCGGCAGCAGACCAGCCTCGGTGAGGCGGCAGCAGACCAGCCTCGGTGAGGCGGCAGCAGACCAGCCTCGGTGAGGCGGCAGCAGACCAGCCTCGGTGAGGCGGCAGCAGAGCGGCGAGACTTCAGCTCACCTTGGGGATGATCAGCAGAGCGTCTGCAAAGGCCTGGACTCCCAGCTGAGCTCTGCCTTTCACGTTGGGCTTGTGTTTCACCAGAGCGTCGGCCACAGCCACCTCGAAGGCCCCCGCCCCGGACACCACGCTGCCTGAAAGGTCAAAGGTTAAAGGGCTACTAAAGGGCTGCTCAGAGCGGCGGGACGGCGGCGCCCAAACGGGAACAAACAGGGAAACTGTTCTGGTCAACTGAAAACATGTGAGAGAGACACGACTCTCCAAATGTAGAGGAAAAGACCAGAGTTACTGTAGCACAGACACAGGAGGCCAGAGAGAGCCACACGGCGCCTCTGGGTGTTCGCCGTGCAAAAGAGGAAAGTCACCGACACACGACAACGATTTCACTTCTAAATTACCTTTAAAAAAGCTTTAAAAGCCTTAAAAAAAACTTTAAAAAAAACTTTTAAAACCCTCAAACTAAGAAAAGTCAGAGACACACGACAACGATTTCACTTCTTCATGACCTTAAAAAACTTTTAAAAACTTAAAAAAAAAAACTTTAAGCCTTAAAAAAAAAAAAAACTAAAAAACTTTAAAAGCCTTAAAAAAAAAAAAAAAAAAAAACTTAAAAACCCTTTAAAAACCTTAAAAAACCCTTTAAAAACCTTAAAAAACCCTTTAAAAGCCTTTAAAAACCCTAAAAAACCTCAAAACCCTTAAAACCCTTTAAAAGCCTTTAAAAACCATAAAAAACCCTTTAAAAACCTCAAAACCCTTAAAACCCTTTAAAAGCCTTTAAAAACCCTAAAAACCCTTAAAACCCTAAAAACCCCTAAAAACCCTTTAAAAACCTTTAAAAACCCTTTAAAAGCCTTTAAAAACCCTTTAAAAGCCTTTAAAAACCCTTTAAAAACCCTTTAAAAACCTCAAAACCCTTTAAAAACCTTTAAAAACCCTTTAAAAGCCTTTAAAAACCCTTTAAAAGCCTTTAAAAACCCTTTAAAAGCCTTTAAAAACCCTTTAAAAACCATAAAAAACCCTTTAAAAACCTCAAAACCCTTAAAAACCCTAAAAACCCTTAAAAACCCTAAAAACCTTAAAAACCCTAAAAACCTTAAAAACCCTAAAAACCTTAAAAACCCTAAAAACCTTAAAAACCCTAAAAACCTTAAAAACCCCTTTAAAACCCCTTTAAAAACCCTTAAAAACCCTTTAAAAACCCTTTAAAACCCTTTAAAACCCTTTAAAAACCCTAAAAACCTTAAAAACCCTAAAAACCTTAAAAACCCTAAAAACCTTTAAAACCCTAAAAAACCTTAAAAACCCTAAAAACCCTTAAAACCTTTTAAAAACCCTAAAAACCTTTTAAAAACCCTAAAAACCTTTTAAAAACCCTAAAAACCTCCAGTGGATCTGCAGACTCCTGCAGCCGCAGACTCGGTGCAAAGACAGTTTCCTTTACCCCGGCGGTGTCTGTGCCGCTCTTACCGTCTTCGATGGCGTTCTTCACGGCTCGCAGCCCGTCCCTGACGGCGTCTTTGATCTGCGTCAGCGTGTGTTTGTTGGGGCCCTTCACCAGCAGGGTGACAGACCGAGGGTTTCCACACTTCTCTATGAAGGTGAACTTCTCCTCTCCCTGGAAACAGCAAAGAGCCGCTGAAACATGAACTCCAGAAGCGGGGGGGGCTAAACGTGCTGCTGGGACAGGATACCCACCAGCGTGTGCTCATAGACCAGCCCGGCGTGCCCCAGGCACTCGGCTGTGAGGTCATCCACCGAGTTCATGGCGATGCCGCCGCAGGCGAGGGAGAGTCTGGAGGAGGAGGAGCAAACTGAGAAGATCTGCCTTTACAGAGCAGCTGGTCTGAGATCTGCCTTTACAGAGCAGCTGGTCTGAGATCTGCCTTTAGAGAGCAGCTGGTCTGAGATCTGCCTTTAGAGCAGCTGGTCTGAGATCTGCCTTTAGAGCAGCTGGTCTGAGATCTGCCTTTACAGAGCAGCTGGTCTGAGATCTGCCTTTACAGAGCAGCTGGTCTGAGATCTGCCTTTACAGAGCAGCTGGTCTGAGATCTGCCTTTACAGAGCAGCTGGTCTGAGATCTGCCTTTACAGAGCAGCTGGTCTGAGATCTGCCTTTACAGAGCAGCTGGTCTGAGATCTGCCTTTAGAGAGCAGCTGGTCTGAGATCTGCCTTTACAGAGCAGCTGGTCTGAGATCTGCCTTTACAGAGCAGCTGGTCTGAGATCTGCCTTTACAGAGCAGCTGGTCTGAGATCTGCCTTTACAGAGCAGCTGGTCTGAGATCTGCCTTTACAGAGCAGCTGGTCTGAGATCTGCCTTTACAGAGCAGCTGGTCTGAGATCTGCCTTTACAGAGCAGCTGGTCTGAGATCTGCCTTTACAGAGCAGCTGGTCTGAGATCTGCCTTTACAGAGCAGCTGGTCTGAGATCTGCCTTTAGAGAGCAGCTGGTCTGAGATCTGCCTTTAGAGAGCAGCTGGTCTGAGATCTGCCTTTAGAGAGCAGCTGGTCTGAGATCTGCCTTTACAGAGCAGCTGGTCTGAGATCTGCCTTTACAGAGCAGCTGGTCTGAGATCTGCCTTTACAGAGCAGCTGGTCTGAGATCTGCCTTTACAGAGCAGCTGGTCTGAGATCTGCCTTTACAGAGCAGCTGGTCTGAGATCTGCCTTTACAGAGCAGCTGGTCTGAGATCTGCCTTTACAGAGCAGCTGGTCTGAGATCTGCCTTTACAGAGCAGCTGGTCTGAGATCTGCCTTTACAGAGCAGCTGGTCTGAGATCTGCCTTTAGAGAGCAGCTGGTCTGAGATCTGCCTTTAGAGAGCAGCTGGTCTGAGATCTGCCTTTACAGAGCAGCTGGTCTGAGATCTGCCTTTAGAGAGCAGCTGGTCTGAGATCTGCCTTTAGAGAGCAGCTGGTCTGAGATCTGCCTTTACAGAGCAGCTGGTCTGAGATCTGCCTTTACAGAGCAGCCGGTCTGAGATCTGCCTTTAGAGAGCAGCCGGTCTGAGATCTGCCTTTACAGAGCAGCCGGTCTGAGATCTGCCTTTAGAGAGCAGCCGGTCTGAGATCTGCCTTTACAGAGCAGCTGGTCTGAGATCTGCCTTTAGAGAGCAGCTGGTCTGAGATCTGCCTTTAGAGAGCAGCTGGTCTGAGATCTGCCTTTAGAGAGCAGCTGGTCTGAGATCTGCCTTTACAGAGCAGCTGGTCTGAGATCTGCCTTTACAGAGCAGCTGGTCTGAGATCTGCCTTTACAGAGCAGCTGGTCTGAGATCTGCCTTTACAGAGCAGCTGGTCTGAGATCTGCCTTTACAGAGCAGCTGGTCTGAGATCTGCCTTTACAGAGCAGCTGGTCTGAGATCTGCCTTTACAGAGCAGCTGGTCTGAGATCTGCCTTTACAGAGCAGCTGGTCTGAGATCTGCCTTTACAGAGCAGCTGGTCTGAGATCTGCCTTTACAGAGCAGCTGGTCTGAGATCTGCCTTTACAGAGCAGCTGGTCTGAGATCTGCCTTTAGAGAGCAGCTGGTCTGAGATCTGCCTTTAGAGAGCAGCTGGTCTGAGATCTGCCTTTAGAGAGCAGCTGGTCTGAGATCTGCCTTTAGAGAGCAGCTGGTCTGAGATCTGCCTTTAGAGAGCAGCTGGTCTGAGATCTGCCTTTACAGAGCAGCTGGTCTGAGATCTGCCTTTACAGAGCAGCTGGTCTGAGATCTGCCTTTACAGAGCAGCTGGTCTGAGATCTGCCTTTACAGAGCAGCTGGTCTGAGATCTGCCTTTACAGAGCAGCCGGTCTGAGATCTGCCTTTACAGAGCAGCTGGTCTGAGATCTGCCTTTACAGAGCAGCTGGTCTGAGATCTGCCTTTACAGAGCAGCTGGTCTGAGATCTGCCTTTAGAGAGCAGCCGGTCTGAGATCTGCCTTTACAGAGCAGCTGGTCTGAGATCTGCCTTTAGAGAGCAGCCGGTCTGAGATCTGCCTTTACAGAGCAGCCGGTCTGAGATCTGCCTTTAGAGAGCAGCTGGTCTGAGATCTGCCTTTACAGAGCAGCCGGTCTGAGATCTGCCTTTACAGAGCAGCCGGTCTGAGATCTGCCTTTAGAGAGCAGCCGGTCTGAGATCTGCCTTTACAGAGCAGCTGGTCTGAGATCTGCCTTTACAGAGCAGCTGGTCTGAGATCTGCCTTTAGAGAGCAGCCGGTCTGAGGTCTGCCTTTACAGAGCAGCTGGTCTGAGGTCTGCCTTTACAGAGCAGCCGGTCTGAGGTCTGCCTTTACAGAGCAGCTGGTCTGAGATCTGCCTTTACAGAGCAGCTGGTCTGAGATCTGCCTTTACAGAGCAGCTGGTCTGAGATCTGCCTTTAGAGAGCAGCCGGTCTGAGATCTGCCTTTACAGAGCAGCTGGTCTGAGATCTGCCTTTACAGAGCAGCTGGTCTGAGATCTGCCTTTAGAGAGCAGCTGGTCTGAGATCTGCCTTTACAGAGCAGCTGGTCTGAGATCTGCCTTTACAGAGCAGCTGGTCTGAGATCTGCCTTTACAGAGCAGCTGGTCTGAGATCTGCCTTTACAGAGCAGCTGGTCTGAGATCTGCCTTTACAGAGCAGCTGGTCTGAGATCTGCCTTTACAGAGCAGCTGGTCTGAGATCTGCCTTTACAGAGCAGCTGGTCTGAGATCTGCCTTTACAGAGCAGCTGGTCTGAGATCTGCCTTTACAGAGCAGCTGGTCTGAGATCTGCCTTTACAGAGCAGCTGGTCTGAGATCTGCCTTTACAGAGCAGCTGGTCTGAGATCTGCCTTTACAGAGCAGCTGGTCTGAGATCTGCCTTTACAGAGCAGCTGGTCTGAGATCTGCCTTTAGAGAGCAGCTGGTCTGAGATCTGCCTTTAGAGAGCAGCTGGTCTGAGATCTGCCTTTACAGAGCAGCTGGTCTGAGATCTGCCTTTACAGAGCAGCTGGTCTGAGATCTGCCTTTACAGAGCAGCTGGTCTGAGATCTGCCTTTACAGAGCAGCTGGTCTGAGATCTGCCTTTACAGAGCAGCTGGGATCTGAGATCTGCCTTTACAGAGCAGCTGGTCTGAGATCTGCCTTTACAGAGCAGCTGGTCTGAGATCTGCCTTTACAGAGCAGCTGGTCTGAGATCTGCCTTTACAGAGCAGCTGGTCTGAGATCTGCCTTTACAGAGCAGCTGGTCTGAGATCTGCCTTTACAGAGCAGCTGGTCTGAGATCTGCCTTTACAGAGCAGCTGGTCTGAGATCTGCCTTTAGAGCAGCTGGTCTGAGATCTGCCTTTACAGAGCAGCTGGTCTGAGATCTGCCTTTACAGAGCAGCTGGTCTGAGATCTGCCTTTACAGAGCAGCTGGTCTGAGATCTGCCTTTACAGAGCAGCTGGTCTGAGATCTGCCTTTACAGAGCAGCTGGTCTGAGATCTGCCTTTAGAGAGCAGCTGGGGTCGGTATTCCTAAAGGGGGAATATCTCTGCCTCCACTGGCTGTGGGAGGATATATCTTCAGGGTAAATGTATTTTTAACGATTTATTATTTCCATTTATTGGATTTATTGGTTCTTGACTGAACCATCCCTGTGATATAAAAGGATAAATTACTCTTCTGATGCAGCTGTAAACACATAATGCATCATAAACTTGTACTGCTAACAGTAGCTAGCATCGGTTTCCTGACATTAACGAAATGTGGCCAGCTCCAAACTTCCAAAGCACGTGGAAAACAGCGTAATAAGTCACATTAAGCAGGGCTGGACTCCACCTGCTGCTTCTAACAGGCCGGAGGGCGCCCTCTAGTGGTGAAGAAAGATACTGCTGTCACATTAAATTCTGCAGGTGGTTTTCTTGCCCTCTTATTTACCAAAAAAAAGCATCTAACACCTAGAATAAACAGCTAAAGATCCCTGTGTCAGTTTCTCCTTCTTGTGGAGCACATAAAAGCTGCTCCAGCGGGGTCTGCAGCTTGGAAAGTGCGCTCTTACCTCTCCATGTTCCTCCTCTTTGCCCTGCGCAGGGCAACGATGCCCTCCTTGGCGAGGGCATCCAGAGAGAACGGGTCGATGCCCTAAACAGAACAGGGACCACACTCATATTAGCGCTCATTGGCAGAAAGGATTAAAGGTTATCCTGATCCGCTGAATACATGTAGGGGAGGAGCCGGCTCCCCTAATGCAGAGGTACAGATCAGAGTTACTGTGGCACAGATGCATGTGACCAGGGAGAGCTACGTTAGCATCCCCAGGTGTTCACTGTGCACGTTTAGCCGCGATTATACGACGCCGTACCTTCTGGTTAATGACCACGAAACCCTTTTCATCCCCGGGACAGACTTTCTTCTTCAGGGCCACGATTTTCTGCACGCGATCCTCGATAAACTTCCTTTCTGCCGCCACCAGCTTCTCCCTCTCGCCGGCGCTCTTGTAGAAGAAGCCAGAGTTGACCTCCGTCTTCTCGTACTCCAGAGAGACGTTGCAGGTCAGCACGAAGGCATCCTCCACCCGCTTCTTCATGTCGGGGTGCCGGGCGCCGTGGTCCAGAACCAGACCTCTGATCAACCTGCCGAAGCCCAGAAGCAGCGTTAAGATTCCTCACCTTTAAGGCCCGAAGCGCAGCTGGTTCCGGGGCCGTTTGAACTCACTGTGTGTCGCAGTCGGTCTTATGCTTCATCTCCATGATCTCCACCATGTACAGGTCGATGGGTTCGTTGGGCCTGGCGATGGCGAGGACGGCGTCCACGACAGCCTGCAGACGGACAACTCGGTTAAGACCACAGCCCTTTATCTCCAACATGGAGAAAGAAGGTTTTTCACCTCGGTGAGCAGGTCTGCCAGCTCCGAGTGGACTTTGGTCCTCAGGGAGGTTCGCGCCACGTTGATGAGCGTCTCTCTGTCCATTTCCCGGGTCACCTTCAGTTCCTCCAGCACAGCCAGGGCTTTCTCCTTGGCCGCCTCGAAGCCCTCGGCAACGATTCTGGGATGGAGGCCCTGCAGCAGCGAATCAAAGCACACATCAAGTATAAAAAGCTCAGGAGATGGCGCCCAGTGCTGCGTGGCCTGTGGCTCCGCCCCCTCACCTCTGACACGTAGAGGTCAGCCTGCTTCAGCAGTTCCCCGATGATGAGGACGTTGGAGGTGGTCCCGTCCCCCGTGATGTCATCCTGCGCCGTGGCAACCTTAGCGATCAGCGACGCCGTCGGGTGCTGAATTTGCTGAAAAAGAATAAAGTCTTTGAGATCTGCTGAAAAACATCAGGAAAAGTCAAATGTGCATCATGGCAGGAGGTGAAAAAGGTCAAATTCACACGTTATTATTCTAATTAACAACCTTCAAGCTTCATTATTGCATCCTTTAACAAACCTAAAGGTTAATCCATCAGATTATAAAATGGAAATATGTTCAATCTGATTAAAGTTAGCCTGACTGGAGACAGAAATGTGCTCAAATGGTCATTTAAAGGTGTGATAACAACAAAAAAAGATCAGTAAAAGCCACACATTTAGGACAAGCCGGCCGGCACATCTTAACATGTTGAATTAAGTCAGGATTTCAGCACACAGACGGAGTAAATCACCGCTCAGCACTTTCTTACCATCTCGTGTAACAAGACGTTGCCATCTTTGGTCAACTTTATGTCTCCTGCACCAGACACCAGCCTGCAGGTCCAAACGGCAAAACACACGTTCATGTGACACAAATACTGTTTTAACGCATATTCCCGTCAATACGTTTAACATATGCAGCTTTTTGGCCGAGATTTAATCAAATATGTACAGAGAAATGCGTACATTCTGGCGGCTAATTGCAATTACAACATGAAAAGTGCTTAATTTCTGGATTAGATAAGCAGGCGATTATAAATATCGGTTTCCAATAGAGTTGCTCATCAGTCCTGCCAAATTAATGGCGAGTTTCACGTCAAATTGCCTCCAACTTTATGACTGCGCCCTCAGTTAGCATTAACCGTTAACCAGCTACAGCTAGCATGCTAATGTTAGCATGCTAACGTTAGCATGTGGTCGGATCACGATGACTGGGCAGCGCAACGTGCGCAGGGAAACCCCTTAATCACTTAGCAAAGAGGCCTCAGTTGGGTGGAATTATTATTTAATAAAGTGCTGGTTCTGGTAGACTGGAAGGACTAACTTTGTAGCAAGCAGAGTCGGTGTGAAAAGACTAATAACTGCGCCAACAGTTTGCCGGTAAATAGCAGACGATGTTAGCTACTTAGCAGTAAGTTAGCATAGCACGCGTGCTGCACAAAGAGCCCCGAAGGCACTCACATTTTCATGGTCCCTTTCGGTCCCAGGTTACTCCTCAGCACGTCCTGGAGCCCCCGGGCGGCACTGATGTTCACAGCCAGGGCGGCCTGGGCCCTGGCCACCTCGGCTTTGGGATTCAGAGCTTTTACGGCAGCCATTACGAAGCAGCACAACCAGCGGAAGTAAAGTAAAAAGTCACGCCGGCAGAGAGAGAGCGCTGCTCGGAGTCGGGCCGCTCCAGAAAAGGGAGTCGGTTTCCAGAAGGCTCTAACACGTGTTCTCGTGCTGCCTTTGAGTGAACAGACGGGTGTGGGACATTCGGCTTTTACTAAATTAATGCTGTCTATTCTCGTCATAGTCGGCGAGAAAGGAACAGAAGTAGAAACGCGGGTTAAAACTGGTCCATTTCAAGGCTATAAAGCAAATAAACTTTGCGTACTTGCGTTATTGTATGAAAGAATGACGTAGGTGCGTCACGTGAAATTTAAAAATGGCTTTCCTAATTATTGCGTTTGGCAGTAAAAGTTAGGCTGTTAAGATTTCCTACGCTCCCTAAAGGCAGCACCAGCCACACCTTTGACGACGCATTAATTTGGTCAATTTTACAACACAACTTGATTAAAAACTGAGGTTTGATCTTTAATCTGATGCCCAAAGTGTTTTGTGGTAAATATCCCCTCTATAAAGAGTAATGGCTAAACTCAGGGTGTCTGTGTGAAGGAGATTTCTTTCAGACATGGCTTTTATCACACTCCAGGGTGACATCTTTGTTTCCCGATACATTTTTGGTCATTGCTGGTTGAAAGCCGGTACAATGTAAGAGCTGAAGGCCGCACACGTATCTGTAGAACACCACACTTGACACCAGTCGTTTTTTCCAATTCATCAGAAATTTAATTAAATATATACAACTAATCTTATTAAAGCACTGCATTTTACATTTACCACACCGAGACATCTCTCCTCTCCTGTCCACCAGCAACAGATGGTTATGATGGCGTCACTCACCTAGGAGTGACCGCATCTCTGGCTGCTGAACAACCTACAACCTGACCATTGGAAAACCAACACAAAAACAGACCATTCACCTGTTAGAACAGCTGATCTGGGCCCAGACAAAACCCGCCTCCTACAGTAGTCTGTTCGTTAAATAATGAGCAACTCAAACACATTTTCTAATCATTTCCATCACCTTGCCCCCCCGTTTCTCAGCTGGAAGTGTCCCTGTTCGAAGTTAAGGAAGCCAGTTTGATACAGGAGGTGATGCATTAACTTCAGACTCTGAATAAAGTGTCACTTTCATCCAAATCTTTCTGACAGGATTCGACATGCAACGAATGGATGATGGATCGGAGCCTTGTAAACACGTTTTCTGGAGTGGACACGCAAGCCTGGGGCAGCTTCCTCCGTCCAGGGCTTCCAGCTTCTTCTCTTTTTACATGACGGCACCAGTGAGGAGGAGGAAAATGGCAGATTATTCTCAGTAACTCAGATCAGGGTAACAGAGACACCTTTGAACAACAGTCCACACAGAAAGGCGGAGGAGAGGAAAACAGCAAAGAAACAACAAAAAGAGAAAACATAATCAGGTAATCAGTGCACGCTCGGATGGTTGGTTACGCTCTACAGATCAGAGAAGCTGTCGCAGCGGCTGCTTCTGCTGTTCCTGGTTACTTCAAGGGCGAGGTCTTCAGGGGAATCATTATTCTGGATTCCATGTGCTGAATCAGAGGGACTGTGGGGGGGAAAAGGAGCAACTTTCAGCTTTTCAGAACAGAATTCATTCTTTAAACTCATTTTAACCAGCTAAGCATTTATTTTCCCCTCCTGAAACAACCCAAATAAAATGTGAAAGCTGGTCCAGGAACGCTGCGTTTAGTGGCTTTTATCAGGGCTTTTAGTCCTCTTTAGTCCTGCAGCTGGTGCTGACCGACAGCCTCAGCTGCAGATGTTTGTTTCTGAGAGAGAAACAACGGAAACAAACGTCTGATTCAACAGTGATTCGTGTCAGTTTCACTTTGTTCAGTGAAGGTTTGAGTTGTTTAACCGGGGTTCACATCAAAAGCATCGTGAGCAGCCAGCTGCCATTCATTTTCAATGTAACATTTGTATTACTCTCTTTACATTAATATAATGTAGTATTTTCGATGAGCGGCCGGCGTTGTGAGCTTAAAGAGTTGAGAAAGGCTCAACTTTATGCAAATGAGCAGTGATGCGATGCGACGACAGCCAATTAGGGCCGATCTGGATTCCAAAGGTGGAAAAAGGCAGAAAAAGGCAGAAAAAAAAGGGGGGAAAAATGTGGAAAAAGGCAGAAAAAAATGTGGAAAAAGGCAGAAAAAAATGTGGAAAAAGGCAGAAAAAAATGTGGAAAAAGGCAGAAAAAAATGTGGAAAAAGGCAGAAAAAAAAATGTGGAAAAAGGCAGAAAAAAAAATGTGGAAAAAGGCAGAAAAAAAAATGTGGAAAAAGGCAGAAAAAAAAATGTGGAAAAAGGCAGAAAAAAAAATGTGGAAAAAGGCAGAAAAAAATGTGGAAAAAGGCAGAAAAAAATGTGGAAAAAGGCAGAAAAAAAAATGTGGAAAAAGGCAGAAAAAAAAATGTGGAAAAAGGCAGAAAAAAAAATGTGGAAAAAGGCAGAAAAAAAAATGTGGAAAAAGGCAGAAAAAAATGTGGAAAAAGGCAGAAAAAATGTGGAAAAAGGCAGAAAAAATGTGGAAAAAGGCAGAAAAAAAGCGGAAAAAGGCAGAAAAAAATGTGGAAAAAGGCAGAAAAAATGTGGAAAAAGGCAGAAAAAAAGCGGAAAACAGCAGAGCGCAAACACAAAGAAACACAAAGAAGGCCCAGAGTAGGATCCATGGTGAAAGAGGGAACCGATGTATGGAAGGATTATTATATATATCTGCTAGTTGCTATACATATAAGCCCCGCCCCTTTGGCTGCTTCCGGTGGCAGAAGTAGAAGCGGCGGGTTGTGAGCCCCCGGTAAGACTTTAATGAAAATGTGCCGTTCTGTGACCCCCCCAGGAGCAGCTCTTTGTTCAGCTGCTCGTCCCAGATGCCCCGAGCAGAGAGCAAAGGGACAGAAGCTCAGAGCCCAGCTCAGACTCACCTGTGTAATAAACCACCTCGTCCCAACCTTCCCGCTGCCAGGCTGCGTTTCTGATGTCTTCCCTGGACTGGAGGTCCTTGTAGGCTGGAGGACGCAGACGTTCACACGTGAGTTTGACTCCAACACACACATCCTGCTTTAGTGTTAGCGGACATGTTGAACTCTGCTCACCCCATAAGTGGTGAACCGTGTACAGACTTCCGATCTGAGAGAAGAAGCCTCCCACTGCCTCCTGGTTCTGCTGCCGGATCTCAATGGCCCGGGCCCTGCCAGCATGTAAAAACGGCCCGTTACCAGGTTTTACTGCTCAGACAAGTCTCCTATTCACTGACTAACCTGCTCCGAATCAATGAAGGAATCACAACAGCATCAGGAGTTTACGGAGAAAAAGTCCAATAACTTTAGAAATGCTATGAACTGAGAGGCTCAGCTTGAGAACAAAGCTCCGTCTTACCAGTAGTTTCCCCACTCGATCATCGTCCCTGGCTGAAATCACAAAGCAGGACAATAAGTCATTTAACAGGTCAGGCATGGCAGGAAAAGCAGTGAATGTGATGGAAGAAAGGCAGTCACCCTGAGCTGGTACGAGCGCAGCTCGTAGATGTTGGGTCCTGGGCGGGGGACCGGTTCGTTCCAGAAGCTGAACTCCAGCAGCAGCTGGTTCCTGCGAGACAGCAGCATCTTCCCCCTCTCTGCCCGGTACTCCATGAACCCCTACAGCCAAGACAAGCCAAGGCAAGCCAAGTAAGACTGGACCTGAAACTCTCGTGTCCGGTCGGGTCGTTCCAACTGGTTTCAGACACTTAAAAAAGTTCTGTTTCTATGGGAAGGCCTGAGGACATGCATCTGTCCTTCCTCTGACTGTGTGCTGATCCGTCTGCACTGAACTGGGCAATAAGGCGTCCTCGGACCCTGGAACAGGCTCCAGCAGGAGGTCAGGTGAGACAATAAGACCCTGAGTCTCAATGAGATTTTACCTGCAGAAATAAAGCTTAATAACGCTCTAACCCAGGGGTCGGGAACCTGTGGCTCTTTTGATGACTGCATCTGGCTCGCAGATAAAACTAAATATTCTCACTTGTTTTAATCCATCCATCGATTTTTCATGTCCTGTTCAGGGCTGCAGGAGCAATTATTTTAATTGGATGATACTGGACTACGTTGGCCGTTGTAAAACAGGTAAACGCCCCCTTTTGAATCAGTCTGCTCGGTCATTAGCTCAAAGCTAACCCTTCGACGAAGAAGATGGCGAAAAGAAAAAAAGATGACGAGTATCGTACATTTCAGGCCGAATGGACTGAAGAATTCGCCTTTGTGGAGAGAGCAAATTCTGCGGTGTGTCTAGTTTGCAAAGACAAAATTACATCGATGAAACGGTCGAATGTAAAGCGGCACTTCGACACGCGCCATGCTACCTTTGCATCAAAATACCCGGCAGGAGACAGCAGAAAGAAAGCGAGCCAAGAGCTACTGAGCAGGGTACAAGCTAGAGCTACTGAGCAGGGTACAAGCTAGAGCTACTGAGCAGGGTACAAGCTAGAGCTACTGAGCAGGGTACAAGCTAGAGCTACTGAGCAGGGTACAAGCAAGAGCTACTGAGCAGGGTACAAGCTAGAGCTACTGAGCGGGGTACAAGCTAGAGCTACTGAGCAGGGTACAAGCTAGAGCTACTGAGCAGGGTACAAGCCAGAGCTACTGAGCAGAGTACAAGCTAGAGCTACTGAGCAGGGTACAAGCTAGAGCTACTGAGCAGGGTACAAGCCAGAGCTACTGAGCAGGGTACAAGCAGCCAGCAGCAACCCGGCAAAGTGGCTATAATTCTGCTAGCTTTGCTGGATCTTTAGCAATAGTGAGGAACGGAAAACCATTCACAGATGGCGAGTATGCTAATAAATAATATGCTAATAAATAATATGCTAATATAATATGCTAATAAAATATGCTAATAAATAATATGCTAATAAAATATGCTAATAAATAATATGCCAATAAATTCAGAGGCTTATTATACTGACATTTAGTTGAATTCACTTTTAAAATATATTATATGGCTCTCATTGAAATAATCTCTTAGTCAAAAAGGTTCCCGACCCCTGCTCTAAACTGTGAGAATATTCCTTATATCTGTGTGCAGCCTTGTTGGCATCAGAGCAAGTGATTGATCTGGAGCAGTGGCAGCATCCTCTGCCTGCTGCACAGGGCCTACTCTCATCTGGACGAGGGGAGCAGCGAGCGCACATCTGGCTTCCAGCGCACATCTGGGCCCTGCCACATGTTAAAGATGGACGGGACGGGCAGTACAGGAGCCTGGTGGTGGAGGTCCAACCGCCTACAGCTGGACGCCTGCAAGACTAAAGGAGACTGTGGTGGACTTCAGAGGGAGGAAACCACAGCTCCAACAGGTGGTCAGGACGTATGAACATCTGGGGCTGCAGCTGGATGACAGGTTGGACCGGACAGCAGTTCAGTGGCAGCCTGCTGTCTCAGTCCTGCTCCACCAACAGCCTGAAGAACTCCATCAGGCTGTACAGCAGCTCTCAGTGATGGTGCTTCTGCTACTTCTACGGTCACTTTACATTTTAAATAGTTTATAGTTGTGCAAAACATTTTATTTCTACAGTTACTTCATAGTTTTTGTATAGATCCTAATGTATGTTACTTTTTGCTGCTGGATGCTTGAATTTCCTTAGAAATTCAATAAAATATCCATCTATCCTCTGAAGATTAAACATTAAAAAAATGTAGAAAAGAAACTTAATGCATCAACATTTTTGTAAAGGAGCTAAAAACAGCTGGAAAACCAGTGCTAAAGGTGCAGAAACACATGGACAGAAACTGGCGTTTTCAGGGTGCATGCTGGGAACTCTGGCCTCCAGGGCAGAACCAATCAGAGCCCCCGTTACCTTGTTCTGCCGGAGTTTGCTCATGACCTCGGTGAGAGCCGGGTATCCTCCCCGATATCTCCACAGGTGAACTGGAACAGAAGGAGCAGAAGAGCCAGAAATGAAGAGCTCTGTGTCCTCCGGGGACAGAAACTCTACACATCTGGGGACAGAAACTCTTTCACATCTGGGGACAGAAACTCTACACATCTGGGGACAGAAACTCTACACATCTGGGGACAGAAAGTCTTACACATCTGGGGACAGAAAGTCTTACACATCTGGGGACAGAAAGTCTTACACATCTGGGGACAGAAAGTCTTTCACATCTGGGGACAGAAAGTCTTTCACATCTGGGGACAGAAAGTCTTTCACATCTGGGGACAGAAAGTCTTTCACATCTGGGGACAGAAAGTCTTTCACACACATCTGGGGACAGAAACTCTTTCACATCTGTCCGGGGACAGAAACTCACACATCTGGGGACAGAAACTCTACACATCTGGGGACAGAAACTCTACACATCTGGGGACAGAAACTCTTTCACATCTGGGGACAGAAACTCTACACATCTGGGGACAGAAACTCTTTCACATCTGGGGACAGAAACTCTTTCACATCTGGGGACAGAAAGTCTTTCACACACATCTGGGGACAGAAACTCTACACATCTGGGGACAGAAACTCTTTCACATCTGGGGACAGAAACTCTTTCACATCTGGGGACAGAAACTCTTTCACATCTGGGGACAGAAACTCTTTCACATCTGGGGACAGAAACTCTTTCACACATCTGTCCGGGGACAGAAACTCACACATCTGTCCGGGGACAGAAACTCACACATCTGGGGACAGAAACTCTTTCACACACATCTGTCCGGGGACAGAAACTCTTTCACACATCTGTCCGGGGACAGAAACTCACACATCTGTCCGGGGACAGAAACTCACACATCTGGGGACAGAAACTCTTTCACACACATCTGTCCGGGGACAGAAACTCTTTCACACACATCTGTCCGGGGACAGAAACTCTTTCACACATCTGTCCGGGGACAGAAACTCACACATCTGTCCGGGGACAGAAACTCACACATCTGGGGACAGAAACTCACACATCTGGGGACAGAAACTCACACATCTGGGGACAGAAACTCACACATCTGGGGACAGAAACTCACACACATCTGGGGACAGAAACTCTCACACATCTGGGGACAGAAACTCTCACACATCTGGGGACAGAAACTCTTTCACATCTGGGGACAGAAACTCTTTCACACATCTGGGGACAGAAATTCTACACATCTGGGGACAGAAAGTCTTTCACATCTGGGGACAGAAAGTCTTACACATCTGGGGACAGAAACTCTTTCACACATCTGGCGTCAGGTCTCTTTACACCTGCTTAATGTGACATTCTGACAGAAAACGCTGTGGAAGGAGACAGAAATAAACCCGCAGAGCAGCTGGAATCTGCTGACAGAAACCCCAGAGAGTCCCTCAAACTGCAAATAAAAGTCTGGAAACAAACAAACGGATCAATATTCCAGACTGGTTGCTTCTTCTTCTCTTCTTCTTCTTCTCCCCGTTTCCCCGCTAACGTTTTTCAGGGCTAAGAACTTAAGATGTCAGCGTGCCGTTTCCTTTAAAACCTGCAGGCTTCGGGTCGACTGCTTTCAGCTCAGAGAGCAAAAGAATCCGTTTTACTCTCTCTTTGTTTCCCGGTTTAAGCTGCCATCTCTCGCCCTTCACCTGCAGCTTAATCAGCAGCAATAATGAGGCTCTTACCTGCCTGATCCTGCTCTCCATACCATGTGTTCCAGGTGCCCACCAGCTCACACGGGTATTCAGGGTCGGCGTGAATGGAGGGCAGCACGGCCTCACTGGGAACACAGACGTATAAGGAAGCTAAATATCTGCACCAAACCAGGCTTTGAGAAGAAGAGATTCTTTAAGGAAGAGGCACTTTCTTACCACAGATCGTTGTAGGCATCAAGGCACTCTGGTTTGACATTGTGAACTGTGGGAAACAGAACCGAGTCGGTAACAGAGCATTTAACGGGCCGCGTATGACTCTTTTAAGGTGTGCCACGTGAACAGTCACAAACGAAACATACACTGGATTTTGTACAGATTGTTGTCTTCTTTCTTGGCGATCAGATGAGAGTGAGCGTCTTTTCTTGGGTCAACTTTTCTAACAAAAAGAGATTTGAACCCTGAGAGGCTCCTGTGGTGGAATAAGAGAACACAAGTTGGGGAGGAAGAAGAACAGCTCTGCTACACAGTACAGAAAAGCTCTCAACAATGCATTTCATTCATGACCTTCAACGTGGGGCCATGCAATCTTACGCCAGATACACTACAATGAGTTTAAAATGAGTTTAAAGGGAATTACACAAATCTGTTGTCGCCACAGGTTCAGAAACGGTGCACCTTTTAATTCAAAGAACTGTCTTTTCAGAGATCTTTAGACTGGCATGCTGGTAACAGAGCCCTGTTTGATATTAAGTTGGTATGTTGGTCTCAGGATTTGGCTGGAAGCAGAGCAGCCAGTCATCAGCTGCTCATAAGCAGGAGATTAGCCTTCTGAGCAGCCTTTCCATGTAATTACCTGAATCTAACAGGAAGTCTCTGTTTACTGGGACTCTTTCACACCATTGTTTGTAGAACAAACACGTGTTTTCTTATATAAACACCATCAACAACACACTCAGCTGTCGCCTCGACTTTATTCCATAAATAAATATATATATATATCTAAGGGATTCATTGGCCAAATACTCCGTTTCCATCGTATCCGTTAAAAGACACGCGTCTGCCTGAAGTCTCTAAATCATTGATCAGAACAAGTGTTGCTTTGCAGCGTTTCCCTGCGTTGTGACCTTGAAGTTAAACCAGTTTGGGACTGACACTCAGCTGTGATTTTTCAGCCCACGCCGTCCTTCGACGGACAGGCAGCGTAAAGTTGCACTGTAGCTCACACAAGGAAAAAAAACACAAACACCGCTGACTTTTAGGTACGAACATTCCAGGGTAATAACTGGTAGAAAGTTAGCAAGTTTAGAGCTAACGAGGCTAACGCTAGCTACGTTGCACAGCCTTCAAAACGTGCCAACGTCCCTACGTTAGTCTTCGCTCCAGTGTTAGCTTAGCCAGCTAGCCTATGGTAGCCTTCGCTCCAGCGTTAGCTTAGCCAGCTAGCCTATAGTAGTCTTCGCTCCAGCGTTAGCTTAGCCAGCTAGCCTACGTTAGCCTTCGCTCCAGTGTTAGCTTAGCAAGCTAGCCTACGTTAGTCTTCGCTCCAGCGTTAGCTTAGCCAGCTAGCCTACGTTACTCTTCGCTCCAGCGTTAGCTTAGCCAGCTAGCCTACCACAGACCGTCGTTCCTGTCAGCTATGCTGGAGTTAAACACGCTTTTTTCAGCTGCAAACTGTGTGTATCAACAAAAGAGATCTGTGCAAGTCTAACCTGAAGGCAACGGCGACCGGTCCGTTTCCCTGAAGCCCGTGTTTCGTCTTATGAAGGCCTTTGCCTACTCTTTGAAGGACTTGGGTCGCCATCTTTCCCTGAAAGCATCTGAGAGGTTTGGTGGTGGTTTGACACGGCTTCAGCCGCAGTCCGGGCTGTTCCCGGACCAGCTGACACAGTAACGTAAGCCCAGGTGAACGTTATGTTGTCCGTTAACGCGGTGCGCTTCATTAAAATCACGGACATCCCATAATAAGGAGTTCCTGCTGATTTAGGTCCAGTTCTCTGCCGTTGACTTTGGGTTATTCAAGGCTTTAAAGTGTCAAACTGCGCTGTTTGTACAGTTTAATCCACATTCTCACACCCAAATAAAACGTGGCATTGCTCAGAGGGGGCAAAATATTAATAATAATTACCAAGTTAAGCTGTTGGTTTGTGCACTGTCCTGCACGTGCACATTTCAGTGAACGGATAAGCTACATCAGACATTATTTAACACATAAACCTGCCTCAGAGGTGATAAAAAAGTGGAATTTTTCACTGTATTCTTCTGTATTTTTCACTGTAGTCTGTTTTCTTTCTTTCTTTTTTCTTAGATGATAAAGAGAAACACGTTTGTGATCAAAACAATTCATTCTCATTGAGATTTATTCAGAATTTAGTTTCACACACAAAACTGGCATTTAAACTTTTATCTACATTAACACATGAAACAAAAACACTGGAGTTGAACTGAAGAAAAGAAAAGCAGGTTTCCATCATGAGGTGGACGTTGGTGCTGACGGGGACTCGGGGGACGCAGATATGTTGAGCTCCTGCAGTTTCTCTGATAACGGGGTTTGCTCTTCAAGCAGGAAGTCAGCCAGAGGCTCCACAAACTCAGTCCCAGCAACTCTCTTCCCTGTCAGGGGATCCACCACACGTCCCACTTTGTACACGATCTCGGCCACTTGGTGCTTCACGTGTTTGGCTCTGGCCTCAGGCAGCGCCTTGAGCAGGACAACATCTCCCATGGTGCACTGCTGCAAAGCATCGTGGGCAAAGTAGGTCTTCCTTTTGTTGTGGTACTGTGGATGAAAAGGGAGCAAACGCTGAGATCATTTTAGGGAAGGAGCGGCAGGCTTTAGCTTGATTTTAAAACCATTTAGCAAAGCAAGAAACACACTGTTCTCTTTCCTGTGTGACATGTGACACCAATCTTGGCATTTAGAAGCCTTCCCAGCTCGAGAGCGAACTGTCAGACTGCCAGCCAGCGTCTTTAAAATTAGAAACGACAGCAAAGTTCTCTCAAATGTGAAGCTGAGACTCTGCTAAATGTTTTAAGTGCGATATCCTGCACATATACTGATAGTGACTGGATAGTGTGGTGGTAAGATTGCCCCTTTACCCTAACTGTGTTTGGATAAAAGCGTCTGCTAAATACATAAATAAACATATACTGATCCACAGAATTCCCCAATTTCTTACTATGTCACACCGGTGCAAAAAAAAAGATGAATGGCATGTTTGCTGAATTAAATATATATATATATATATATATATATATATATATATATATTATTAGTCAAGCTAAGGAGCGAAAAAAAGGACATCTTTGAAATGTGCACCAAATTATATTTTATATTTTATTTGTGGCACATTTCATGTACAAAACAATTCAAAGTCTTTCCATAAAATAAAAGCATTGCAGCAGGAAGTGGAAGAAACATGAAAAATACATAAAAGAATATAAAAAGAAAGAAATAATATAATTAAAATGAGTTAAAATGATTAAAAACAAGCAACAGTCTGGATAAGTTAACAGATATCGTGCAGATTTCATGCATAGAAGCATGAGAAAATAAATGTTTTTAACCTGGATTTAAAAATCTCTCCATTTGGTGACAGTTTAATCTTTAATCTCTGGGTTAATCTAACCTAAATTTAACCCTATCTCTGGCAGTTTGTTCCACTTGTTTGCAGCATAGCAGCTAAATGCTGCTTCTCCAGGTTTAGTCTGGACTCTGGACTGGACCAGCTGACCCGAGTCCTTGGATCTAAGAGCTCTGCTGGGTTTATATTCTCTGAACATATCACAGATTCTGGGATTTATAAACCATCAGCAGGCTTTTAACATCTATTCTGTGACTGACTGGAAGCCAGAGTAAAGACTTTAAAGCTGGTGTGATGTGTTCAGGTGTCTTAGTGTCCCTTTGCTTTATAATAAAAAGTAAAACTGTGAAACATTCACCTTAAGCAGGTAGGGGTCCAGCACCAGCCTCGTGACTCTCACTTTGGCGGTTTTGTGCATCTTGGTCCCGATCACTTTGCCAATGATCCATTTGGCATGGACTGACGCATGTTTGACGGACATTATGCTCTGCTTCACCAAACCCTGCAACAGAGAGCGATATAATGACGTCTGAGCTCCGTCACAGTTTGTTATTCACCCACCAACAACATGTCAAACCCGGAGTTTACCTCGATATAAAACCGTTCAGTTTGTTTTACCAGAAACAAGAACCGAATCTGTGAAGATGCACTTTATCAGACGACGATGACGTAAGACAAAGAGCGGAAACAGCAGCCATTAAAATAATTATTCACGCTCCATTCAGACTCTGTTTGCCTGTGGCAGAAAAGAACAGCCAGAGCAGGAGGTTAGACACCGTAACTCACCGAAAGTAAGAAGTTTAGAAGGTCAAAAATCCTTCAGCAGCAGGGATCCTCCATGCTGATCAGACCGGCTCGTGTTGATGACGTAACTACGGCGAGTTATGAGGGACAAGCGCTTCGCGGCGTGTTTTCATTGTTTTTCGTTTTTGTTCCCGTTACATTTCACATGTTTTAATTAAATGTTATGTAAACAGACAACCCTGTATGTAATGGCACCGGTTTGCTTTTATTTTCACTTTCGTTAAGGTTAAAATCAAGTAAATCAATTTATTCAGTTCAACTCTGATATTTTAAAGCACGAGTTTTGACAGACTGCTTTAATGTGCCCCTTAACTAAGAAATGCAAGTGTTCATTTTAGCCACAAGGCGGCAGCAGAGAAACATTTCTCTATAATTCAGGAATGCACAAAAAGAAGAGGGTTCGGCACGTGCTCGGAGTGGTGCAAATCATTTCTAAAAGGCACTGCACCTGTTTAGGAAAGTTAGAGGCAAAACGTAACGCCAAGCATTGCCAGAGATGTTCATTTGCAACATCTATAATAGCAGTACGACATCCTTTGTGAGAAATAATATCTAATAATACAATATGAGAAAACTGTGATCATAAAAAAGCTGAGAGAGGAGCCCTGGTACCCTTTCCCCTCAAGATACAACCTCACCCAGGCAGAATTTGTCTTGAATGCAACTTTATGATGATTCCTGTCATTAAACTAGCTGTAAACAGCAATCTTTGCACCTAATTTATGAAACATCCACATATATCGTCCTGGTAAGAGCAATCTGAAGTTACAGTCAATACTACGACTCAGAGCTGGCAGATGCTTTGAGATGAATGAGTCAGGATTCAGCTGATGTTCCGGGGTTTAATTTCTGTACTAACTTCTGCTAACTATCAACCAAACTCACAACCCAGCTGAGGCAGACATATGCAGGGGATTCGGTCAGAAACTGGAAATTTGAGCTGATGCTGATGAGTGAAAAGTCCAGAGCTCACATAATTAAATAAGAGGAGGCCGTTAATGCCGACCCATAGTTGTAGATATATCATATATCTATCATTAAGATCGCTGCAGTATTCCCCCGTCGGAGTCTCCTCCTTCAATGACGAAGGCTGATTTTAATTCAATTATGAGGATCATTTTAACAAGATAATCACTCTGTTATCTTGTGAAGATGATCTTTTGTTTTATCTGGAGTTTATCAGAAGGAAACAAGGTGTTTGCCATCGATGCTGTGAATTATCGATCAGCCACGAGTCGTGCTGCACTGAGAGCTCTGCTGGATCTGAGCTGATATGAATGTCTGGAAGAGGGCAGAGATCAGATGCACTCATGCTACGATGCTAACAGTCGTGTCCCTCAGCAGGATCTGGCTGCAGCTCAGAGCCAACCACAGGCAGACCAGTCTGGTCTTAATCAGAGCCATGTTGTAGTAAAGCACGGGTCTGGGTCTCTGTTTCCCATTTAAGGAAGTGCAGCTTTGGTTCACCTCTGCCAGAATTACAGCATTCGCCAACTTTAGTCTCCTTCATACAAGAACACTGAGACAATTCACACAATACTGTCTGTGTTCTCTGATAGATGAAGGCTCAAAGTAACGATGCAACACATTGTCACCAGATCTCATGGAGTGATGGGGTTACAGAAGTTATGGAGCACAGTCTGGCCTTACAATGTGGAAAAGCACAGCAACAGCCTCATTATAACATCTAACTCTTATCAAATCTGAGGGAGAGCCTATAGGCTTGGTACATCCCCTGGTACCAAGCCCACATTACAATATTTACCCAAAGATAATCACATACACAGCCGGTGTTTGCACATGAGTGAACTGCCACGGTCGGTATCAGCTCTGGATCATGTGAAAGCTCTGCTGTGGGGATATAACACAGGCCTGATAGCACGTAGCCCGCGTTTGCACACATATATGTTTTCTTTGATAACACACTGACCTCCTAATCAGCGGCTTAATATTTTCAGATTAACACGCTGGAATGATGCTGGCCCACATTCTTTTGTGTAAGTTATTAGTCTCCAGATATGACACTTTAAAACAGATTACAGTGTTTGTGTATGACTTCAATCAAGGTTATCTCTGAGTTAGCCCGCTGGACCCATCCGTGAGGCCACTTTCAAACCGGAGACAGTTGAGTTATTGCACTGAATACTGGACAGATGTGATTATGAGAACAAGAGCTTAAGCAAAGGCCAGAATATCCAACAAACTTGTGTTAAATATGAGTCAAAAGGAGCTTCGTACTCCGTGTTACTCGGTGCGTTTCCAAGTAAAAATGATGATAGAAACGCCATAATTCGAATTAAAATCCCCCGATTCGCACAAATTAAAATACTCTCACTAGCGCCGGGTTTAGTTGATTCGAAAGGGGGGATGAAAACATCTGTCACCCTGATCTCTGCTTGGGGCAATTAAGGGCCTTAAATAACACCTTTTCTCCTCATGAGAGCCCCTCTAATCGCCTAATTACCCGATTCTTAATAAAGGTTCAAGTGTCTGGAAGCCGGTAAAACGTTTAGTTTGGATGGAAACATGGCAACTGTCAGAGTTTTACTGGTGGGATAAGAGGTCAAATGATCCCTCTGAAACAGCAAAGTTCTTCTTCCAATAAACTTAGTGGATATAACTAAACTTTCTAACTGGATCCTCCTCATCTCTCATGGAGTTTTGCATGTTTTATAGTCAGTGCTTCACTGGTAGGATTAGGGATATTAGAGCACTTCTGCACAAAGTGACGGAAATAGACGAAGTAGGAGAAGTTGTAGAGAAGGTATAAACGATCCCAAAGGAGGATGTTTGACCCTTAAGTACTTCCTCGCCTCTCCATAACAGCAGTTCCTGTGTAAAGCAGAGCTAAGTGTTGGACACCTTCTGCTGGTGCAGAGCCAGCAGCCAACATTTTACAGATCAACTCGAGAGGTAAATACTTTAATATAGGAGCAGAAAGTAAGACATATTTGGTCTGATTCACCTTTTCACACACAGAACATATTTATGGACACATCAGTGTCAAAGAACTCGACTCTGGAGAGTTCTACAGAATCAGAATCAAAGCATTTTTATGCTTTACTTTTATAATCCTTCACTTTTTATTCCCTCCTCTTGTACAGGCTGTGCAAAGCCTAAGATCCGCCGGTCTCTGCCTCGCTCAGCTCTGAGCAGCTTAAAGGTTGAGAGCCAGATAGCACAGCGCAGGAGGAAGGGTGAGGCTTGGCGGACAGGAAACAGCTGAGCGGCTGCTGCAGTGAGTCAGACTCTGGCAGGATAAGGTGTTTGTTTTCAGGGTAGAGTGACTGTGGGGTTAATGAAAGTGTTCCCCTGTTGGGCAGCAGCCAACATTTTACAAGAGCTGGTGATGAACAGGCAGATGTTTTTTCTGCAGGCTGCTAATTTTATCTCTTTTATGCATTATTTTTACCAGGTAAAGTGTCGGTTCTGCTTTAATCAGACTTTGGACACGCAGCTGAGACGGAGTTATTCAACTAAACTGAGTCAAACACACAGAAGACAGACTAAAAGCTGCCTTATTTCCCAGGTTTTTTCAGCTGGTCGGCCTATTTTTAATCATACTTTTAATTCTGTGATGGACTAATTAAATACTGAGACTGAATCTCGCTGTTTCACAGCTAAATAAGTTTAAGCTAGTTTATGTCCTCATGTTTAACTGGAGCTGCTGTTAAATTCTGTGGCATCAAAACAAAACTTCACCGGCTTCTTACACTCGTAAATGAGTTTAAATCTTCAGCAGTGATGAGAGCAGGCAGCTAACTGTTGGTAGTTCTTCACAAAGGGAGTTTTGACGAGTTGAAGAAGACTTGAGGAAGTGCTGAGATGTGGGCGGAGCCAAAGGAACATTTATGTAACTCTTTGAGTAAATGAGGAAGATGCAGAGTGATGCACAAAAGACATTATGAAGCTATGAGAGCTCATTTTGTGGCAAAACTAACAGATTTTACAGGGCTAACAACGGCTGGAGTGGGACTTCAGAAGAAGAAGAAGACAGAAGAAGAAGAAGAGCCTTTCTCACAAGCTGAGACCACATCCTGAGGTCTTCTGTGACATGAAAAAGAAGTTGCTCTGATGTCTTTGTTAACATAACTGAAGCATGTCACAGAAGACCTCAGGATGTTGTGTCAGCTTGTGAGAAAGGCTCTTCTTCTTCTTCTATGTCTTCTTTAAAATGAAACCTGAAAACACCTGGAAGTCCCACTCCAGCCGTAACGTCTCGGCGGGATTTATCACAAACGATGGAGAGGTAGGACCCAGATGCAGTTCAATAACTTAATAAAAAAGGTTTATTCCAAAAGGCAAAAACAGAAAATGCGGCGGAGCCGGATATCCAACTATGAAGAACTTAAAGTGTGGCAAAAAATAACAAGACTTTGGCTATGGGGTAAAAAACCTGACCTGACAAAACGTGGTATGAATGGTAAAGTGAGGATTCTGTGATGAATGAAAGGAAACCAGGAGACTAAATACTGTGGAGGGAGTGATTAATGAATGAAGTGCAGCTGATGACAATGAAGCAGGTGACATGAGTGAGATTAACAGGGGAGAAACATGGCCAGAACATGAGCTGAAAACATGAGAAACTGTTAAAACAAGACTATTAAAACATAAACTGTGACAGGATTCGGCCTTCAGTCATAATCCCGCAGATGGAGCAACCGATTCAACTCCGCTGCATCTTTCTCCTCCTCAAGCTCTGCCTCTTAAGCAATTAAGGAGAGCTTATTAACCTGATTCTCTTCTGCTTTCATTTCCCTTGTCTGTTGGCCCATGGGCAGCCAGTATGGACAGAGTCCTGTTAATGTGCTGAACTGGCCCAAGATGTTAAAACAGCACAGCAGACACATTTTGAACATCACTGAGAACCTAAATCCTCTGTTTATATGGCAGCGACTTCATGGATATCTGTTTTATTTAATGAAAAAGAATCCTTTTCAGGATATAAGACATTAAAGAAAGGAATATATCACACATCAAGGCAGGATGAGGACAAATATTCCCCCGTTAATTTAAAATAAATACTCTTTTTTACTCTTTTTTTTCTCTTTTGACATCGTTTTCTGTCTCCAGCGTTCATTATGAAGCAAAGTGTTGTCAGCAGTGCTCTCTCCTCATCTTTCTGTGCACGGTCACACTTAACCCCACAGCCAGCTTCTTCCTTAAAGTTGAGGGAGAACGCTAATAAAACCCGAGTGGAAGGTGTGACACAGAGGCAGCCGGGTTACGAAAGGCGAGAGGTTCATGCTGAGTGCCGCGTTTTCTGCCACAAAAACACATTAAGCATCACAGTAGGTCAAAGGTAACAATGTGGTATCACTTTGGCTAATGTGCTGCAAATTAAACTTCCATATTCGGGAGGGATTCGGAGAAATTCCCTGGCCAGTGACATCATCTCATCCTGTGTTTGCTGCCGCCCCCTGACCTGCTGGAAGTGAATATTCCTGACAACAGTTGGCTTTGTAATTGGACTGTAAGTGGTCTGGTGCAGGTGCTATCCTCCTCAGTACCTGTGAGGAACACAGCAGAGCGTGTGAAGTTATTTCTAGGACAATATGGTTCATATTTACAATTAAATGCAGTCATTTTCTTCACCATTCGTCTTTTTTTGCCTCCTCTTGCACTAGATTTCCTTCCTCCATCGTGCTGTCAAAGACAGAGTGGAAAAATCTGCTCAGTGTGCCACAATGTCCTGTTTAAATCTAAAGCTGGTGTGTTTGGGACAGCTTCAGAAACTGAGTTACAGGCTGCCCACAGATCCATTTCCATCCTTTTATCTGAAGATATCAATTATTACCATTTACCTTCAGTCAAGTCCACCCGTGTGCAACTAAAGCATCACATGGTCTCATTTAACACATATAAGAGCTCTGGGGCACCACTGAGTGACCAACACTGCTAACAACTGAAGCCTCCAAGAAAGCTCCGAGAAGAGGCTCCTGAGAAGTAAGGGAAAGAATGTGGTGGCACAAACCAAAGGACACCCTCTCCACAGCGAAGCTCGGCAGCAGCATCACGCTGTGGGATCCGAAACTAAGGGTGGAAAGGTGTTAAATACAGGCAACACCATGAGAAACAGCTGCTTTCAGTCTCCCAGAGAAATTAGACCCTATCCCTCTCCCAGAGAAATTAGACCCTAACCTTATCCCAGAGAAATTAGACCCCTAACCCCATCCCAGAGAAATTAGACCCTAACCATCTCCCAGAGAAATTAGACCCTAACTCTCTCCCAGAGAAATTAGACCCTATCCCTCTCCCAGAGAAATTAGACCCTAACCCTATCCCAGAGAAATTAGACCCTAACCCTATCCCAGAGAAATTAGACCCCTAACCCCATCCCAGAGAAATTAGACCCTAACCATCTCCCAGAGAAATTAGACCCTAACCATCTCCCAGAGAAATTAGACCCTATCCCTCTCCCAGAGAAATTAGACCCTAACCCTCTCCCAGAGAAATTAGACCCTAACCCTCTCCCAGAGAAATTAGACCCTAACCCTATCCCAGAAAAATTTGACCCTAACCCTCTCCCAGAGAAATTAGACCCTAACCCTCTCCCAGAGAAATTAGACCCTAACCCTCTCCCAGAGAAATTAGACCCTAACCCTCTCCCAGAGAAATTAGACCCTAACCCTCTCCCAGAGAAATTAGACCCTAACCCTCTCCCAGAGAAATTAGACTCTAACCCTATCCCAGAGAAATTAGACCCTAACCCTATCCCTCTCCCAGAGAAATTAGACCCCTAACCCTCTCCCAGAGAAATTAGACCCTAACCCTCTCCCAGAGAAATTAGACCCTAACCCTCTCCCAGAGAAATTAGACCCTAACCCTCTCCCAGAGAAATTAGACCCTAACCCTCTCCCAGAGAAATTAGACCCTAACCCTCTCCCAGAGAAATTAGACCCTACCCCTCTCCCAGAGAAATTAGACCCTAACCCTCTCCCAGAGAAATTAGACCCTATCCCTCTCCCAGAGAAATTAGACCCTAACCCTAACCCTCTCCCAGAGAAATTAGACCCTAACCCTCTCCCAGAGAAATTAGACCCCTAACCCTCTCCCAGAGAAATTAGACCCTATCCCTCTCCCAGAGAAATTAGACCCTATCCCTCTCCCAGAGAAATTAGACCCTATCCCTCTCCCAGAGAAATTAGACCCTATCCCTCTCCCAGAGAAATTAGACCCCTAACCCTATCCCTCTCCCAGAGAAATTAGACCCCTAACCCTCTCCCAGAGAAATTAGACCCTAACCCTATCCCTCTCCCAGAGAAATTAGACCCTAACCCTCTCCCAGAGAAATTAGACCCTAACCCTCTCCCAGAGAAATTAGACCCTAACCCTATCCCTCTCCCAGAGAAATTAGACCCTCTCCCAGAGAAATTAGACCCCTAACCCTAACCCTCTCCCAGAGAAATTAGACCCTAACCCTAACCCTCTCCCAGAGAAATTAGACCCTATCCCAGAGAAATTAGAGTGACGACGAGGTTCCTCTTACATCATGACAATAACCCTGCTAAACTTAAGGGTTAAGGCTAAAGTTAAGGGGACTTATTGAGATGTCTTAAAATGGCAAAAGTCAAAGTCTTCACCCAGCTTGAGGGAGCTGGAGAAGTTCTGTCCTGAATGATGATTCGGTGGCAGCAGAACAAAGGAAGGTTGTCACAGCTGAACAGCTGAAGGATGAAGTGAAACCAAATAAAAAAGTGCTTCTTAATCCATCTAATCTCATCACAGAGGCCACTATCAATTATTCCAGCCCAGTTTCTCAGAGCACTGTTGCTTTAACACTTACCGGGAACCCCCCACACGAATCTCAGTTATTACACCAACAGAAACATGATTAAGTTAAACACTGATGGAGTTAGTACACATGGACATTTCCCACTGAGCAGTGAGGTCATGGTTTTGGCTTCAGGTCTGCAGAGACCTCCAGAGATAATGGAGCGTTATCTGTGAAGACATAAAGAAAAGACTCCACTGATATGTCTGCTCTGCAAATACCAGTCAAAAATGACTAATATGGGGCATGTTTCATGGGACCCACATGAGCAATGACTGCTGCAGAAAGGTTTGAATGTTTTGATAAAGGCTCAGCAGCTGGGGTGGATTCTCAGGCCTCCACGTCATGGTAAGAGCTAGAATAAGGACAGCAGGACTTCTTGTTCTTGAAGGTGTTCCATCTCTCATCCGAAAGGCTTCCTCACCTTTAAACCACTTCTTTAAGGTCAGGTGTGTCTCTGAAGCACCTTCCCACTGTGTGGGGTCACCTGTGAGCTGTTTACCCGCCTGGTCACCAGATTCAGTGGGAATAATAGTAAAAAACTGCTTAGGTAGGGCTGAAGGATCCCAATAAGGAGGCTGAGGTGCTCTAATGTGACCTGAATGTAGCCACAGTCATCCCAACGATCTAACATCCTGGTGGCTCTGACTGTTCAGAGCTGATCTGGCTGCATGAGGAGGTCCGACACAATATTATGGCTGATCGGTGCTTTTGAGAAACATCTTAAAAGGGAGGCGGCGTATAACACTAAAGCTTTGGGTGCCATCTCATCTCATCATTAGGATTTCCTCTCATGCACCTGCTCCAGTTTTCATTCAGTTTAGGATTAACCTAACCTGGACGGGGTTTAGGGTTACCGGGGGCTCACACCAAAAGCTCACAACCCGCCGCTTCTACTGCTTCTGCCGCCGGAAGCAGCCAGAGAAGCCAGAAGCGGCCAAAGGGGCGGGGCTTATATGTATAGCAACTAGCAGATATATATAATAATCCTTCCATACATCGGTTCCCTCTTTCACCATGGATCGTACTCTGGGCCTTCTTTGTGTTTCTTTGTGTTTGCTCTGCCCTTTTCCGCTTTTTTCCACCTTTTTTTGGCCTTTTTTCCGCCTTCGGAATCCAGATCGGCTCTAATTGGCTGTCGTTGCATCGCGTCACTGCTCATTTACATAAGGTTGAGCCTTTCTCAACTCTTGAAGCTCACAACGCCGCCAGTTTACATTGAAAATGAACGGCAGCTGGCCGCTCATGATGCTTTTGGTGTGAGCCCCCGGTTAGGATTAACCTAACCTGAACGGGGATAGGATTAGGATTAACCTAACATGGATGGGGGTTAGGATTAGGATTAACCTAACTTAACCCTAACCTGGACGGGGGTTAGGATTAGGATTAACCTAACATGGACGGGGGTTAGGATTAGGATTAACCTAACATGGACGGGGGTTAGGATTAGGATTAACCTAACTTAACCCTAACCTGGACAGGGGTTAGGATTAGGATTAACCTAACATGGACGGGGGTTAGGATTAGGATTAACCTAATTTAACCCTAACATGAACAGGGGTTAGGATTAGGATTAACCTAACCTGGACAGGGGTTAGGATTAGGATTAACCTAACATGGACGGGGGTTAGGATTAGGATTAACCTAATTTAACCCTAACCTGGACGGGGGTTAGGATTAGGATTAACCTAACATGGACGGGGGTTAGGATTAGGATTAACCTAACATGGACGGGGGTTAGGATTAGGATTAACCTAACTTAACCCTAACCTGGACGGGGGTTAGGATTAGGATTAACCTAACATGGACGGGGGTTAGGATTAGGATTAACCTAATTTAACCCTAACATGGACGGGGGTTAGGATTAGGATTAACCTAACTTAACCCTAACCTGGACGGGGGTTAGGATTAGGATTAACCTAACATGGACGGGGGTTAGGATTAGGATTAACCTAATTTAACCCTAACCTGGACGGGGGTTAGGATTAGGATTAACCTAACATGGACGGGGGTTAGGATTAGGATTAACCTAATTTAACCCTAACCGGGACGGGGGTTAGGATTAGGATTAACCTAACATGGACGGGGGTTAGGATTAGGATTAACCTAACATGGACGGGGGTTAGGATTAGGATTAACCTAACTTAACCCTAACATGAACGGGGGTTAGGATTAGGATGAACCTAACCTGGACAGGGGTTAGGATTAGGATTAACCTAACATGGACGGGGGTTAGGATTAGGATTAACCTAATTTAACCCTAACATGAACAGGGGTTAGGATTAGGATTAACCTAACCTGGACAGGGGTTAGGATTAGGATTAACCTAACATGGACGGGGGTTAGGATTAGGATTAACCTAACTTAACCCTAACCTGGACGGGGGTTAGGATTAGGATTAACCTAACATGGACGGGGGTTAGGATTAGGATTAACCTAACTTAACCCTAACCTGGACGGGGGTTAGGATTAGGATTAACCTAACCTGAACGGGGATAGGATTAGGATTAACCTAACATGGACGGGGGTTAGGATTAGGATTAACCTAATTTAACCCTAACATGGACGGGGGTTAGGATTAGGATTAACCTAACCTGGACGGGGGTTAGGATTAGGATTAATTTAACATGGACGGGGGTTAGGATTGGGATTAACCTAATTTAACCCTAACATGGACGGGGTTAGGATTAGGATTAACCTAATTTAACCCTAACATGGACGGGGGTTAGGATTAGGATTAACCTAACATGGACGGGGGTTAGGATTAGGATTAACCTAATTTAACCCTAACATGGACGGGGGTTAGGATTAGGATTAACCTAATTTAACCCTAACATGGACGGGGGTTAGGATTAGGATTAACCTAACCTGGACGGGGGTTAGGATTAGGATTAATTTAACATGGACGGGGGTTAGGATTAGGATTAACCTAATTTAACCCTAACATGGACGGGGGTTAGGATTAGGATTAACCTAATTTAACCCTAACATGGACGGGGTTAGGATTAGGATTAACCTAACATGGACGGGGGTTAGGATTAGGATTAACCTAATTTAACCCTAACATGGACGGGGTTAGGATTAGGATTAACCTAACATGGACGGGGGTTAGGATTAGGATTAACCTAATTTAACCCTAACATGGACGGGGGTTAGGATTGGGATTAACCTAATTTAACCCTAACATGGACGGGGTTAGGATTAGGATTAACCTAATTTATCCCTAACATGGATGCATGTTCTAATATTGTTTCAGATCACATTGTGTTGCTCTTCTGCGAACATCATGGCTCCAGACTGGTCCTCTGGTGCCAAATCTTCCCCTTTCACATGAACGTGCCCATCTCCCACTTACCAAGCAGACACCACTCTGTGTGATCCGGATTGTTAGGTTTAGTTACCCTGGATACTCTCTGGGCCCATATGTGTGACTCTTTATGAATGTGATTTAGAAACCAGTCACGGAAACCAAGCTCTGCAAAGCAATAACCTTACATATACGTGAGTTTCCAGCCACTGGAGGCATTCTATAACCATTTATGATTAATGGCCCAGCCGAGCAGACAGCTCAGATAGTCTATAAAAAGATTACAGTAACTTCATTAGTTGTATTTTCTTTATTGCTTCTAAGAAACAGCCATCAGCGCTGCTCATAGCTTCAGTATTTAGGTCAGCCTCTCAGCAGCCAAAATGTCTCAGCTCAGTGTTTATATCACGGCTGCCCGGTTGTGTCTGATGCTATGTATGGTCAGAAGGACGGGACTTACTGCAGGTTTGCACCACAAGCAGCGCTCATGCACCCGGCTGCCAGTGTTTGAGTGGCAGCTCGCTCCACTTGTCTCATGTCTTTGTCTTGTTTTCCCTCTGAGGAGTGATTAAGCTTTTTAAGGATCGGGCTCCTCGCAGTCAGGGCTTCGGCATGCACTGGAACAGGTTTAACGTGCACGGTTAGGGTAACCTGGGGTAAGGGAGGGCTGAGTTTCTGCTTTCTTGGGTTCAGACCATCAAAGTGGACAGAGATAAGTGTAACTGCAGCATTTAAGCCCTTAAAAAAGTTAGGAATCTCAGCTCGAACCCCGTTTTTAACAGCGAACAGACCAGATTTTCTCTTGTTTGTCTGTTTATACCAGATAAATCATTGACTGTAACTCTAACCGATCGATCTTTCCACATTTAAACGAGTCTCATGCACTCTGACAGTCATCAATGAGATGCTTCAACAGCACAATCCCGTTTTGTCTCTCTAAGGCAGGCTTTTACAGACCTGGTAGTCAAATATAGCAATAGCTCTCGTTGTTTTTGTCCAACACCTAATGAAATATTTGCAAAGCTGTTGGAGCAAACAGCGCCTTCTTTCAGGGTTTCCTCTCACTTTGCTGGCAGATGCTTTAGAAAACCTGACAAACATCCCTCCCGCAGTAATGGCTGTAATTACTCTGTAGTCATCACACAGCTCAGTGATGTGCTTCATCCTTTCTGTATAGGATTCAGATGCAGCCCGGCATAAACATCTGGATGTTATGACGCCTGTAAAGGCCTGGAGTCCTTGTTAAAAACCTTCTCATTTAAATTGCTTTAATTTGGTCTGATGGCTCCTATGAAAACTACATTTACTTGTTCGGTCCTCTTCAGGATGGATGAAGAAAAGTGGGTCTAATAACACTCTCTGCCTGAATGCTGACCCGATGAACACCCACACTGCTTTATAAGCGTTATGAGACGCCTAAACTTTGTTTAATCCACACTAGTGGAGGTAAACCTGCTTATTCATGACAGGATAACCAGGTCTCAGCCTGTGTGGGCTGCTGTACATTACAGTCGGGTTGGGTTGAGAGTTTTTACTCAGCGGTCTCCCTCCTACGCAACCAGCTGGTTACCATAGAGTTTGGTGTAGAGACCACCTGCATCAGTGCCATTTAGCCTTAATCAGAGCGATAAGAAGCTGGCATGTGCGAGTTAACACATTCAGTCGGATGGCAAAGGTCACAGCTGAGGTCTAGTCTTAGTGTTGAGTGATATGAAATGACTTTAAATGGTTTTAAATCCCACTCTGTGCATCTTTTCTGAGGATTTTCGACCCTCTTAAACATCTCCAGAGGTCTTTGAGGTTGGAAGCTTCCTTTCTGCTACTTCGGTCTTCAGGACCCGACACTAAGGAGATTGAGGTTCTGGGCTTATTCAGATTGTTTCCTATTAACCGGTTTTTGACCACTGGGGCTCTGATCATAGTGTTTATATTAAGGTCAAATGTTGCCCAAATGTTTCAAATGTTTGTCTTGCTTTAGCGATATCGTGCAAAAACACATCTACATACATTGCAACTGCGTGGCTCTGCAGGAACAGGGCGTGGCTCTGTAGGAACAGGGCGTGGTTCTGCAATAACGGGGCGTGGCTCTGTAGGAACAGGGCGTGGCTCTGCAGGAACGGGGCGTGGCTCTGTAGGAACAGGGCGTGGTTCTGTAGGAACAGGGCGTGGCTCTGTAGGAACAGGGCGTGGTTCTGCGGGGACAGGGCGTGGCTCTGTAGGAACGGGGCGTGGCTCTACGGGGACAGGGCGTGGCTCTGCGGGGACAGTGCAGGTCCTATCCAGGCCCACCTGCAGAACTGACCTGTCACTGAAAATATCTGGTGCGTTATGAAATAAGACAAATAAGGTCCTGAACTGTTACCGCTTAAAAAAAGGTTAAAAAGGAGATGAGGAGAACACTTTAAGCTGGAACCAGAGTCCAAATGAAAAGAGTTTAATTATGGCCAAACGTTACAGTTAGTTTTTATTTTATCTGCATGATGAAACTGCAGCAGTATGACGAAAAAACAGAAGAGCCATCCATTAAGGATAGAGAGCCATGCACTGTGGGTGCAGATTAAACACATTTACAGTCAGTTTGGTAAGAAATAAAGTCCCGTTATCGTGCCTAAGGTCTAAACTAACTCAGCCTTCCAGGTATTTACTGTACATAATAAATCAGTGAGTCACTATGGAACAGACGCCTTAAACAGCCCATTAGGAACTATATTAAGCATCACAACCGACTGATTGATGGCATGTTAGCGGCTCAGTTTATGACGTGATGATTGTTATTCTTCCAGCCTCAGTGCAGTGAAATATGTCTTCACCGAGCAGCCATAAAACACTGGAATAAGCTCGTTAACACAAACATCTGGAGGTCTCACATTACATGAGCGATGGGCTTCACCTCCGCGCTGAGCTGAACAATTAGGCACGAGATCAGCGGAAGAATATCACTCATGTGCGCGCGCGCTGAGGCTTATTAATTATCTCACTGCGTCCGTGTTGCGTTTAGGTGCTGTCAGCGCAGCTCGCGCAACTCTTCATTATTCACTCCGAGAGAGCAGAGGGCTGAACGTGCGCTCTTCATCACAACTGGGCAACGTCCGCCTGTGTCCCTCCGCCAAAGAGACATTAGACCCGCAGCTTGTTTCCTTCGTTTGTTCATGCTTTGATTTATAGTTTAAATCTTTTTTCTAACCTAACGGGTTCCTACAAAGCCGTTTTTTCATGTTCATCGGCTGATTTATATAATTAGTCTGACATCTTACAGCATGTTGGACATCTCTTCATGACAGTTTATTTATTCATCTGTGCTCAGAGCTTTATTATAGCTATCACATGTCAGCGTCTGCCTCTAAAATGGTGCGTTTGAGGGCAGTTTCCTGTATCTGGCTCCTTTTTCTTTAATTTTATTATTATTAATGATCATATGTTCCTGTTTTGTCTCTTGTACGTTCAGTTAATCTGTAACTTTGTGTTTTGCTGCTGCCTAAAACAGGTCTCTCCTGGGTCTCATTGAGATTTTACCTGTATAAATAAAGGTTAATAAAAAAATAAGATAAATCTGGTACAATTATGCTCTCGCTCCTCAGTTCACTTGGAAATGGACCAAGAGCCACGTTTCCAGGTGCTGTAGATAAAATTTGATTTGTCATTTTTAACACCAGAGCAAATAAAGCATCAGCAGAAGCTGCTTCAGGTCCTCAGAAACATTCAGAAAGTATTGAAACTGTCTGATAGATGATAGATGAGCCCGAACCGCAGCCCTATGATGATGTCAGCAGCAGAATGAGATGACCTCCTGGTCTTAATTGCCTCCATCTGGACCTGAAGTTGTTGTTGATGACAAAGATAAACTCATCTGGATTTGTCATCTCGGTTCACTTTAACAAGGAGGTGAATTAGCTCAGATTTCACTGTGGGGGGGTCTTATCTCTGAGATCCAGTGTGAGCAGACACTGGCAGGTCCTTTGGACCCGGGCCTGCCACTGAACCTGGGGAAAGGGCCGGGGTGAAGAGGGAAAACCAACGAGGAAGAAGGAAATTATGTGTAACAAGCTGATTCTGTCAAGTTTAAGTTTAAGTTCACGAAAACGAGACGAGATTTTAAGAAAAGTACGATGACAAAATGTATGACTGGACTTTTTTCCTTCTCCTTCTTTAGGTTCTGGCAGGTTAGACGTAGCAAAGGCCCATTACTGCCCCCACAGGTCACAAATAGAAGTTTGGGAAGCTCATAAATGGTCGAGTTTAATCTCATTTTGGTTGTGAGTTGTCAGGCAAATATAAGCAACTTTTCTTTTCTTTTCTCTTTCACGCTACACATTATGTTATTAAGTATTTGGGTCCATGTTATGGGTGCAGGACTCTGAAGCTCCTCTGCAGGGGCATTAACGTCTCATTGGACACACCCAAAGCACCTGGAAGGTGTCCAGGAGCTTCCAGATGCTCAAACTAAACGGCTGTGTTTGCTGCAGAGGAGCAGCATCTCTCCCAAATGAGCCCTGCCCTGTTTTTTAAGGGTTTCAGGGTTTCAGAAAGTGTGAGAATGACACAAATAAAACAGGTAATGGACAGCTTGCCATCTGCTGTCATTCTCCTCTCTGTGATGCTCAAACTCAGCTGGAGGCAGCTCCTTTTTAAGGCCAACAAGAACCTGCAAAAAGCCAGGATTATTCTCTGCTTTTCTGCTGTGTGCCATATCAAAGCAGGCCTGGCACGAAGTGAAACGCTGACCTCAGCCCTCCTCTGACATCAGGCTGCCTGACAAAGGCTCAGTGCAAAACACGTGATGCTGAGAGTGACGCATGCACACTTATCGCTGAAGTGAGGGAACTTGGCAGGAAGAAAGGGTCTCGTTTTAATGTGCTGGTATCTGAAATCCTATCTGTGACATCACAGAGGAACGACCTTCTCATTTACGCAGAGGTCACAGCCCCACAGTGAGCCGGTGGGATTCTGACATTCCTGCACAATCTTAAGATTCTGGACTTCAGTCACAGTATCAGAGCGACACAAAAGCAACAGCGCCGCTGACCCATTACACGCTGCTCTGACCCCGCCGGGCTCTCACTTTGTGGGACCTCCTCACCAGGCTTTTCCTGTAACCCTCACGTCTCCTTTCTCCTCTCTGATGGATGGGCCCATATATCCATATATCACAGCCCTGCAGTGTTTATGCAAGGCGCTGCTCTTGATTTGGTGTTGTTTCAACCTTCCAGGGAGGCGAAGCCTTTCCTCGCCGTGCTGCGGGCCGCCATGAGTCATCAGGAGGATTTACTTTTGATGTAAAATGAGTATTATCCTCTGTCTGTTGTGTACAGTTTGCACAAAAAAAAGGTTTCCATGATGTCATTCTGCCCAGATACTTAATTACTTACTTAATTAAGCCAGTAAATGCTTAATTCTCCGGTTTTAACTGCCTTCGACATGTGGAATCACTGCTAATGGGAGCGTTTCTGAGCTGGAGATGAGCTACCCAGGGTCCCTGTGCTGTTCTCAGAGCCGGTTAAAGGCCTTTTTCCACTTATTTTATCTGTCAACGTGCTAAAAGGATGGATGTTTTATTCAGGTCGAAGCTGAGTGAAATCCTGCGATAAAAGACTTTCACTTTCACTAAAAAACAATAAAACAAACAGTATTCTGCATCTGATGTGACACTTTTGATGTAAAATGAGTATTATCCTCTGTCTATTGTGTACAGTTTGCACAAAAAAGACCTTAATTCCTTAATTACTTACTTAATTAAGCCAGTAAATGCTTAATTATCCGGTTTTAACTGCCTTCGACATGTGGAATCACTGCTAATGGGAGCGTTTCTGAGCTCAGGGTCCCTGTGCTGTTTGTCCTCAGAGCCGGTTAAAGGCCTTTTTCCACTTATTTTATCTGTCAACGTGCTAAAAGGATGGATGTTTTATTCAGGTAGAAGCTGAGTGAAATCCTGCGATAAAAAACAATAAAACAAACAGTGCTCTGTCGACATTATCTGTCAAAACGACTTGTGAACGAATGAAACTGTTGGAAAGCTGCTTGGTGACGCTGCCTGAAACTCTGGCGTCAGGCTCTAGGAGGAGGTAAATAGTTCCCAGATGCACGATGCACCTGGCAGCGTCCCACAGAGATAAAATAGTTCCAGGATGACATGTTTAAGGAAGTGGGTGGGCTCATGAGCTGCAGCCTGGCTGTTGATGCAGACCAATCAGCCTCAAACACATCTACACGCTTTAGTGTGTCCAGCCTGTCTCCGCCTTGGCCTCCATTCTCCTCTCCATCACCCCGAGGGGTTCATTCGCAGTCTGGAGGGGGTGAGCAGCTCAAAGACGGCCATATATAGCCAGCAGACGTTAGGTAAACGCTAGGTAGACGTTAGGTAAACTGAAAACAGTCAGCGGCTTCATGTGCAGCACACTGATACGCTTCTGTGGGCTGGCAGGAGTGAGCCGGTTGTGTGGATGGATGGAGGCGGACAGCAGGTGGATGAGTGACTCTGGGCCTGTCAGACTTCATGTGAATCACTCTGTTTACACACATTACCACACCGATGTGGAGAATAACACTTTGTTGAAAGCAGAGCTGGCAGCAGAGTCTGTACTTCGGTGCCCAGTCTGTTTCGGTTTATTCCTGCGGGACAACCGGCCAAATTCAGACAACATGATGTCACGTCTGCAGGTTCCCACTCCAGCTCCAGTACAATAGAGCTGAAAGTCAACACTAACAACACCGATAATCCTGTTTTTTAAACTTCACAGTCCCAGAAGAGGCCGGTGGACCTTTGGTGTAGGACTGAAGCAGCTATTGACTCCTCTGAATGATCAGTTTTCTTCTGCTTTATCCAAAATGTGTCACTTAACATGAGTTATTTAAGGCCATTCATGCTCCATACCTGCTTTTGCAGGCCTGTGGGCGAGGCTGGAGCCCAGTGACAGCTGGAATAGACAAGTTGTGAACTTGCAAAGCTGCAAAACATGCTTGTCTTTGGGCCAAACTCTTTTACTGTGAGCTGCTTTTGTGTCATTATTAACCCAAATAAGGGGGCTTTGCAACAGAAACGTACAGCCACCAGTCAGAGGACAGCTGGGAGGAAACAAAGGATCCAAAATAAAGAAAGAAACATTATTTGTTAATATATATCCCCTTTAAAAAAAAAAAGGGATGCATTTAATACTTTATGTTGCCATTGTGAAAGGGATGGTGGCGTCAAGGAAACCAGGAGATGTGCTGAAGTTGTCATTTTATCCATCCTTCCTTCTTAATGTCTGCAACAGTCGGGTTTGGATTGGTTTAAAAGCTCTCTATGTACTCTGGGAACAGGTGAGGACTGCAGCCAGGCTCCTCTTCCTCAGCCATGCCTTCTGTATTGTTTATGTTTCTGTATTCAGCAGAAGCTTTTATCCAAAGCGACTTACAAATGAAGATATAACAGCTTTATAAAAAGCTAACAATAAGCTAACAAAAAGCTAACAATAAGCTAACAATAAGCTAACAATAAGCTAACAAAAAGCTAACAATAAGCTAACAATAAGCTAACAATAAGCTAACAATAAGCTAACAAAAAGCTAACCATAAGCTAACAATAAGCTAACAATAAGCTAACAATAAGCTAACAATAAGCTAACAAAAAGCTAACAATAAGCTAACAATAAGCTAACCATAAGCTAACAAAAAGCTAACCATAAGCTAACAATAAGCTAACAATAAGCTAACAATAAGCTAACAAAAAGCTAACAATAAGCTAACAATAAGCTAACAATAAGCTAACAATAAGCTAACAAAAAGCTAACAAAAAGCTAACAATAAGCTAACAATAAGCTAACAATAAGCTAACAAAAAGCTAACAAAAAGCTAACAATAAGCTCCATAGAAGGAACCCAGGAGTCCGACTCTGTCAGAGGGGACAGAGTAGAGATAGGGTGCAGGCATAGAAGGAAGTGCAGAAAGATAAAGTGCAGAGATAGAGGGGGGAGGGAAGTACAAGGTAAGTGCTGGGATAGGAGATGCTCTCTGAAGAGCTGGGTTTTCAGGAGCTTCTTGAAGATAGACAGGGACGCCCCTGTTCTGGTAGCGCTCGGTAGGTCATTCCACCATCGTGGGACGACACATGAACAGAGTTTGGATTGTCTTAGGCGTGGTGTAGGAGCTGCTAGACGACAATCCTGGGACCAACGGAGGGACCCAGTTGGGACAGAAGCCTTTAAGAGCATTCAAGTAGATGGAGCCGTTCCATTAAGCTCTTTGTAGCTAACATCAGGGACTTGGATCTGATGCGGGCGGCTAAGGGCAGCCAGAGGAGCTCAATGAACAGAGTTTGGATTGTCTTAGGCGTGGTGTAGGAGCTGCTAGACGGACTGCAGAATGTGGTTTCACGTGCTCAAAAGTGCATGGATGAGCCTGTGTTGCTCTGAAATCTGAGTACTTTTCTGCATTAATGCTGCCGCCACAGAGGTGTGATCGAGCTTCATCATGAACACTGGAGCAGACCCATCACAGAGCCCGGCTGCTGGAAACAGTCTCTCTGTCGCCATCTTTTTATATAAAATGTGTTTATGGGCCGGAGTGTAAGGATTCAGGTTTTGTTTCATGTCACTTCCTGTTTTATTTTGAATGTTAACTCCTCCTCTGGTTCCAGATAACTCGCCCTTCCTCCCGTGTCTCCCCTGATTACCTGAGTGTTTCCACCTGTTCCCTTTGGATCCTCATGTCATATAGTCTTCGTCTCCTTTGTCTCGTTGCCAGTGTCTCCTACTTTCAGTCTTCAGTCGATCAAACCTCCTTCAGGGTTTCTGTTTTTGGATAAAGTTTTGATTTGTCTTCCAGTTTAGCCTTCTGTAACGTTTAGTAGCCGACCTGGCCCTTCCTGGTTCTGGTTCTGCCAGAGGTTTCTTCCTGGTTCTGGTTCTGCCAGAGGTTTCTTCCTGGTTCTGGTTCTGCCAGAGGTTTCTTCCTGGTTCTGGTTCTGGTTCTGCCAGAGGTTTCTTCCTGGTTCTGGTTCTGCCAGAGGTTTCTTCCTGGTTCTGGTTCTGCCAGAGGTTTCTTCCTGTTAAAGGGAGTCGTTCCTTTCCACAGTCCCTCAGGCTCAGGACGGGAGATTGGACTGAAGACGAGTTTCGGTCCAATCTGTTGGTTTCCTTAGCTCGGATATTATTTTTTTGAATTGGCTCCATATGAATTAATTGGATTATGATTACAATGAATTGAATTCCAATTGGCTTGAATTGGACTTTATTATTTAAGTGCCTTGAGATGACAATTGTTGTAATCTGGCGCTTTATAAATAAAACTGAATTGAATTGGTTTCCTCCATTTTTGGACCTTTTGTTTCTAACTTTGACAGCAGCTCAGTTATAGGAGGAGTTGTGTGACGTCGTTCCTTTGTTTAATTCTTTAGATCCTCCATCAGACGGAGAGTTTTTCTTTGTTACGCCTCGTTTAAAGAGAGCAACGGAATTTAAGTTATAATCTTTTATAGTCTTTCGTTTTCCTCCTGGAGTTTATTTTGATAAAGTTTTATCTCTGCTTTAGTTATGGAGATCTGTGCCACAGAAGTTTCTTATTTCTCTGTTGGAAGAATTAATTAAGAAGTTAAAGAACTAAAACTTCTTATTTTGACATTTATCCTACACCTGTGTCCTGCACCTGTGTCCTGCTCCTGCACCTGTGTCCTGCACCTGTGTCCTGCTCCTGCACCTGTGTCCTGCACCTGTGTCCTGCACCTGTGTCCTGCTCCTGCACCTGTGTCCTGCACCTGTGTCCTGCTCCTGCACCTGTGTCCTGTGTCCTGCACCTGTGTCCTGCACCTGTGTCCTGCACCTGTGTCCTTTGTCCTGTGTCCTTTGTCCTTTGTCCTGCTCCTGCACCTGTGTCCTGCACCTGTGTCCTGCTCCTGTGTCCTGCACCTGTGTCCTGCACCTGTGTCCTGCACCTGTGTCCTTTGTCCTGTGTCCTTTGTCCTTTGTCCTGCTCCTGCACCTGTGTCCTGCACCTGTGTCCTGTGTCCTGCACCTGTGTCCTGCACCTGTGTCCTGTGTCCTGTGTCCTTTGTCCTTTGTCCTGCTCCTGCACCTGTGTCCTGCTCCTGCACCTGTGTCCTGCTCCTGCACCTGTGTCCTGCTCCTGTGTCCTGCTCCTGCACCTGTGTCCTGCTCCTGCACCTGTGTCCTGCACCTGTGTCCTGCACCTGTGTCCTGCTCCTGCGCCTGTGTCCTGCTCCTGTGTCCTGCACCTGTGTCCTGCACCTGTGTCCTTTGTCCTGTGTCCTTTGTCCTTTGTCCTGCTCCTGCACCTGTGTCCTGCACCTGTGTCCTGCACCTGTGTCCTGTGTCCTGCACCTGTGTCCTGCACCTGTGTCCTGTGTCCTGTGTCCTTTGTCCTTTGTCCTGCTCCTGCACCTGTGTCCTGCACCTGTGTCCTGTGTCCTGCACCTGTGTCCTGCTCCTGTGTCCTGCACCTGTGTCCTGCACCTGTGTCCTGTGTCCTGCACCTGTGTCCTGCTCCTGTGTCCTGCACCTGTGTCCTGCACCTGTGTCCTGCTCCTGCACCTGTGTCCTGCACCTGTGTCCTGCTCCTGCACCTGTGTCCTGCACCTGTGTCCTGCACCTGTGTCCTGCTCCTGCACCTGTGTCCTGCACCTGTGTCCTGCTCCTGCACCTGTGTCCTGTGTCCTGCACCTGTGTCCTGCACCTGTGTCCTGCACCTGTGTCCTTTGTCCTGTGTCCTTTGTCCTTTGTCCTGCTCCTGCACCTGTGTCCTGCACCTGTGTCCTGCTCCTGTGTCCTGCACCTGTGTCCTGCACCTGTGTCCTGCACCTGTGTCCTTTGTCCTGTGTCCTTTGTCCTTTGTCCTGCTCCTGCACCTGTGTCCTGCACCTGTGTCCTGTGTCCTGCACCTGTGTCCTGCACCTGTGTCCTGTGTCCTGTGTCCTTTGTCCTTTGTCCTGCTCCTGCACCTGTGTCCTGCTCCTGCACCTGTGTCCTGCTCCTGCACCTGTGTCCTGCTCCTGTGTCCTGCTCCTGCACCTGTGTCCTGCTCCTGCACCTGTGTCCTGCACCTGTGTCCTGCACCTGTGTCCTGCTCCTGCGCCTGTGTCCTGCTCCTGTGTCCTGCACCTGTGTCCTGCACCTGTGTCCTTTGTCCTGTGTCCTTTGTCCTTTGTCCTGCTCCTGCACCTGTGTCCTGCACCTGTGTCCTGCACCTGTGTCCTGTGTCCTGCACCTGTGTCCTGCACCTGTGTCCTGTGTCCTGTGTCCTTTGTCCTTTGTCCTGCTCCTGCACCTGTGTCCTGCACCTGTGTCCTGTGTCCTGCACCTGTGTCCTGCTCCTGTGTCCTGCACCTGTGTCCTGCACCTGTGTCCTGTGTCCTGCACCTGTGTCCTGCTCCTGTGTCCTGCACCTGTGTCCTGCACCTGTGTCCTGCTCCTGCACCTGTGTCCTGCTCCTGTGACCTGCACCTGTGTCCTGCACCCTGTGTCCTGTATCCTACACCTGTGTCCTGCACCTGTGTCCTGCACCTGTGTCCTGCTCCTGCACCTGTGTCCTGCTCCTGCACCTGTGTCCTGCTCCTGCACCTGTGTCCTGCTCCTGTGTCCTGCACCTGTGTCCTGCACCTGTGTCCTGCTCCTGTGTCCTGCACCTGTGTCCTGCTCCTGCTCCTGTGTCCTGCACCTGTGTCCTGCACCCTGTGTCCTGCACCTGTGTCCTGTGTCCTGCACCTGTGTCCTGTGTCCTGCACCTGTGTCCTGCACCTGTGTCCTTTGTCCTTTGTCCTGCTCCTGCACCTGTGTCCTGTGTCCTGCACCTGTGTCCTGCACCTGTGTCCTTTGTCCTGTGTCCTTTGTCCTGTGTCCTTTGTCCTTTGTCCTGCTCCTGCACCTGTGTCCTGCACCTGTGTCCTGCACCTGTGTCCTGCACCTGTGTCCTGCTCCTGCACCCTGTGTCCTGCACCTGTGTCCTGCACCTGTGTCCTTTGTCCTGCACCTGTGTCCTGCACCTGTGTCCTGCACCTGTGTCCTGCACCTGTGTCCTTTGTCCTGCACCCTGTGTCCTGCACCCTGTGTCCTGCACCTGTGTCCTGCACCTGTGTCCTGTGTCCTGTGTCCTGCACCTGTGTCCTGTGTCCTGCACCTGTGTCCTGCACCTGTGTCCTGCACCTGTGTCCTGTGTCCTGCACCTGTGTCCTGCACCCTGTGTCCTGCACCTGTGTCCTGCACCCTGTGTCCTGCACCTGTGTCCTTTGTCCTTTGTCCTGCACCTGTGTCCTGCACCTGTGTCCTGTGTCCTGCACCTGTGTCCTTTGTCCTGCACCTGTGTCCTGCACCTGTGTCCTTTGTCCTGCACCCTGTGTCCTGCACCCTGTGTCCTGCACCTGTGTCCTGTGTCCTGCACCTGTGTCCTGTGTCCTGCACCTGTGTCCTGTGTCCTGCACCCTGTGTCCTGCACCTGTGTCCTGCACCTGTGTCCTGTGTCCTGCACCTGTGTCCTGCACCTGTGTCCTTTGTCCTGTGTCCTGCTCCTGCACCTGTGTCCTGCACCTGTGTCCTGCACCTGCACCCTGTGTCCTGCACATGTGTCCTGTGTCCTGCACCTGTGTCCTGCACCTGTGTCCTTTGTCCTGTGTCCTGCACCTGTGTCCTGCACCTGTGTCCTGCACCTGTGTCCTTTGTCCTTTGTCCTGTGTCCTGCACCTGTGTCCTGTGTCCTGCACCTGTGTCCTGTGTCCTGCACCTGTGTCCTGTGACCTGCACCTGTGTCCTGTGTCCTGTGACCTGCACCTGTGTCCTGTGTCCTGCACCTGTGTCCTGCTCCTGCACCTGTGTCCTGCACCTGTGTCCTTTGTCCTGTGTCCTTTGTCCTGTGTCCTGTGACCTGCACCTGTGTCCTGTGTCCTGCACCTGTGTCCTGTGACCTGCACCTGTGTCCTGCACCTGTGTCCTGCACCTGTGTCCTGTGTCCTGTGTCCTGCACCTGTGTCCTGTGTCCTGTGTCCTGCACCTGTGTCCTGCACCTGTGTCCTGCACCCTGTGTCCTGCACCCTGTGTCCTGCACCCTGTGTCCTGCACCTGTGTCCTGCACCCTGTGTCCTGCACCTGTGTCCTGTGTCCTGTGTCCTGCACCTGTGTCCTGTGTCCTGTGTCCTGCACCTGTGTCCTGCACCTGTGTCCTGCACCCTGTGTCCTGCGTCCTGTGTCCTGCACCTGTGTCCTGTGTCCTGTGTCCTGCACCTGTGTCCTGTGTCCTGCACCTGTGTCCTGTGTCCTGTGTCCTGCACCTGTGACCTGCATCTTTGTCCTGTGACCTGCACCTGTGTCCTTTGTCCTGTGTCCTGTGTCCTGCACCTGCACCTGTGTCCTGCACCTGTGTCCTGTGTCCTGCACCTGTGTCCTGTGTCCTGTGTCCTGCTCCTGCACCTGTGTCTTGCTCCTGTGTCCTGTGTCCTGCACCTGTGTCCTGCACCTGTGTCCTGCACCTGTGTCCTGTGTCCTGCACCTGTGTGCTGTGTCCTGCACCTGTGTCCTGTGTCCTGTGTCCTCTGTCCTCTGTCCTGTGTCCTGCACCTGTGTCGTGCACCTGTGTCCTGTGTCCTGTGTCCTGCACCTGTGTCCTGCACCTGTGTCCTGTGTCCTGTGTCCTGTGTCCTGCACCTGTGTCCTGCACCTGTGTCCTGCACCCTGTGTCCTGCACCCTGTGTCCTGCACCCGTGTCCTGCGTCCTGTGTCCTGCACCTGTGACCTGCATCTTTGTCCTGTGTCCTGCACCTGTGTCCTGTGTCCTGTGTCCTGCACCTGTGTCCTGTGTCCTGCACCCGTGTCCTGTGTCCTGTGTCCTGTGTCCTGCACCCGTGTCCTGCACCCTGTGTCCTGCACCTGTGTCCTGTGTCCTGCACCTGTGTCCTGTGTCCTGCACCTGTGTCCTGCACCTGTGTCCTGCACCCGTTTCCTGCACCTGTGTCCTGCACCCTGTGTCCTGCACCTGTGTCCTGTGTCCTGCACCTGTGTCCTGCACCTGTGTCCTGTGTCCTGCACCCTGTGTCCTGCACCTGTGTCCTGTGTCCTGTGTCCTGCACCCGTGTCCTGTGTCCTGTGTCCTGCACCCGTGTCCTGCACCCTGTGTCCTGCACCTGTGTCCTGTGTCCTGCACCTGTGTCCTGCACCCTGTGTCCTGCACCTGTGTCCTGTGTCCTGTGTCCTGCACCCGTGTCCTGCACCCTGTGTCCTGCACCTGTGTCCTGTGTCCTGCACCTGTGTCCTGCACCTGTGACCTGCATCTTTGTCCTGTGACCTGCACCTGTGTCCTTTGTCCTGTGTCCTTTGTCCTGTGTCCTTTGTCCTGTGTCCTGTGTCCTGCACCTGTGTCCTGCACCTGTGACCTGCATCTTTGTCCTGTGTCCTGCACCTGTGTCCTGTGTCCTGTGTCCTTTGTCCTGTGTCCTGTGTCCTGCACCCGTGTCCTGTGTCCTGCACCTGTGTCCTGTGTCCTGCACCTGTGTCCTGCACCTGTGACCTGCATCTTTGTCCTGTGTCCTGCACCTGTGTCCTGCACCGGTGACCTGCATCTTTGTCCTGTGTCCTGCACCTGTGTCCTGTGTCCTGCACCTGTGTCCTGTGTCCTGCACCTGTGTCCTGCATCTTTGTCCTGTGACCTGCACCTGTGTCCTTTGTCCTGTGTCCTTTGTCCTGTGTCCTGTGACCTGCACCTGTGTCCTTTGTCCTGTGTCCTGCTCCTGCACCTGTGTCTTGCTCCTGTGTCCTGCACCTGTGTCCTGCACCTGTGTCCTTTGTCCTGTGTCCTGCACCTGTGTCCTGCACCTGTGTCCTGTGTCCTGCACCTGTGTCCTGCACCTGTGACCTGCATCTTTGTCCTGTGTCCTGCACCTGTGTCCTGTGTCCTTTGTCCTGTGTCCTGTGTCCTGCACCCGTGTCCTGCACCCTGTGTCCTGCACCTGTGTCCTGTGTCCTGCACCTGTGTCCTGCACCTGTGACCTGCATCTTTGTCCTGTGTCCTGCACCTGTGTCCTGTGTCCTGCACCTGTGACCTGCATCTTTGTCCTGTGACCTGCACCTGTGTCCTGTGACCTGCACCTGTGTCCTTTGTCCTGTGTCCTGTGTCCTGTGTCCTGCACCTGTGTCCTGTGTCCTGTGTCCTGCTCCTGCACCTGTGTCTTGCTCCTGTGTCCTGTGTCCTGCACCTGTGTCCTGCACCTGTGTCCTTTGTCCTGTGTCCTGTGTCCTGCACCTGTGTCCTGCACCTGTGACCTGCATCTTTGTCCTGTGTCTTGCACCTGTGTCCTGTGTCCTGCACCCTGTGTCCTGCACCTGTGTCCTGCACCTGTGTCCTGCACCTGTGACCTGCATCTTTGTCCTGTGACCTGCACCTGTGTCCTTTGTCCTGTGTCCTTTGTCCTGCACCTGTGTCCTGCACCTGTGTCCTGTGTCCTGTGTCCTGTGTCCTGCACCTGTGTCCTGCTCCTGCACCTGTGTCTTGCTCCTGTGTCCTTTGTCCTGTGTCCTGCACCTGTGTCCTGCACCTGTGTCCTTTGTCCTGTGTCCTGTGTCCTGCACCTGTGTCCTGTGTCCTGCACCTGTGTCCTGTGTCCTGTGTCCTGCACCTGTGTCTTGCTCCTGTGTCCTGTGTCCTGCACCTGTGTCCTGTGTCCTGCACCTGTGTCCTGCACCTGTGTCCTGCACCTGTGTCCTTTGTCCTTTGTCCTGTGTCCTGCACCTGTGTCCTTTGTCCTTTGTCCTGTGTCCTGCACCTGTGTCCTGCACCTGTGTCCTGTGTCCTGCACCTGTGTCCTGCACCTGTGTCCTGCACCTGTGTCCTGTGTCCTGCACCTGTGTCCTGTGTCCTGCACCTGTGTCCTGCACCTGTGTCCTGTGTCCTGCACCTGTGTCCTGCACCTGTGTCCTGTGTCCTGCACCTGTGTCCTGTGTCCTGCACCTGTGTCCTGCGTCCTGTGTCCTGCACCTGTGTCCTGCACCCTGTGTCCTGCACCCGTGTCCTGCACCTGTGTCCTGCACCCTGTGTCCTGCACCCGTGTCCTGCACCCGTGTCCTGCACCCTGTGTCCTGCACCTGTGTCCTGCGTCCTGTGTCCTGCACCTGTGTCCTGCACCCTGTGTCCTGCACCCGTGTCCTGCACCTGTGTCCTGCACCCTGTGTCCTGCACCCGTGTCCTGCACCCGTGTCCTGCACCCGTGTCCTGCACCCGTGTCCTGCACCCGTGTCCTGCACCCGTGTCCTGCGTCCTGTGTCCTGCACCTGTGTCCTGCACCCTGTGTCCTGCACCCGTGTCCTGCACCCGTGTCCTGCACCCGTGTCCTGCACCCGTGTCCTGCACCTGTGTCCTGCACCCGTGTCCTGCACCTGTGTCCTGTGTCCTCTGTCCTGTGTCCTGTGTCCTGCACCTGTGTCCTGTGTCCTGCACCTGTGTCCTGCACCTGTGTCCTGCACCTGTGTCCTGTGTCCTGCACCTGTGTCCTGCACCTGTGTCCTGTGTCCTGCATCCTGTGTCCTGCACCTGTGTCCTGCACCTGTGTCCTGCACCCGTGTCCTGCACCTGTGTCCTGTGTCCTCTGTCCTGTGTCCTGTGTCCTGCACCTGTGTCCTGCACCTGTGTCCTGCACCTGTGTCCTGTGTCCTGCACCTGTGTCCTGTGTCCTGTGTCCTGCACCTGTGACCTGCATCTTTGTCCTGTGACCTGCACCTGTGTCCTTTGTCCTGTGTCCTGTGTCCTGCACCTGCACCTGTGTCCTGCACCTGTGTCCTGTGTCCTGCACCTGTGTCCTGTGTCCTGTGTCCTGCTCCTGCACCTGTGTCTTGCTCCTGTGTCCTGTGTCCTGCACCTGTGTCCTGCACCTGTGTCCTGCACCTGTGTCCTGTGTCCTGCACCTGTGTCCTGTGTCCTGTGTCCTCTGTCCTCTGTCCTGTGTCCTGCACCTGTGTCCTGTGTCCTGCACCTGTGTCCTGTGTCCTGTGTCCTCTGTCCTCTGTCCTGTGTCCTGCACCTGTGTCCTGCACCTGTGTCGTGCACCTGTGTCCTGTGTCCTGTGTCCTGCACCTGTGTCCTGCACCTGTGTCCTGTGTCCTGCACCTGTGTCCTGTGTCCTGCACCTGTGTCCTGCACCTGTGTCCTGTGTCCTGCATCCTGTGTCCTGCACCTGTGTCCTGCACCTGTGTCCTGCACCCGTGTCCTGCACCTGTGTCCTGTGTCCTCTGTCCTGTGTCCTGTGTCCTGCACCTGTGTCCTGCACCTGTGTCCTGCACCTGTGTCCTGTGTCCTGCACCTGTGTCCTGTGTCCTGTGTCCTGCACCTGTGACCTGCATCTTTGTCCTGTGACCTGCACCTGTGTCCTTTGTCCTGTGTCCTGTGTCCTGCACCTGCACCTGTGTCCTGCACCTGTGTCCTGTGTCCTGCACCTGTGTCCTGTGTCCTGTGTCCTGCTCCTGCACCTGTGTCTTGCTCCTGTGTCCTGTGTCCTGCACCTGTGTCCTGCACCTGTGTCCTGCACCTGTGTCCTGTGTCCTGCACCTGTGTCCTGTGTCCTGTGTCCTCTGTCCTCTGTCCTGTGTCCTGCACCTGTGTCCTGTGTCCTGCACCTGTGTCCTGTGTCCTGTGTCCTCTGTCCTCTGTCCTGTGTCCTGCACCTGTGTCCTGCACCTGTGTCGTGCACCTGTGTCCTGTGTCCTGTGTCCTGCACCTGTGTCCTGCACCTGTGTCCTGTGTCCTGTGTCCTGTGTCCTGCACCTGTGTCCTGCACCTGTGTCCTGCACCTGTGTCCTGCACCCTGTGTCCTGCACCCTGTGTCCTGCACCCGTGTCCTGCGTCCTGTGTCCTGCACCTGTGACCTGCATCTTTGTCCTGTGTCCTGCACCTGTGTCCTGTGTCCTGTGTCCTGCACCTGTGTCCTGTGTCCTGCACCCGTGTCCTGTGTCCTGTGTCCTGCACCCGTGTCCTGCACCCTGTGTCCTGCACCTGTGTCCTGTGTCCTGCACCTGTGTCCTGCACCTGTGTCCTGCACCCGTGTCCTTTGTCCTGCACCTGTGTCCTGCACCTGTGTCCTGCACCCTGTGTCCTGCACCTGTGTCCTGTGTCCTGTGTCCTGCACCCGTGTCCTGTGTCCTGTGTCCTTTGTCCTGCACCCTGTGTCCTGCACCTGTGTCCTTTGTCCTGCACCTGTGTCCTGCACCTGTGTCCTGTGTCCTGCACCTGTGTCCTGCACCCTGTGTCCTGCACCTGTGTCCTGTGTCCTGTGTCCTGCACCCGTGTCCTGTGTCCTGTGTCCTGCACCCGTGTCCTGCACCCTGTGTCCTGCACCTGTGTCCTGTGTCCTGCACCTGTGTCCTGCACCCTGTGTCCTGCACCTGTGTCCTGTGTCCTGTGTCCTGCACCCGTGTCCTGCACCCTGTGTCCTGCACCTGTGTCCTGTGTCCTGCACCTGTGTCCTGCACCTGTGACCTGCATCTTTGTCCTGTGTCCTGCACCTGTGTCCTGTGTCCTGTGTCCTTTGTCCTGTGTCCTGTGTCCTGTGTCCTAAACCCGTGTCCTGTGTCCTGCACCTGTGTCCTGTGTCCTGCACCTGTGTCCTGCACCTGTGACCTGCATCTTTGTCCTGTGTCCTGCACCTGTGTCCTGTGTCCTGTGTCCTTTGTCCTGTGTCCTGTGTCCTGTGTCCTAAACCCGTGTCCTGTGTCCTGCACCTGTGTCCTGTGTCCTGCACCTGTGTCCTGCACCTGTGTCCTGTGTCCTGCACCTGTGTCCTGCACCTGTGACCTGCATCTTTGTCCTGTGTCCTGCACCTGTGTCCTGTGTCCTGTGTCCTTTGTCCTGTGTCCTGTGTCCTGTGTCCTAAACCCGTGTCCTGTGTCCTGCACCTGTGTCCTGTGTCCTGCACCTGTGTCCTGCACCTGTGTCCTGTGTCCTGCACCTGTGTCCTGCACCTGTGACCTGCATCTTTGTCCTGTGTCCTGCACCTGTGTCCTGCACCGGTGACCTGCATCTTTGTCCTGTGTCCTGCACCTGTGTCCTGTGTCCTGCACCTGTGTCCTGTGTCCTGCACCTGTGTCCTGCATCTTTGTCCTGTGACCTGCACCTGTGTCCTTTGTCCTGTGTCCTTTGTCCTGTGTCCTGTGACCTGCACCTGTGTCCTTTGTCCTGTGTCCTGCTCCTGCACCTGTGTCCTTTGTCCTGTGTCCTTTGTCCTGTGTCCTGTGACCTGCACCTGTGTCCTTTGTCCTGTGTCCTGCTCCTGCACCCTGTGTCCTGCACCTGTGTCCTGTGTCCTGTGTCCTGCACCCGTGTCCTGTGTCCTGTGTCCTGCACCCGTGTCCTGCACCCTGTGTCCTGCACCTGTGTCCTGCACCTGTGACCTGCATCTTTGTCCTGTGACCTGCACCTGTGTCCTTTGTCCTGTGTCCTTTGTCCTGTGTCCTGTGTCCTGCACCTGTGTCCTGCACCTGTGTCCTGTGTCCTGCACCTGTGTCCTGCACCTGTGTCCTGTGTCCTGCACCTGTGTCCTGCACCTGTGACCTGCATCTTTGTCCTGTGTCCTGCACCTGTGTCCTGTGTCCTTTGTCCTGTGTCCTGTGTCCTGTGTCCTGCACCCGTGTCCTGCACCCTGTGTCCTGCACCTGTGTCCTGTGTCCTGCACCTGTGTCCTGCACCTGTGACCTGCATCTTTGTCCTGTGACCTGCACCTGTGTCCTTTGTCCTGTGTCCTTTGTCCTGTGTCCTGTGACCTGCACCTGTGTCCTTTGTCCTGTGTCCTGTGTCCTGTGTCCTGCACCTGTGTCCTGTGTCCTGTGTCCTGCTCCTGCACCTGTGTCTTGCTCCTGTGTCCTGTGTCCTGCACCTGTGTCCTGCACCTGTGTCCTTTGTCCTGTGTCCTGTGTCCTGCACCTGTGTCCTGCACCTGTGACCTGCATCTTTGTCCTGTGTCTTGCACCTGTGTCCTGTGTCCTGCACCCTGTGTCCTGCACCTGTGTCCTGCACCTGTGTCCTGCACCTGTGACCTGCATCTTTGTCCTGTGACCTGCACCTGTGTCCTTTGTCCTGTGTCCTTTGTCCTGCACCTGTGTCCTGCACCTGTGTCCTGTGTCCTGTGTCCTGTGTCCTGCACCTGTGTCCTGTGTCCTGTGTCCTGCTCCTGCACCTGTGTCTTGCTCCTGTGTCCTTTGTCCTGTGTCCTGCACCTGTGTCCTGCACCTGTGTCCTTTGTCCTGTGTCCTGTGTCCTGCACCTGTGTCCTGTGTCCTGCACCTGTGTCCTGTGTCCTGTGTCCTGCACCTGTGTCTTGCTCCTGTGTCCTGTGTCCTGCACCTGTGTCCTGTGTCCTGCACCTGTGTCCTGCACCTGTGTCCTGCACCTGTGTCCTTTGTCCTTTGTCCTGTGTCCTGCACCTGTGTCCTTTGTCCTTTGTCCTGTGTCCTGCACCTGTGTCCTGCACCTGTGTCCTGTGTCCTGCACCTGTGTCCTGCACCTGTGTCCTGCACCTGTGTCCTGTGTCCTGCACCTGTGTCCTGTGTCCTGCACCTGTGTCCTGCACCCGTGTCCTGCACCTGTGTCCTGCACCTGTGTCCTGCACCTGTGTCCTGCGTCCTGTGTCCTGCACCTGTGTCCTGCACCCGTGTCCTGCACCCGTGTCCTGCACCTGTGTCCTGCACCTGTGTCCTGTGTCCTGCACCTGTGTCCTGTGTCCTGCACCTGTGTCCTGCACCTGTGTCCTGCACCCGTGTCCTGCACCTGTGTCCTGCACCCGTGTCCTGCACCTGTGTCCTGCACCCGTGTCCTGCACCTGTGTCCTGTGTCCTCTGTCCTGTGTCCTGTGTCCTGCACCTGTGTCCTGTGTCCTGCACCTGTGTCCTGCACCTGTGTCCTGCACCTGTGTCCTGTGTCCTGCACCTGTGTCCTGCACCTGTGTCCTGTGTCCTCTGTCCTGTGTCCTGTGTCCTGCACCTGTGTCCTGCACCTGTGTCCTGTGTCCTCTGTCCTGTGTCCTGCATCCTGTGTCCTGCACCTGTGTCCTGCACCTGTGTCCTGCACCTTTGTCCTGTAACCTGCACCTGTGTCCTTTGTCCTGTGTCCTGTGTCCTGCTCCTGCACCTGTGTCTTGCTCCTGTGTCCTGTGTCCTGCACCTGTGTCCTGCACCTGCACCTGTGTCCTGTGTCCTCTGTCCTGTGTCCTGCACCTGTGTCCTGCACCTGTGACCTGCACCTGTGTCCTGTGTCCTGCACCTGTGACCTGCACCTGTGTCCTTTGTCCTGTGTCCTGCACCTGCACCTGTGTCCTGCACCCTGTGTCCTGCACCTGTGTCCTGCACCTGTGTCCTTTGTCCTGCACCTGTGTCCTGCACCTGTGTCCTGTGTCCTGCACCTGTGTCCTTCACCTGTGTCCTTTGTCCTGTGTCCTGTGTCCTGCACCTGCACCTGTGTCCTGCACCTGTGTCCTGCTCCTGCACCTGTGTCCTGTGTCCTGCACCTGTGTCCTGCTCCTGCACCTGTGTCCTTTGTCCTTTGTCCTGCACCTGTGTCCTGCACCTGTGTCCTGTGTCCTGCACCTGTGTCCTGCACCTGTGTCCTGTGTCCTGCTCCTGTGTCCTGCACCTGTGGCCTGTGTCCTGCACCTGTGTCCTGCACCTGTGTCCTTCGTCCTGTGTCCTTTGTCCTGTGTCCTGCACCTGTGTCCTGTGTCCTGCACCTGTGTCCTGTGTCCTGCACCTGTGTCCTGTGTCCTGCACCTGTGTCCTGTGTCCTGCACCTGTGTCCTGCACCTGTGTCCTGTGTCCTGCACCTGTGTCCTGTGACCTGCACCTGTGTCCTGTGTCCTGCACCTGTGTCCTGTGTCCTGCACCTGTGTCCTGCACCTGTGTCCTGCTCCTGTGTCCTGTGTCCTGCACCTGTGTCCTGCACCTTTGTCCTGTGACCTGCACCTGTGTCCTGCACCTGCACCTGTGTCCTGTGTCCTCTGTCCTGTGTCCTGCACCTGTGTCCTGCACCTGTGTCCTGCACCTGTGTCCTTCGTCCTGTGTCCTTTGTCCTGTGACCTGCACCTGTGTCCTGTGTCCTGCATCCTGTGTCCTGCACCTGTGTCCTGCACCTGTGTCCTGCACCCGTGTCCTGCACCTGTGTCCTGTGTCCTGTGTCCTCTGTCCTGTGTCCTGTGTCCTGCACCTGTGTCCTGCACCTGTGTCCTGCACCTGTGTCCTGCTCCTGTGTCCTGCACCTGTGTCCTGCACCTGTGTCCTGCACCTGTGTCCTGCTCCTGTGTCCTGCACCTGTGTCCTGCACCTGTGTCCTGCACCTGTGTCCTGTGTCCTCTGTCCTGTGTCCTGCATCCTGTGTCCTGCACCTGTGTCCTGCACCTGTGTCCTGTGTCCTGTGTCCTGCTCCTGCACCTGTGTCTTGCTCCTGTGTCCTTTGTCCTTTGTCCTGCTCCTGCACCTGTGTCCTGCACCTGTGTCCTGCTCCTGTGTCCTGCACCTGTGTCCTGCACCTGTGTCCTGCACCTGTGTCCTGTGTCCTCTGTCCTGTGTCCTGCATCCTGTGTCCTGCACCTGTGTCCTGCACCTGTGTCCTGTGTCCTGTGTCCTGCTCCTGCACCTGTGTCTTGCTCCTGTGTCCTTTGTCCTGTGTCCTGCACCTGTGTCCTGCACCTGTGTCCTTTGTCCTGTGTCCTGTGTCCTGCACCTGTGTCCTGTGTCCTGCACCTGTGTCCTGTGTCCTGTGTCCTGCACCTGTGTCTTGCTCCTGTGTCCTGTGTCCTGCACCTGTGTCCTGTGTCCTGCACCTGTGTCCTTTGTCCTTTGTCCTGTGTCCTGCACCTGTGTCCTTTGTCCTTTGTCCTGTGTCCTGCACCTGTGTCCTGCACCTGTGTCCTGTGTCCTGCACCTGTGTCCTGCACCTGTGTCCTGCACCTGTGTCCTGTGTCCTGCACCTGTGTCCTGTGTCCTGCACCTGTGTCCTATGTCCTGCATCCTGTGTCCTGCACCCGTGTCCTATGTCCTGCATCCTGTGTCCTGCACCTGTGTCCTGCACCTGTGTCCTGCGTCCTGTGTCCTGCACCTGTGTCCTGCACCCTGTGTCCTGCACCCGTGTCCTGCACCCGTGTCCTGCACCCGTGTCCTGCACCCGTGTCCTGCACCTGTGTCCTGCACCCGTGTCCTGCACCCGTGTCCTGCACCCGTGTCCTGCACCCGTGTCCTGCACCTGTGTCCTGCACCTGTGTCCCGTGTCCTGCACCCGTGTCCTGCACCTGTGTCCTGCACCCGTGTCCTGCACCTGTGTCCTGCACCCGTGTCCTGCACCTGTGTCCTGTGTCCTCTGTCCTGTGTCCTGTGTCCTGCACCTGTGTCCTGTGTCCTGCACCTGTGTCCTGCACCTGTGTCCTGCACCTGTGTCCTGTGTCCTGCACCTGTGTCCTGCACCTGTGTCCTGTGTCCTCTGTCCTGTGTCCTGTGTCCTGCACCTGTGTCCTGCACCTGTGTCCTGTGTCCTCTGTCCTGTGTCCTGCACCTGTGTCCTGCACCTGTGTCCTGCACCTTTGTCCTGTAACCTGCACCTGTGTCCTTTGTCCTGTGTCCTGTGTCCTGCTCCTGCACCTGTGTCTTGCTCCTGTGTCCTGTGTCCTGCACCTGCACCTGTGTCCTGTGTCCTCTGTCCTGTGTCCTGCACCTGTGTCCTGCACCTGTGTCCTGCACCTGTGTCCTTTGTCCTTTGTCCTGTGTCCTGCACCTGTGTCCTTTGTCCTTTGTCCTGTGTCCTGCACCTGTGTCCTGCACCTGTGTCCTGTGTCCTGCACCTGTGTCCTGCACCTGTGTCCTGCACCTGTGTCCTGTGTCCTGCACCTGTGTCCTGTGTCCTGCACCCGTGTCCTATGTCCTGCATCCTGTGTCCTGCACCTGTGTCCTGCACCTGTGTCCTGCGTCCTGTGTCCTGCACCTGTGTCCTGCACCCTGTGTCCTGCACCCGTGTCCTGCACCCGTGTCCTGCACCCGTGTCCTGCACCCGTGTCCTGCACCCGTGTCCTGCACCCGTGTCCTGCACCTGTGTCCTGCACCTGTGTCCCGTGTCCTGCACCCGTGTCCTGCACCTGTGTCCTGCACCCGTGTCCTGCACCTGTGTCCTGCACCCGTGTCCTGCACCTGTGTCCTGTGTCCTCTGTCCTGTGTCCTGTGTCCTGCACCTGTGTCCTGTGTCCTGCACCTGTGTCCTGCACCTGTGTCCTGCACCTGTGTCCTGTGTCCTGCACCTGTGTCCTGCACCTGTGTCCTGTGTCCTCTGTCCTGTGTCCTGTGTCCTGCACCTGTGTCCTGCACCTGTGTCCTGTGTCCTCTGTCCTGTGTCCTGCATCCTGTGTCCTGCACCTGTGTCCTGCACCTGTGTCCTGCACCTTTGTCCTGTAACCTGCACCTGTGTCCTTTGTCCTGTGTCCTGTGTCCTGCTCCTGCACCTGTGTCTTGCTCCTGTGTCCTGTGTCCTGCACCTGCACCTGTGTCCTGTGTCCTCTGTCCTGTGTCCTGCACCTGTGTCCTGCACCTGTGACCTGCACCTGTGTCCTGTGTCCTGCACCTGTGACCTGCACCTGTGTCCTTTGTCCTGTGTCCTGCACCTGCACCTGTGTCCTGCACCCTGTGTCCTGCACCTGTGTCCTGCACCTGTGTCCTTTGTCCTTTGTCCTGCACCTGTGTCCTGCACCTGTGTCCTGTGTCCTGCACCTGTGTCCTTCACCTGTGTCCTTTGTCCTGTGTCCTGTGTCCTGCACCTGCACCTGTGTCCTGCACCTGTGTCCTGCTCCTGCACCTGTGTCCTTTGTCCTTTGTCCTGCACCTGTGTCCTGCACCTGTGTCCTGTGTCCTGCACCTGTGTCCTGCACCTGTGTCCTGTGTCCTGCTCCTGTGTCCTGCACCTGTGGCCTGTGTCCTGCACCTGTGTCCTGCACCTGTGTCCTTCGTCCTGTGTCCTTTGTCCTGTGACCTGCACCTGTGTCCTGTGTCCTGCACCTGTGTCCTGTGTCCTGCACCTGTGTCCTGTGTCCTGCACCTGTGTCCTGTGTCCTGCACCTGTGTCCTGTGTCCTGCACCTGTGTCCTGCACCTGTGTCCTGCTCCTGTGTCCTGTGTCCTGCACCTGTGTCCTGTGACCTGCACCTGTGTCCTGTGTCCTGCACCTGTGTCCTGTGTCCTGCACCTGTGTCCTGCACCTGTGTCCTGCTCCTGTGTCCTGTGTCCTGCACCTGTGTCCTGCACCTGTGTCCTGCTCCTGTGTCCTGTGACCTGCACCTGTGTCCTGCACCTGCACCTGTGTCCTGTGTCCTCTGTCCTGTGTCCTGCACCTGTGTCCTGCACCTGTGTCCTGCACCTGTGTCCTTCGTCCTGTGTCCTTTGTCCTGTGACCTGCACCTGTGTCCTGTGTCCTGCATCCTGTGTCCTGCACCTGTGTCCTGCACCTGTGTCCTGCACCCGTGTCCTGCACCTGTGTCCTGTGTCCTCTGTCCTGTGTCCTGTGTCCTGCACCTGTGTCCTGCACCTGTGTCCTGCACCTGTGTCCTGTGTCCTGCACCTGTGTCCTGCACCTGTGTCCTGTGTCCTCTGTCCTGTGTCCTGCATCCTGTGTCCTGCACCTGTGTCCTGCACCTGTGTCCTGTGTCCTGCACCTTTGTCCTGTGACCTGCACCTGTGTCCTTTGTCCTGTGTCCTGTGTCCTGCTCCTGCACCTGTGTCTTGCTCCTGTGTCCTGTGTCCTGCACCTGTGTCCTGCACCTGCACCTGTGTCCTGTGTCCTCTGTCCTGTGTCCTGCACCTGTGTCCTGCACCTGTGACCTGCACCTGTGTCCTGTGTCCTGCACCTGTGACCTGCACCTGTGTCCTTTGTCCTGTGTCCTGCACCTGCACCTGTGTCCTGCACCCTGTGTCCTGCACCTGTGTCCTGCACCTGTGTCCTTTGTCCTTTGTCCTGCACCTGTGTCCTGCACCTGTGTCCTGTGTCCTGCACCTGTGTCCTTCACCTGTGTCCTTTGTCCTGTGTCCTGTGTCCTGTGTCCTGCACCTGCACCTGCACCTGTGTCCTGCACCTGTGTCCTGCTCCTGCACCTGTGTCCTGTGTCCTGCACCTGTGTCCTGCTCCTGCACCTGTGTCCTTTGTCCTTTGTCCTGCACCTGTGTCCTGCACCTGTGTCCTGTGTCCTGCACCTGTGTCCTGCACCTGTGTCCTGTGTCCTGCTCCTGTGTCCTGCACCTGTGGCCTGTGTCCTGCACCTGTGTCCTGCACCTGTGTCCTTCGTCCTGTGTCCTTTGTCCTGTGACCTGCACCTGTGTCCTGCACCTGTGTCCTGCACCTGTGTCCTGCTCCTGTGTCCTGTGTCCTGCACCTGTGTCCTGCACCTGTGTCCCGCTCCTGTGTCCTGTGTCCTGCACCTGTGTCCTGCACCTGTGTCCTGCACCTGTGTCCTGCACCTGTGTCCTTTGTCCTTTGTCCTGTGTCCTGCACCTGTGTCCTTTGTCCTTTGTCCTGTGTCCTGCACCTGTGTCCTGCACCTGTGTCCTGTGTCCTGCACCTGTGTCCTGCACCTGTGTCCTGCACCTGTGTCCTGTGTCCTGCACCTGTGTCCTGTGTCCTGCACCTGTGTCCTGCACCCGTGTCCTATGTCCTGCATCCTGTGTCCTGCACCTGTGTCCTGCACCTGTGTCCTGCGTCCTGTGTCCTGCACCTGTGTCCTGCACCCTGTGTCCTGCACCCGTGTCCTGCACCCGTGTCCTGCACCCGTGTCCTGCACCTGTGTCCTGCACCTGTGTCCCGTGTCCTGCACCCGTGTCCTGCACCTGTGTCCTGCACCCGTGTCCTGCACCTGTGTCCTGCACCCGTGTCCTGCACCTGTGTCCTGTGTCCTCTGTCCTGTGTCCTGTGTCCTGCACCTGTGTCCTGTGTCCTGCACCTGTGTCCTGCACCTGTGTCCTGCACCTGTGTCCTGTGTCCTGCACCTGTGTCCTGCACCTGTGTCCTGTGTCCTCTGTCCTGTGTCCTGTGTCCTGCACCTGTGTCCTGCACCTGTGTCCTGTGTCCTCTGTCCTGTGTCCTGCATCCTGTGTCCTGCACCTGTGTCCTGCACCTGTGTCCTGCACCTTTGTCCTGTAACCTGCACCTGTGTCCTTTGTCCTGTGTCCTGTGTCCTGCTCCTGCACCTGTGTCTTGCTCCTGTGTCCTGTGTCCTGCACCTGCACCTGTGTCCTGTGTCCTCTGTCCTGTGTCCTGCACCTGTGTCCTGCACCTGTGACCTGCACCTGTGTCCTGTGTCCTGCACCTGTGACCTGCACCTGTGTCCTTTGTCCTGTGTCCTGCACCTGCACCTGTGTCCTGCACCCTGTGTCCTGCACCTGTGTCCTGCACCTGTGTCCTTTGTCCTTTGTCCTGCACCTGTGTCCTGCACCTGTGTCCTGTGTCCTGCACCTGTGTCCTTCACCTGTGTCCTTTGTCCTGTGTCCTGTGTCCTGCACCTGCACCTGTGTCCTGCACCTGTGTCCTGCTCCTGCACCTGTGTCCTTTGTCCTTTGTCCTGCACCTGTGTCCTGCACCTGTGTCCTGTGTCCTGCACCTGTGTCCTGCACCTGTGTCCTGTGTCCTGCTCCTGTGTCCTGCACCTGTGGCCTGTGTCCTGCACCTGTGTCCTGCACCTGTGTCCTTCGTCCTGTGTCCTTTGTCCTGTGACCTGCACCTGTGTCCTGTGTCCTGCACCTGTGTCCTGTGTCCTGCACCTGTGTCCTGTGTCCTGCACCTGTGTCCTGTGTCCTGCACCTGTGTCCTGTGTCCTGCACCTGTGTCCTGCACCTGTGTCCTGCTCCTGTGTCCTGTGTCCTGCACCTGTGTCCTGTGACCTGCACCTGTGTCCTGTGTCCTGCACCTGTGTCCTGTGTCCTGCACCTGTGTCCTGCACCTGTGTCCTGCTCCTGTGTCCTGTGTCCTGCACCTGTGTCCTGCACCTGTGTCCTGCTCCTGTGTCCTGTGACCTGCACCTGTGTCCTGCACCTGCACCTGTGTCCTGTGTCCTCTGTCCTGTGTCCTGCACCTGTGTCCTGCACCTGTGTCCTGCACCTGTGTCCTTCGTCCTGTGTCCTTTGTCCTGTGACCTGCACCTGTGTCCTGTGTCCTGCATCCTGTGTCCTGCACCTGTGTCCTGCACCTGTGTCCTGCACCCGTGTCCTGCACCTGTGTCCTGTGTCCTCTGTCCTGTGTCCTGTGTCCTGCACCTGTGTCCTGCACCTGTGTCCTGCACCTGTGTCCTGTGTCCTGCACCTGTGTCCTGCACCTGTGTCCTGTGTCCTCTGTCCTGTGTCCTGCATCCTGTGTCCTGCACCTGTGTCCTGCACCTGTGTCCTGTGTCCTGCACCTTTGTCCTGTGACCTGCACCTGTGTCCTTTGTCCTGTGTCCTGTGTCCTGCTCCTGCACCTGTGTCTTGCTCCTGTGTCCTGTGTCCTGCACCTGTGTCCTGCACCTGCACCTGTGTCCTGTGTCCTCTGTCCTGTGTCCTGCACCTGTGTCCTGCACCTGTGACCTGCACCTGTGTCCTGTGTCCTGCACCTGTGACCTGCACCTGTGTCCTTTGTCCTGTGTCCTGCACCTGCACCTGTGTCCTGCACCCTGTGTCCTGCACCTGTGTCCTGCACCTGTGTCCTTTGTCCTTTGTCCTGCACCTGTGTCCTGCACCTGTGTCCTGTGTCCTGCACCTGTGTCCTTCACCTGTGTCCTTTGTCCTGTGTCCTGTGTCCTGTGTCCTGCACCTGCACCTGCACCTGTGTCCTGCACCTGTGTCCTGCTCCTGCACCTGTGTCCTGTGTCCTGCACCTGTGTCCTGCTCCTGCACCTGTGTCCTTTGTCCTTTGTCCTGCACCTGTGTCCTGCACCTGTGTCCTGTGTCCTGCACCTGTGTCCTGCACCTGTGTCCTGCACCTGCACCTGTGTCCTGTGTCCTCTGTCCTGTGTCCTGCACCTTTGTCCTGCACCTGTGTCCTTCGTCCTGTGTCCTTTGTCCTGTGACCTGCACCTTTGTCCTTTGTCCTGCACCTGTGTCCTGCACCTGTGTCCTGTGTCCTGCACCTGTGTCCTGCACCTTTGTCCTGTGACCTGCACCTGTGTCCTGTGTCCTGTGTCCTTTGTCCTTTGTCCTGCCGGTTTCTGGCCCGGAGAGGCTGATGAGTTTATCATGTCTTTGCTGCACGATAAAGTTTGAAGTGGCTTTTGAGAACCTCCTCGACAAACGTTGCTGAATCAGGTAAAAACCTCTAACAAACAGAGATTTGAATGATGGGTTTTCCGGTTTGTCACCGTTTTTAATTGTTCTGAATCGATGCAGGACTTCTTTAACTCTGAGAATAAGAACAACAGTCTATAAAGTCTGATGCTTCTCTCTAAACTGACAACTCAGCACATCCATGTTCTAATAATCACTCAGAAGGCTTTGGGATAAAGCTCCATCCATCACAGGCCTGGTAAACTCAAATCTACAGTTTAAACTCTCCGGACTTTCACGCCACACACAACCCGATGTGAGGAAATCAAAAGCAGAACTGGTCCTGTTGCATTAATGTTACTGAGTGGAATTACATCACCGTGAAGGACTGACTCAGGATGCATGTAGAAAGCAACTGAAACCGGTTGCTTTGACGCCCTCCACTGTTGGAGGCTCAGAGGAACATGTGTTACTCCTCATTTCACAGCCAGTCTCAGGTTTAAGACCCAGGGAATGGCTTGAGATTTGACTCCCAATGCAAAGAGGACAATTAATCTTTTAATGAGTGTGCTGCAGGGGGGAAACTGGAGTTTATAGAAGCCAAATGCAAGGAATTTGAACTATCTAAGTTACATTTATGAATATAAATAGAAAAGTAACATATGGCTTGGATTAGCAATTCGGAGGGGATCATAATTTTAAATGTGTGTTCTGTGCTTATTCTATGCCTTACGTCACACTTGTATTAATAACCACAAGATTAAAGCATGCATATGGCTTTTAGCATGTACTTTTGATTCTCCCGTCATTCTTCAGTTATTATTACTTCAGCATTAGTTCACTGCATACCTATGCAGCTCCATCAAAGCCAAACACAATGCACACCAGGGCAGAAAATGGGGCAATAAAACGACCCTTTAAGACCAATTATGGGTGCTCAGGTAGCTCTGAGCAGCCAAATGTTTCTGGACCACAGAAACTGACCTTTCAGGTGATAAACTCTCACTCTGAACCTGAAGCTGATGGATCAGGCAGCAGCTCTGCACTGGGTTTGATTCTCCTTCTGGTTCATAAGCTCATCTTGGATTACCTTCATGAGATATCAGTTTTAGGACGAAAAAGGATTTATTTAAAGACCCGATACTCTTATGCTCCCCCACAAGGTCAGAAAACTGTCCACTTAAACACTGTGAAGCTCCATTTTTCTTCCAGAGCACAGGAGGACTGGAGTGTTTCCCCCATAAGTGTGGGGGTATCTCATTTACCCCCCCATCTGTTTCCAGGCCCATTACCTCCAGAGAAATGCTTCTCCTGCCAGACTCAGACATCTGCCCCAGGAACCAGGACAGGACCCAGCAGTCCAAACATGGAGAGAAAGCCTTAACAACACCACCAGTCGAAATAAAACACTGATTGCTTCCAGGTATCCTGAACTGTGTGTCTGTAAAGCAGCTGGACGACCAAAAAAACAACCATTCCTCCGGTACTTTACCCTCATTTCCACATTATTTCACCTTTTCGTTGACCTCCTCCATCCACCTGATTTCTTCTCTGCTTCCAGAGTTTTCTTTTTAATTAAACATGACAGTATTTAGGCATCTGAAACACACTTCACTAACACATTTTTATGTTAGTGACGGGTAAAGAAGGAGAAAAGCAGTCATTTTTATCTAAATATCTCATTTATAGACGCTCTCTCTCTAAGTCTCTCTCTTCTTGGCTGTAGAAACTCAGAAAAATGCAGCTCCACAGTCACCGGAGGGTTAAAACAAACCACTTTAGTTTAAAACTGTGTGTTTTCTCTCCCCCCTTTCCTTGTCCATCTTTCCCTCTGCACCTCCTAACCAGTTACAGAGTATCCTGTTTTGCATCCTTACCCCCCCCTCTCACACATTTCCCTCCTTCTTCCTAAAGGCCTCGTTGAGCCCTGATAGGCTTGCTGGGGATAAAACCTGGGGGCTGTGGGAGAAGAGGGACACTTTGGAGCGAGATGGCGAGAAGGACGGCGGTCACATACCTGCACGGCGTGCTTCTCCTGGCTCTGTGGAAACCCTCGCTTCAGGGAGGTAGGTCCTCACCCTGCATGTGTGCACAGCTCTGCAGCACCTGTGGCTCAGGTGGATGCTTCAGGTAGCAGTGCTTTCTGTCCAAAGTTCAGGATGTTTTAGGTGAGATTCTTCTCTGGGCAGGAGTCTGTGGAGGATGATGGACCGAAAGGTTTTCAGCAAAAGACTCTGAATGTTCTCTGAATAAATAAATCTTTGTAAAATGATTTTAAAGTCGTGCTGCTTTAACTTGCTTTGTCAGGATGAACCACTCAAGCTCTCTTTGGCTCACAGCTCAGGTGAGATTTTCACATCAACTCAGTTCTGGAGAGAACTTTTGATCCGGTTCTGTTAAATTCTAACGAGAAGCTTGAGCTTCAGATCTTTATTCTATAGACTTTTGGGGCTTTAAGCTTTTTTTCTAAACACTTTTTTAGAAAAGATGGCTTCACAGTATCGTGCAGCCAGTGGAGCAACAAGACAAGTTGTTTCTTTTCTTTCATCTGGCTTCACTTATTTGCTGTGGAGTTCGTTTATTTCAGCTTAAATCACAACTAAACTGTAAATTCCTGACAACAGCAAGAATTACAAACACTTTGGGAGGTTTCTCCCTGCAGGCCAGCTGGCACCACTTGATTTACTTTGGCTTATACAAAAGGTGATCAACACATTCCTGCTTCATTTGATCACCCAATAACGGCATCGAGCCAAAGAGCAACAGGTGACGCTTTTAATCAGAAGAGAGAGCAGGAAAATGAGCAAAAATATCTGACTCTGCAGGATTTATGTCTGTAATCCATCAGGATCTTCCCTGTCTGAGTGGCCCTGATCAGCTTCCTGATGCTTGTAATGAAAGCCAGGATGCTGTAAATCACACAAAATCTTACATGATGGTGGCACAAAAGGTGCCAAAGGCAGCTAAATTCATTGAAATATATCAAGTAATTGAAGTGAAGTGAAGCTTAAATCGTAGCCAGCTGACTGCAGTGGAGGAAAGAACCACTTTGGGATCCCCACAGACACAAATAAGCAGGAATAGATTTAGTCATTTCAACAATATCAATGAGATAATAATGATGATGGAGGAAAACCCCCAGCAGTGAGTTTCAGTGCATCTGCTGCTGTCCAGTGACTGAAAGCAGTTATTTACGGTGCTGCTAACATGGCATTACAGTGAGATCAGTCACTCACATTCTGCAACAATCCCCACAGACTCCTTCCTGCATCTGGACTGGGGGTTCTTAACAAACTTTTCCTTTTATAGACGTTCACTCGGCGCACTTCTATTTTTAGCTAGCATGACTTGTGGAGCGCAACATGGGTGCAGAAAAGTGTGAGAATTATGACCAGAGGCAGGCAAAACATGCCTTTCTGATGAAGCTGCTGAGAAACTGGGCCCCGAACGCAGAGCTGATAACAGACGGCCTCCTGTTCCCTGTGCTTGTGTGGCATCTGAGCTCATTTGTTTAGTTTAATCCTTCTTATTTAGACAAATTAGACGGGTTAGGTGCAGGCAGAGCGCCGAGGATCATACCTCTGAGTGATGAATTCTGTCATCTGTTAGGAGCTCAAGAAGAAGAAATGACAGAGAAACTACTGTGTGTTTAGAGCTGATACAAATGTTCATAACTACTGATGTTTTCATCTATTTTCTGTGTAAAAACGAATTATTTGAATACACTTTGCTGAAGAATCGCTGCATTGTTCAAGCAGCGCCTTGAATCCCTTTGTGGAACTCTAAAGTGGGCTCTGTGTGCATCAGGCGTATATATACCAGCTGCTGGAGCTGCCACAGGAGCCGGCCCTGGATATGGACCCGGGGGGACGGGACCTGGTCCTGGAGGAGCTGGGACAGGCTTTCAGCCGGGTGGTGGAGGCGGACCAGGAGGGACTGGTGCTGGTCTAGGAGGCTTTGGACCAGGCGCCGGAGGGGGTAGATACCGACTGTGTTTTCTGATTGGTTGTACTGATCATAACTGGAGTTTAGAGTCACACAGCGAGTGTGAGGGCGGCTCAGAAGGAGCTCGACTTACAGCACGGCGACTAAATGCAGCACTCCTTTCAGATCAGGAAAAATGACTCTGAAGTGTCATTTATTGGAGGAGTTCCAGGTTACAAGGCAGGCAAAACAGACAGGGTGTCTCAAAGATGATTAATCCATCAGACAGGGTGTCTCAAAGATGATTAATCATCAGACAGGGTGTCTCAAAGATGATAATTCATCAGACAGGGTGTCTCAAAGATGATAATCCATCAGATAGGGTGTCTCAAAGATGATAATTCATCAGACAGGGTGTCTCAAAGATGATAATTCATCAGACAGGGTGTCTCAAAGATGATAAATCAACAGACAGGGTGTCTCAAAGATGATAAATTAATCAGACAGGGTGTCTCAAAGATGATAAATCATCAGCCAGGGTGTCTCAAAGATGATAATTCATCAGACAGGGTGTCTCAAAGATGATAATTCATCAGACAGGGTGTCTCAAAGATGATAAATCAACAGACAGGGTGTCTCAAAGATGATAAATTAATCAGACAGGGTGTCTCAAAGATGATTAATCCATCAGACAGGGTGTCTCAAAGATGATAATCCATCAGACAGGGTGTCTCAAAGATGATAATCCATCAGACAGGGTGTCTCAAAGATGATAAATCATCAGACAGGGTGTCTCAAAGATGATAAATTAATCAGACAGGGTGTCTCAAAGATGATAAATCATCAGACAGGGTGTCTCAAAGATGATTAATCCATCAGACAGGGTGTCTCAAAGATGATAAATTAATCAGACAGGGTGTCTCAAAGATGATAATTCATCAGACAGGGTGTCTCAAAGATGATAATCCATCAGACAGGGTGTCTCAAAGATGATAATTCATCAGACAGGGTGTCTCAAAGATGATTAATCATCAGACAGGGTGTCTCAAAGATGATAATTCATCAGACAGGGTGTCTCAAAGATGATAAATCATCAGACAGGGTGTCTCAAAGATGATAATTCAACAGACAGGGTGTCTCAAAGATGATAATTCATCAGACAGGGTGTCTCAAAGATGATTAATCATCAGACAGGGTGTCTCAAAGATGATAAATCATCAGACAGGGTGTCTCAAAGATGATAATTAATCAGACAGGGTGTCTCAAAGATGATTATTAATCAGACAGGGTGTCTCAAAGATGATAATTAATCAGACAGGGTGTCTCAAAGATGATAATTAATCAGACAGGGTGTCTCAAAGATGATAATCCATCAGACAGGGTGTCTCAAAGATGATAAATTAATCAGCCAGGGTGTCTCAAAGATGATAAATCATCAGACAGGGTGTCTCAAAGATGATAATTCATCAGACAGGGTGTCTCAAAGATGATTAATCATCAGACAGGGTGTCTCAAAGATGATAATTCATCAGACAGGGTGTCTCAAAGATGATAATTCATCAGACAGGGTGTCTCAAAGATGATAATTCATCAGACAGGGTGTCTCAAAGATGATTAATCATCAGACAGGGTGTCTCAAAGATGATAAATCATCAGACAGGGTGTCTCAAAGATGATTAATCATCAGACAGGGTGTCTCAAAGATGATAATTCATCAGACAGGGTGTCTCAAAGATGATAATTCATCAGACAGGGTGTCTCAAAGATGATAAATTAATCAGCCAGGGTGTCTCAAAGATGATAATTCATCAGACAGGGTGTCTCAAAGATGATAATTCATCAGACAGGGTGTCTCAAAGATGATTAATCCATCAGACAGGGTGTCTCAAAGATGATTAATCCATCAGACAGGGTGTCTCAAAGATGATAATTAATCAGACAGGGTGTCTCAAAGATGATAATTAATCAGACAGGGTGTCTCAAAGATGATAATCCATCAGACAGGGTGTCTCAAAGATGATAAATTAATCAGCCAGGGTGTCTCAAAGATGATAATTAATCAGACAGGGTGTCTCAAAGATGATTAATTCATCAGACAGGGTGTCTCAAAGATGATTAATCCATCAGACAGGGTGTCTCAAAGATGATAAATCATCAGACAGGGTGTCTCAAAGATGATAAATCATCAGACAGGGTGTCTCAAAGATGATTAATCCATCAGACAGGGTGTCTCAAAGATGATTAATTCATCAGACAGGGTGTCTCAAAGAAGATAATTCATCAGACAGGGTGTCTCAAAGATGATAATCCATCAGACAGGGTGTCTCAAAGATGATTAATCCATCAGACAGGGTGTCTCAAAGATGATAATTCATCAGACAGGGTGTCTCAAAGATGATTAATCCATCAGACAGGGTGTCTCAAAGATGATAATTCATCAGACAGGGTGTCTCAAAGATGATAATTAATCAGACAGGGTGTCTCAAAGATGATAAATCCATCAGACAGGGTGTCTCAAAGATGATAAATTAATCAGACAGGGTGTCTCAAAGATGATAATTCATCAGACAGGGTGTCTCAAAGATGATAATTAATCAGACAGGGTGTCTCAAAGATGATAATTCATCAGACAGGGTGTCTCAAAGATGATAATTCATCAGACAGGGTGTCTCAAAGATGATAAATCATCAGACAGGGTGTCTCAAAGATGATAATTAATCAGACAGGGTGTCTCAAAGATGATTAATCCATCAGACAGGGTGTCTCAAAGATGATAAATTAATCAGACAGGGTGTCTCAAAGATGATAATTAATCAGACAGGGTGTCTCAAAGATGATAATTAATCAGACAGGGTGTCTCAAAGATGATAAATCCATCAGACAGGGTGTCTCAAAGATGATAATTCATCAGACAGGGTGTCTCAAAGATGATTAATCATCAGACAGGGTGTCTCAAAGATGATAATTAATCAGACAGGGTGTCTCAAAGATGATAATTCATCAGACAGGGTGTCTCAAAGATGATAATTAATCAGACAGGGTGTCTCAAAGATGATTAATCATCAGACAGGGTGTCTCAAAGATGATAATTAATCAGACAGGGTGTCTCAAAGATGATAAATCCATCAGACAGGGTGTCTCAAAGATGATAATTCATCAGACAGGGTGTCTCAAAGATGATTAATCATCAGACAGGGTGTCTCAAAGATGATAATTAATCAGACAGGGTGTCTCAAAGATGATAATTCATCAGACAGGGTGTCTCAAAGATGATAATTAATCAGACAGGGTGTCTCAAAGATGATTAATCCATCAGACAGGGTGTCTCAAAGATGATAATTAATCAGACAGGGTGTCTCAAAGATGATTATTAATCAGACAGGGTGTCTCAAAGATGATAATTAATCAGACAGGGTGTCTCAAAGATGATAATTAATCAGACAGGGTGTCTCAAAGATGATTATTAATCAGACAGGGTGTCTCAAAGATGATAATTAATCAGACAGGGTGTCTCAAAGATGATAATTCATCAGACAGGGTGTCTCAAAGATGATAATTCATCAGACAGGGTGTCTCAAAGATGATAATTAATCAGACAGGGTGTCTCAAAGATGATAATTCATCAGACAGGGTGTCTCAAAGATGATAATTAATCAGACAGGGTGTCTCAAAGATGATAATTCATCAGACAGGGTGTCTCAAAGATGATAAATTAGTCATTTCCAACCACAAAAACCAATGTAATGCAGCTGTTTTAGTTTTCTGTAGCGGTGTCTGGTTCGTCTTCACCTGTAATACATTGTGTGATTTGCTCCATTCATTCTCAGGAGGCTACGGAGGACAAGGACCCGGGGGGGTCGGACCAGGAAGAGTTGGAACCGGGCCTGGTGGAGCTGGTCCAGGTGGTTTTGGACAAACTGGCACTGGTTCAGGTGGCCAAGGCACAGGTATTTTTCTGTTATGCATTGAATTTAGATCTCCTGTTCCTGGATAAGAGTAAGTGACTGGGACTGGTGTCTCATGCGCTCTGGAGCTGGTACAGAACCAGAACCAGAACCAGTCTTAACTGATTCCACACTGTACTGTGGAATAAAGGGAATTAAGTTTAACTAATTCCAGCTCCTACTACAGACTACAGCGTATATTCAGACCAAATGGACTCTTTAAGTCATCGACTTCATGGTGGTGAACATAAGCAGCATTTAAAGGCACCATTCCCCCCCTATATCAACTTACATGATCTTACTCTCAGTATAAGTGGAAATGCTCTGCTCGGGATCTGTTCTCATGGTTCCTGCACTGTAAATATTGTTCCTCTGTCAGCTCAGGGCAGCCAGATAAGAGCCGCATACATGTCCCATTATTTCATTTCCTCATTCCCTCAAGCTCATAGGCCATTGTTATGGGGCCACCCATCCCTACAAATGCACACATATGGCGATAAAGGCTAATGCATGAGGCATGGGACCTTGATAAAGGACGGAAGTCATCACGTCAGACAGAAAGACTAATTTGCTTTGGAATTTAAGGCCTCTCTGTTTTTCATCCAAAACATACGAGTTGCCCGTGCAGGATGACGAATGCCTGTGAAAATATCCCAGCGAGGTTAAGTCTTGGCTTTGGGAAAACTTTTGAAATCCACCCATTGTGTGAGTGGATAGAAAATGGGTCGATGTAAGCTTCGTATGTCACATTTTCCAGCTTACAAAAAGTCTGCCCACCTCAACCAAACACCTTTTATTCAAATGAACGTGCCACATAGTAGAAAGGCAAAAGGATACACTGGATAATGGTTGATTTACTGCACTGCATTCACACTAACAACTAAAAGAAGCACTAAACTGCTCCTCTTCACAAGGATATGGAGGCCTTGGGACTGGTGGAGGTCAGGGAGCTGGAACAGGCTACACACCTGGAGGTCAGTGCTTTCATTTGTCAACATATGTTCAGCCTCTTGTACAACTTCTATATACATTCCTGGGTACTTCCTGGGATGCTGCTGGGTCTCTGTGATCCCTATTAGCAACAAATATAGCACAAAAAAGCTAATTTTGAAGCAGAAATATTCCCAGTAAACACCTAAGAATAGGCCTGCGATATGATTCTTTTTAAGTGATCAATAACCTTACCTGATTTAGGTGGCTATGGAGGATATGGAGGGGGTTATGGACAAAAACCTCCTAAAACAGGTACTTAGTATTTATATATTGGTATTATACAGCTTTAATCTGTGAAATGTGGTTGACTTTCTATCTTTTTTGTTTTACCTCAGGTGGTGTGGGAACATCACTTGGAGGAACAGGTTATGGGCCTGGAGGAACTGGGTTAAGACCTGGGGGTGCAGGGGTTGGGCCTGGGGGTACAGGGGTTGGGCCTGGGGGTGCAGGGGTTGGGCCTGGGGGTGCAGGATATGGACCTGGGGGTACAGGGGTTGGGCCTGGGGGTGCAGGGGTTGGACCTGGGCGTACAGGGGTTGGACCTGGGGGTGCAGGGGTTGGGCCTGGGGGTGCAGGGGTTGGGCCTGGTGGAACTGGGTTAAGACCTGGGGGTGCAGGATATGGACCTGGGGGTACAGGGACTGGCCCTGGGGGTGCAGGGGTTGGACCTGGGGGTACAGGGACTGGCCCTGGGGGTGCAGGATATGGACCTGGGGGTACAGGGGTTGGGCCTGGGGGTGCAGGGGTTGGACCTGGGGGTGCAGGGGTTGGGCCTGGGGGTGCAGGGGTTGGGCCTGGGGGTACAGGATATGGACCTGGGGGTACAGGGGTTGGGCCTGGGGGTGCAGGGGTTGGACCTGGGGGTGCAGGGGTTGGGCTTGGTGGTACAGGATATGGACCTGGGGGTGCAGGGGTTGGGCCTGGGGGTGCAGGGGTTGGGCTTGGTGGAACTGGGTTAAGACCTGGTGGAGCAGGGGTTGGACCTGGGGGTGCAGGATATGGACCTGGGGGTGCAGGGGTTGGGCCTGGGGGTGCAGGGGTTGGGCTTGGTGGAACTGGGTTAAGACCTGGTGGAGCAGGGGTTGGACCTGGGGGTGCAGGATATGGGCCTGGGGGTGCAGGAGTTGGTCCAGGAGGAGCCGGAGTCGGTCCTGGTGGAGGTATTGTCCCAGGCAGTGTATATAAAACATAAATATATACATTATGTATCTTTCTAAAAGCAGAAAAACAAACAAAGTCTGAGTAAAGTAGACATAAACATTAAAGAAAATTGTGCTTTTAACCACTCATCCAAAAATGAATGATACTAATCAGTCACCAATTAAACCAAATGAGGTCTCAGAATCATCTGTAACTGGGCAGCGCTCTCTGTTCTGAGACACTGGGGACATGTCTTACATTTAAAGATCTCAGAGCAGCTTGAATGAAACCTGAGGGCAGCCCTCAAAGTCCCAGAATGCATTGCTGGCTCTTCACAAAATGAATCGACAGAGTGTGGTAACTTCAGTAAGTAAGTATATTTATAAGAAATTTAAGAAGACAGAGCTCATGTCCTGCAAATTCTGGCACCCAGAAAAGATGCATTTCTGCAATTAAGGCAGAACCATTCCCTAGAAACTTGCGAGTCCAAGGCTAACACACTGTAGTGGGCATGTTTCTACTGCTCCAATAGCCCTGCTGCCCTTACATACTCAATCCCACTGCCTGCAACTAAATGAAAATTAGTTTAACAGCCCAACGATACGGTAAAAATCAGTTATTATTATTGACCATTAGCACATATAGGATCTTTAGCCTTACTCAGACCTTCATTTAGCATGTGATTACTTTGACATTTGATGAAAATATGTATTTTGTGTTTGTTAAATTGCACATTTTGAAGTTTTATGTCAAGTGTTGTTGTTGTTGTGTCAACTTAAACTTAACTCATATATGCAGTTTTGCTTTTGAGACTGTATTCAAACTGTTTTGTCAACCTATATAATTTTTCCCCGTTTCATTTCCAGTGCTGCCACAAACTGGTACTACTGGTGGAGGACCTGGAGTCCAGAGCGGTGGTAAATCTTCTCAACAAGTTCCAGGTAAAACACTTCTTAAGATCACAATACATTAATCACTGCAAATAAGTTAAGCTTATAGTTTTGACCCTAACCCAGACTAGGCTGTCACAAAACTAAAATACATACTCGATACTAATTTTACCAACCATACACCACAGCATCTGCATCCAAACTGAATCTCTGGCTCCATCAAAGGTTGCTAGAAACTTGGTCATGATTGATGACCAACTAACCTTCAAAGATCACGTTACCTCGGTTGCTCGTTCGTGCCGCTTTGCATTACTAAACATAAGAAAGATCAGACCATACCTGACCCAACATGCCCCCCAGCTCCTGGTGCAGGCCATGGTCATCTCCCGCCTTGACTACTGCAACGCTCTCCTAACTGGTTTCCTAACTGCTCTCCTAACTGCTCTCCTAACTGGTTTCCTAACTGGTCTCCTAACTGCTCTCCTAACTGGTTTCCTAACTGGTCTCCTAACTGGTTTCCTAACTGGTTTCCTAACTGGTCTCCTAACTGGTCTCCTAACTGGTTTCCTAACTGGTTTCCTAACTGGTTTCCTAACTGGTCTCCTAACTGGTCTCTTAACTGGTCTCTTAACTGGTCTCCTAACTGGTCTCCTAACTGGTCTCCTAACTGGTCTCCTAACTGCTCTCCTAACTGCTCTCCTAACTGCTCTCCTAACTGGTTTCCTAACTGGTTTCCTAACTGGTCTCCAGCCTGTACTATGAAACCTCTGCAGATGGTCCAGAACGCGGCGGTGCGTCTGGTCTTGGATCAGCCTAAAAGAACACGTCCCCCCTCTGTTCATTGAGCTCCTCTGGCTGCCCTTAGCATCAGATCCAAGTCCCTGATGTTAGCTACAAAGAGCTTAATGGAACGGCTCCATCTACTTGAATGCTCTTGCAAAGGCTTCTGTCCCAACTGGGTCCCTCCGTTGGTCCCAGGATTGTCGTCTAGCAGCTCCTACACCACGCCTAAGACAATCCAAACTCTGTTCATGTGTCGTCCCACGATGGTGGAATGACCTACCGAGCGCTACCAGAACAGGGGCGTCCCTGTCTATCTTCAAGAAGCTCCTGAAAACCCAGCTCTTCAGAGAGCATCTCCTATCCCAGCACTTACCTTGTACTTCCCTACCCCCTCTATCTCTGCACTTTATCTTTCTGCTCTTCCTTCTATGCCTGCACCCTATCTCTACTCTGTCCCCTCTGACAGAGTCGGACTCCTGGGTTCCTTCTATGTAGCTTATTGTTAGCTTTATATAGCTTGTTAAATCTTCATTTGTAAGTCGCTTTGGATAAAAGCGTCTGATAAATACAGAAACAGAAACAACATATACATAAAAAGCTAACAATAAGCTACATAGAAGGAACCCAGGAGTCCGACTCTGTCAGGTGTTTTAACACTGATTAAATCAACTATAATTAAACGTTTTCATATCATTAAATAAACGCTCTGCTCAACAGAAACTACAAAAGCTTCATGTTTCAGCAACAATGTCACAATGTAGTAGTTAAGAAAGAAAAAACAGACATCTTATCGTCATCATTACTCTGGGACTGTCTGGGACATTAACCAATAGTGCAAAGTGGGTAGAGGGATGTTTTTGGGATGTTCTAACTGTTAGTATGGTGTCTCGCAGGCATTGGGGTGCCTGGACTCTATCAAGGTGGATTTGTCCCGGGTCAAGGTGTGTTGTAACAGAAGAATCATATGGCAAACTAACCAATATAAATATGGATTTAGCAATACAATTGTACATCACTGTGAAAGATGGTGCGTACATAGAAAAGTTATGTCTTTCCACATCTTCTGGTCAGGTTTTGGAGGTCGTGGGGTTCTGCCTGGAGTCGCTACAGGTTCTGGACTTGGAACTCAGACTGGTATGTAAGCAAGTCCTATATAAATAAATCCTGATACAAAACATGTTGGGAAGGCAACAAAAAGTGCTGCCTTATCTGTCATAGGGCCAGGAGTTCCCGGTCAAGGCGGGGCAGGACCAGGAGAAGCAGGAGGAGCAGGCAGTAAGTGTAACTAAGTCCAAAATGAAGTTCACAAGCAGATCTCTTGCTCATTACCTTTAACTTTTGCTCATCTTAGATGGTCGTGGACAACAGTTACCAGGGGTTTTCCGAGGTTACCCTCTCATATCACCAAAATCAGGTACACCAGAACCAATAATGGCGTAAACTCTGCAGCTACATGATGATAATGACACATGTGAGGAGAGAAGTCTTGCGAAATACAAATATATTCAATGTTTCCAATCTAGGGACAGGAAAATCAAAGAAACCAGGCAAAGCTGCAGCTAAATATGGTAAGACATATCAGCAAAGGTGTCAACCTCTTTTTCATAATTTGGATTACCGTCATTCAAAAGGTAAATACTGAATGTTGAAATTTTTGTACACTGACCTCTTATGTTTTGTTTTGTTTCCTCCAGGGGGGGGCAGAGCTGGAGGAGGTGCACTCGGTCAAGGAGGCGCTTTAGGGGGTGGAGCTGGAAGACTTCCTGGAGGGGGAGGTGGAACAGGAGCTGGACCTGGATTTGGAGGAGGTGTTGGAACAGGAGCTGGACCCGGCTTCGGAGGAGGAGTTGGAACAGGAGCTGGACCCGGCTTCGGAGGAGGTGTTGGAACAGGAGCTGGACCCGGCTTCGGAGGAGGTGTTGGAACAGGAGCTGGACCCGGCTTCGGAGGAGGTGTTGGTACAGGAGCTGGACCGGGCTTCGGAGGAGGTGTTGGAACGGGAGCTGGACCCGGCTTCGGAGGAGGTGTTGGTACAGGAGCTGGACCGGGCTTCGGAGGAGGTGTTGGAACGGGAGCTGGACCCGGCTTCGGAGGAGGAGTTGGTACAGGAGCTGGACCCGGCGTTGGAGGAGGTGTTGGAACAGGAGCTGGACCCGGCGTTGGAGGAGGAGTTGGAACAGGAGCTGGACCCGGCGTTGGAGGAGGTGTTGGAACAGGAGCTGGACCTGGAGTAGGCAGCAGCATACCTGGTTTAGGTAAATCTTGAGAAGTACACCAACAATTTCAGACAAAGACAAAGATGAACAATGCAGCCAAAGAACATTAAACATTAACTAAAGAACATTACCCTTTAATAATGTATTTTACAATTTCTGGAATATTTTTTATAAATATACCTTACACTTTCAATCTAATATTTTAGCATCTGTACACTAATTCATTTTCAGAATATGACAGTAATAGCTTGAGAATATGCATCAATTCACTTTTTATTGCATTACCAAAGGAATGTGCCTTATTTCTATGTTTATTTCAGGGTATGACCCCAGTGCCAAAGCTCGTAAATATGGTAAGACTAATCAGATCATTCAACACCTGAAAGCCACTGTATTACTGTAAAAGAATATCAGAGCAAATTAACGTGACGGTTCTGCTCTTAACAGGTATGTTAAGTGGGGCACTTGGAGGGCCAGGGTTGGGAACTGGAGCAGTAAGGCCAGGAGGTGCAGGTACTGGCTATGGACCAGGTGGAGTTGGACCAGGTGGTACAGGCACTGGTTATGGACCAGGTGGAGTTGGACCAGGTGGTGCAGGCACTGGTTATGGACCAGGTGGTGCCGGAACTGGCTATGGACCAGGTGGAGTTGGACCAGGTGGTACAGGCACTGGTTATGGACCAGGTGGTGCCGGAACTGGCTATGGACCAGGTGGAGTTGGACCAGGTGGTGCAGGCACTGGTTATGGACCAGGTGGTGCCGGAACTGGCTATGGACCAGGTGGAGTTGGACCAGGTGGAGTTGGACCAGGTAGTGCAGGCACTGGTTATGGTCCAGGTGGTGCAGGTACTGGTGCAGCTGGACGTCCCACAGATGGAAGACTGGGAGGTGGAGTTGGCCTTGGAACAGGTGCAGGTCCTGGCTCAGGAGTTGGTTTTGGTCCAGGTGGTGCTGGCACAGGGCCAGGAGGAGCAGGAACTGGAGCTGGAGGTAATTAGTTTTGAAAATAAGACAGTAATAGCTTGAGAATGTGGATCAATTCACTTTTTATTGCATTACCAAAGGAATGTGCCTTATTTCTATATGTTTATTTCAGGGTATGACCCCAGTGCCAAAGCTCGAAAATATGGTAAGACTAATCTGATGCAAGTCACTGTATTACTGTAAAAGAATATCAGAGCAAATTAACGTGATGGTTCTGCTCTTAACAGGTATGTTAAGTGGGGCACTTGGAGGGCCAGGGTTGGGAACTGGAGCAGTAAGGCCAGGAGGTGCAGGTACTGGCTATGGACCAGGTGGAGTTGGACCAGGTGGTGCAGGCACTGGTTATGGACCAGGTGGTGCTGGTACTGGCTATGGACCAGGTGGAGTTGGACCAGGTGGTGCAGGCACTGGTTATGGACCAGGTGGTGCTGGTACTGGCTATGGACCAGGTGGCGCAGGCACTGGTTATGGACCAGGTGGTGCAGGTACTGGCTATGGACCAGGTGGAGTTGGACCAGGTGGTGCAGGCACTGGTTATGGACCAGGTGGCGCAGGTACTGGCTATGGACCAGGTGGTGCAGGTACTGGTTATGGACCAGGTGGTGCCGGTACTGGCTATGGTCCAGGTGGTGCAGGTACTGGCTATGGACCAGGTGGTGCAGGTACTGGTTATGGACCAGGTGGTGCCGGTACTGGCTATGGACCAGGTGGTGCAGGTACTGGTGCAGCTGGGCGTCCCACAGATGGAAGACTGGGAGGTGGAGTTGGCCTTGGAACAGGTGCAGGTCCTGGCTCAGGAATTGGTTTTGGTTCAGGTGGTGCTGGCACAGGGCCAGGAGGAGCAGGAACTGGAGCTGGAGGAGCAGGAACTGGAGGTAATTAGTTTTGTGAATAAGACAGTAATAGCTTGAGAAAGTGCATCAATTCACTTTTTATTGCATTACCAAAGGAATGTGCCTTATTTCTATATGTTTATTTCAGGGTATGACCCCAGTGCCAAAGCTCGTAAATATGGTAAGACTAATCAGATCATTCAACACCTGCAAGTCACTGTATTACTGTAAAAGAATATCAGAGCAAATAAATGTGATGGTTCTGCTCTTAACAGGTATGTTAAGTGGGGCACTTGGAGGGCCAGGGTTGGGAACTGGAGCAGTAAGGCCAGGAGGTGCAGGTACTGGCTATGGACCAGGTGGAGTTGGACCAGGTGGTACAGGCACTGGTTATGGACCAGGTGGTGCCGGTACTGGCTATGGACCAGGTGGAGTTGGACCAGGTGGTACAGGCACTGGTTATGGACCAGGTGGTGCCGGTACTGGCTATGGACCAGGTGGAGTTGGACCAGGTGGTACAGGCACTGGTTATGGACCAGGTGGTGCCGGTACTGGCTATGGACCAGGTGGAGTTGGACCAGGTGGTGCCGGTACTGGTTATGGACCAGGTGGTGCCGGTACTGGCTATGGACCAGGTGGAGCTGGACCAGGTGGTGCAGGTACTGGTTATGGACCAGGTGGTGCCGGTACTGGCTATGGACCGGGTGGAGTTGGACCAGGTGGCGCCGGTACTGGCTATGGACCGGTTGGATTTGGACCAGGTTATGGACCAGGTGGTGCAGGCACTGGCTATGGACCGGGTGGAGTTGGACCAGGTTATGGACCAGGTGGTGCCGGTACTGGCTATGGACCAGGTGGTGCCGGTACTGGCTATGGACCAGGTGGTGCAGGCACTGGCTATGGACCAGGTGGTGCTGGTACTGGCTATGGACCAGGTGGTGCTGGTACTGGCTATGGACCTGGAGGTAAAACAAAAATATATTTAAAAAAAGAACAATCTAACTTCCAATAGATCCTTAGTTACTCGAATGAACTAAATTGTGATGTATTTGCAGGTTATGCGGATGCCAAATCACGTAAATATGGTAAGATGCAACTTTTAAACAATAACGCTTCATGATACTTTCACTAAATCTGAAATTTCCATCCATCCATTTTCTATACCGTCAATCCGTCGGTCGGGTAGCGGGTGGGCTGGAGCCTATCCCAGCAGTCATTGGGCGAAAGGCGGGGTTAACTCTATATCAACAGACAAAAATGTAATATCAATTTGAGCTTACGACCTTTCCGTGGTGTACCCTGCCGCTATAGGCTCCATAAGGGTATATAAAATGAATGAATCTGAGTTTACAGCCAATCAAATCCCTGTCCAGCTCTAATTCATTCTTTCATTCAATTTGTTCACTGGTACAGTCCTGCATGGTTAGTTACTTTTGTTTCACCAATTGTTGCTGTATGTAGGTGTTCCTGGAGGGGCAGGAGGTACCCTCGGTGCTGGAAGACTTGGGGGTGGAGCTGGGCCTGGTTCTGGACTCGGAGCAGGTGGGGGGATACCTGGACGGGGTGTTGGAGTGACAACTAGTGGTGGACCTGGAGCAGGAGTTGGAACGGGAGGGACGCCTGGTTCTGGTGTTGGAACAGGAGGTGGACCAGCTGGCTTCGGACCAGGCAGTGCTGGAGGTACAGAAAGTCTTTTTTCCTCAGAAACTGTACATAAAAGGAAACAGAGGAAGAGATCGAAGACTGAAAAAGGATTGCTTAACTTATTATGCTCCTGTGCACAAACTTCTCACTAACAGCAAAGACTGAGGAACTCATTTGCTACATTCCACTTCTAACTACTGCTTTTCCTCTTAATAGATGTGTTTGATACACGTCTTCATTGTTTATGTTAAAAGTTGAATTAGTTGAGTTTTAAGAACTTACACATACCTCATTACGAAAAACTCTGTAATGCGTATATCTTATAATTCTCTGGTGTTTCTTTCACAGGATATCCTGGGGGATCCAAGTCTCTCAAATACGGTGAGAATTCCACATTATTTTAGTATAAAACGCGATTAATGTACATATAAAACGTATGTTAGAGAGGGCACTGCCTCTAAAATCAATGACAGATGATGTTCACATGTAAAACAATTCTCAGACAGAGTGAAACTGAATATATTTAAAACCTTTAACAGAGATAAACTTCTCCTCCATAGGGCTTCCTGGTGGTGGTGGAGCCCCTGGATCTGGATCGGATGGAAGAGGCCCAGCAGCAGGTGGCTATGGACCAGGGAGTGGAGTCGTATTAGGGACTGGCAGAGGATACGGACCTGGAGGATATGGACCAGGAACTGGATCCGTGACTGGAACTGGTTACGTACCAGGAGGAGGTTATGGAACAGGTTCAGGGGATATTTATTTGTCAAGATACATTTTTCTAGGCTTCATTCATAAGAGTAGTTCAAAGTATGTCTTTTCTCGTCTAATGTTACAGGTGGCTATGGACCAGGAGGCACTGGGACTGGCACTAGAGGTCCAGGTTGTGATTTCTATCAATTCAATTCTGTGACATTAAAAATCTAAAGCTTATCTACATATAAATTGATCCTTTATTCAACTCCAGCAAAGATTTCTTGCTTGAAATTGAAATTTGACACTCTTAATCTTTGTTTTTGTCTTATTGTGATCCTCAGGTTCTGGTACAGTTGGATCTAAAGCTGCTAAATACGGTAATGGGAAGTGTCACGTAATAATATTTGCATTATATAGTGGTTTGAACACGAGAATAGAGCTTTTTAACGTAATAAAAAACGTGTTCTATTAAACGTAGGGCAACCTGGTGCAGCTGTACCCGGGGCAGGAGCAGGGACCGGCTCTGGTGTTGCAGTGAATGGCACAGCAGGGACACTACCTGGACCCAGTGGTAAGCCTAGGTTTGGTTGATGGCGGATAAATTTACAATCATATGATCCATGTGTGATAACCTACCTCTGCTGGATCAGGAGGAGGACTTGGAGGCACAGATCTCCCACCAACACCAGCATCAACAGGTAAAGCATCTGTACAGTGTGACACAAACCAAAACAGGACCCATTACTCATGGGTTTGAAGCACAATAGCTGTACCACCTGCTGTTTATTCATAACCTGCTACGGCTGAATGCTGCTGAATGCTAAATATTTGCTCCTGATCCCAGGTGATCGTGGTGCTGGAAGTGTGATCGAAGGGTCTGGAATTCCTGGAGGAGAAGGTGTGCGAACTTTTCTGGATCCTCCAAAACTTTTTCTCTGCTTCAAAATGTCCACAGACTTAACTGAGTGACTAAGGAACTGTTATAAACCTTCAGGCTGAGGGACGTAACAACCCTTGACCTGTAGAATAAAACTAAACAATATAAAATGGATGTTGTTTAAACAGGAGGCACTGGTGCAGCTGGCAGACCAGTGGGGGGTGAAGGAGATGGTCTGAATGGAACAGGAATCCCCATCTTGGGAGCTCAGCCAGGTACTTTGATCACATTGCCTCACAGTAACAAACTGCACCTGCAGCGTGTGTTAATTCATCTAAATGCAGACAAAACAACAAGATGTGTTGAAAAAAACATCTATGTCAGCTTCCCTCTTTCTCTTTTTGATTATCTTTACAAAACAGAACTCAATGGGACCACGTTTCCAGGTGAGAGACTCATTGTTTGTGTGGAAGGGCGCTAACAGGTTAAAAAACTGTCTTTCCTTCCTGTCAGCTGGACATAATGTAGATTTCACTTGTATCTGTTGCATTTCACCAGGGTGGTGTTTGTCAAACGTCTCAGACAGTGCCACCCTGTGGGATCTATGAAGCTCTACACTTTTTCATTTACCCCTCCCTACTATTTAGGTGTAGAAGAGATTGCTGGAATCTATATATCTATAGATATCTATAGATATGTAGATATATGGATATCTATATATATTTTTTCTGCCATTTTGGATAATTACAAAAAACTTTTTTTCTCCCCTACAAAATTTTTCCCGCAGTCTTTTACTAAATTCAGTGACATAAATGTGTGTGTTCATTTGTTCATTCATTCATTCATAGTGAATACCACACATTTAGCACATCTAGAAACATTTAGACCATAAAAAAGGAATTTTGGAAATCCTGAAACTATAAAAGTCCCCCATGAAACACCTTGGTACAACACTTGTGTTTACAGACCATCACCGTTTAAACACATTTAGCTCAGACGTCACTGGTGCAGTTTCAGGGCGTAAATAACAATGGAAAACATAACAAACCTACATTTTTCCAATGAGTACGGTATATTTACAAAGTCGTAATATCCCCACTACAGTTTTGATGGCATTAATCTGAACTAAGTTCTTACTAAACATTTATTGAAATGTCAACAAGGGAAAAACCGAGACCGACCCTTTTGTTCTTGTATCCTGCAGGTTCCACAGGAGCTACCCCAGGTAAGTTAGCATCATGCTTAATGAACACGTAAAATACAACCTGTAAGGACTGAAAGGAGCTTATTTCAAACAATAAAGGACAAGAGATGTTGAAATATCATGGGCATCATTTGAAGAGACAAGCTGTCACAGTTCCTCTTGCTCTTCCCTTCACAGATCTTTCATCAGAGGTTAAGACATAGCCGAGTGATGCTAGTTACTGACTGAAGTATAAATATAAATTACATTTCTGTCTTTACAGTTGGTGGTGAGGCTGCACAACCAAGCGGTACGTGAACCTCCACAGATCATTAAAGTAAAGTAGAGACTGTTGCCAAGATTTCTCTTAGCAATATTTTTGTTTCTATTGAAATGACTAATATTGGTTTTCTTTCTGTCTGAAAATCAGACTCTGGAGGTGAGAGTCACTACCAAACACTCCCAGTGCTCACTAATTCACTGCCTTATACTCCACACTGCTTTGTTTCAAGATCCAGCAAACAAGGGGGAAAAAGGACAAACCCAAAAACTACCTTTCCTGATTTCACTTTGATAATTTCTGCAGGTTCTGGTGGTGATGCCTCTGGTGTTGTGTTGCCTGGAGCCAAACCTCTCAAACCTCCTGGTAAATGAACCAAAGTGAAACTGATCCTTTCACATTGAGTGTTCAACTTTTAGGAATAAGAACACCACACTGACAACAGGTTAGGTGAGCATTTGGTCTTCTGTCTGAAAGTTGTCCCTAGAGGTGATACACCAGGTGAAGGAGAAGGAGGTGGCACAGCTGGAAGACCAGGAGTCGGAGGGAGTCCGACCACCGCAGGGGCAGCAGGAAGTGTTGAAGGTAGTGTAGGTGGAGTGGGTAGAGGAGACAGTCCTGCCACTGGAACTGGAGTCGGCCCAGGGGGTGCAGCTGCTGGAGTAGGAGGAACACTCCAACCAAACAAAGGTGCCGTGTGAATGAACATTCATATTTAGCAGCATAACATCTGGACTCCATTCAGACCATTGGGACTGGATAGTGTAGTGGTATGATTACACTATGTAGGGTAAGGGGGTCTTGCCTAAGGACCCCTACTGGAGGTAGTACCTTCCATGTAGGAGATTTGAACTCAGGTCTCCCACATGGAAGGTGCTACCTCCAGTAGGGGTCCTTAGGCAAGACCCCCTTCCCCTACATGCCTCCCTGATAAAAGCGTCTGCTAAATGCATAAAAACACAAACATCTACCACGCAAGTTCAGAGAAATAAAACAAAATAAAGGGATGAAGGATTGAAAATCTACATTTTTTGGAAAAATTCTTTTCATGAAGCCAACGGATCTGAAGAGACTGCTTCAGAAGGTGCAGGCCGTGGAGCTGGTGGGGTGGCAGGAGGAGCTGGAAGTGGGCCTGGGTCAGCTGGAGGAGGAGCTGGAAGTGGACCTGGGTCAGCTGGAGGAAGTCCTGGAGGAGCAGGCTTGATACCTGGAGCTGGTGGCCCCGGTGGAGTTGGAACAGGAGTCCCGAAACCTGGAAAAAGTGAGCCGCCATCATGCTTTGATCATCAAAATGAATTTGAAACGATTCTACATGCAAGATTCTACAAGGTTTACTAATTTATACACCTCACACATTATGTGTCACAGGTTATGGAGCAGGCGGAGCTGGAGTTTTGCCAGTTGGAGGTATGCAAAGTAAGACTCTACAGCAGACAGATGGCTCAAACCTTCTTACAGGATATTTCTTGTTTCCAACTCAGGCGCACGCTATCCCACTGGAAGACAAGGAGTAGCAAAAACAGGAAAAGGTTTGATATAATAACTGATCAAATCGTTTATATAAATATAATTTTGTTTTGAGATAAGTATTTTTTCATTTCATTTCATAAACTCATAACAGTCTATTTAGGCTTCAGCAATAAAAGCAGTTTCGTAATACGCTCTGTTTCTAATCCATTCATCAGTATATGGGACTCTTGGCACAGGAGGCCAGGGAAGGATTGGTCCTGGAGGTTATGGGGCTGGCCCAGGTGGATATGGAACTGGACCAGGGGGAGCTGGACCTGGTGGAGCAGGGGGTGTTTATACTGCTGGAGGTCAAGGACTGGGGACAGGAAAACCACCAAAATCAGGTATAATAATAATGCCTCTTATCACTAACAATAAAGCCCGTCACCTCCAACTTAACCTCCCAAAAACTGAACTGCTGGTCTTCCCAGCCAAACCAACCATACACCACAGCATCTGCATCCAAACTGAATCTCTGGCTCCATCAAAGGTTGCTGGAAACTTGGGTGTCATGATTGATGACCAACTAACCTTCAAAGATCGCGTTACCTCGGTTGCTCGTTCGTGCCGCTTTGCATTAATAAACATAAGAAAGATCAGACCATACCTGACCCAACATGCCCCCCAGCTCCTGGTGGAGGCCATGGTCATCTCCCACCTTAACTACTGCAACGCTCTCCTAACTGGTTTCCTAACTGGTCTCCTAACTGGTTTCCTAACTGGTCTCCTAACTGGTTTCCTAACTGGTTTCCTAACTGGTCTCCTAACTGGTCTCCAGCCTGTGAAACCTCTGAAGATGGTCCAGAACGCGGCGGTGCGTCTGGTCTTGGATCAGCCTAAAAGAACACGTCCCCCCTCTGTTCATTGAACTCCTCTGGCTGCCCTTAGATCCAAGTCCCTGATGTTAGCTACAAAGAGCTTAATGGAACGGCTCCCATCTCCTTGAATGCTCTTGCAAAGGCTTATGTCCCAACTGGGTCCCTCCGGTGGTCCCAGGATTGTCGTCTAGCAGCTCCTACACCACGCCTAAGACAATCCAAACTCTGTTCATGTGTCGTCCCACGATGGTGGAATGACCTACCGAGCGCTACCAGAACAGGGGCGTCCCTGTCTATCTTCAAGAAGCTCCTGAAAACCCAGCTCTTCAGAGAGCATCTCCTATCCCAGCACTTACCTTGTACTTTCCTACCCCCTCTATCTCTGCACTTTATCTTTCTGCACTTCCTTCTATGCCTGCACCCTATCTCAATTCTGTCCCCTCTGACAGAGTCCGACTCCTGGGTTCCTTCTATGTAGCTTATTGTTAGCTTATTGTTAGCTTATTGTTAGCTTATTGTTAGCTTTTTATATAGCTGTTATATCTTGATTTGTAAGTCGCTTGGGATAAAAGTGTCTGCTAAATACATAAACATAAACACAATAACATTTAACAGATTGTGTGACATATTCATGCTGTGAACTTCTTCTGACAGGCTATGGATCATCACTGGGAGGAGTTGGCTATGGACAAGGTAGGACGCCCCTTTAAACAAAATGTGAAGAAAGATATTCATCTTTAAAGGCAGGGATATTGCAGCTTAACATAAAGCTACTAGCTTGTTGCTAAAAACTGAGATAGGTGTGAAAGTTTTGAAAGGAACACCTCAAGCAAACAACTCTGAGGTTGAGTAGGCTGCAGAAAACATCTGGACAGAGCACTGTTAAAGATCTATGTGGCGGTTTTTCAGGTGCAGGAGCTGGACCAGGGGGTGCTGGTACAGGAACTGGTGGCTATGGACCAGGTGGTGCTGGAGCTAGGCCTGGCGGCTATGGACCAGGTGGTGCTGGCACAGGAACCGGTGGCTTTGGACCAGGTGGTGCTGGTACAGGAACTGGTGGATTCGGACCAGGTGGTGCTGGCACAGGAACTGGTGGCTATGGACCAGGTGGTGCTGGCACAGGAACTGGTGGATTCGGACCAGGTGGTGCTGGCACAGGAACTGGTGGCTATGGACCAGGTGGTGCTGGCACAGGAACTGGTGGCTTTGGACCAGGTGGTGCTGGAGCTAGGCCTGGCGGCTATGGACCAGGTGGTGCTGGCACAGGAACTGGTGGCTTTGGACCAGGTGGTGCTGGCACAGGAACTGGATTTGGACCAGGTGGTGCTGGCACAGGAACTGGATTTGGACCGGGTGGCCAAGGATTAGGAAAAAGGAAACCCTCTAAATCTGGTACGTTGGGGATCTTAAGAGCAGAACTGTAAATCAGATGCCCGTCTGAATTCTAGTTTTAAATAATTATTATTTGCAGAACGATGACCAAACACATTTCCTTCTTTTTTTCAGGTTATGGGGGAGCTGGTTATGGAGCAGGTGAGGTCTGTTTGTTAGAGTTTGAATCTGGAATAAAGCGGTTTTATATCTTTAAATCTTTTGTCCAGCAGGAGCCTTGGGAGGAGGAGCTGGTCCTGGTGGAGCTGGAGCTAGGCCTGGCGGCTATGGACCAGGTGGTGCTGGTACAGGAACTGGTGGCTATGGACCAGGTGCTGCTGGCACAGGAACTGGTGGCTATGGACCAGGTGGTGCTGGTACAGGAACTGGTGGATTCGGACCAGGTGGTGCTGGTACAGGAACTGGTGGCTATGGACCAGGTGGTACTGGCACAGGAACTGGTGGCTTCGGACCAGGTGGTGCTGGTACAGGAACTGGCTTTGGACCAGGTGGTACTGGCACAGGAACTGGATTTGGACCGGGTGGCCAAGGATTAGGAAAAAGGAAACCCTCTAAATCTGGTACGTTGGGTATCTTGAGAGCAGAACTGTAAATCAGGTGCCCGTCTGAATTCTAGTTTGAAATAATTATTATTTGCAGAACGATGACCAAACACATTTTCCTTCTTTTTCCAGGTTATGGGGGAGCTGGTTATGGAGCAGGTGAGGTTTGTTGTTAGAGTTTGAATCTGGAATAAAGCGGTTTTATATCTTTAAATCTTTTGGCCAGCAGGAGCCTTGGGAGGAGGAGCTGGTCCTGGTGGAGCTGGAGCTGGAGCTAGGCCTGGCGGCTATGGACCAGGTGGTGCTGGCACAGGAACTGGTGGCTATGGACCAGGTGGTGCTGGCACAGGAACTGGTGGCTTTGGACCAGGTGGTGCTGGTACAGGAACTGGTGGCTATGGACCAGGTGGTGCTGGAGCTAGGCCTGGCGGCTATGGACCAGGTGGTGCTGGTACAGGAACTGGTGGCTATGGACCAGGTGGTGCTGGCACAGGAACTGGTGGCTTTGGACCAGGTGGTGCTGGCACAGGAACTGGTGGCTTCGGACCAGGTGGTGCTGGTACAGGAACTGGATTTGGACCAGGTGGTGCTGGCACAGGAACTGGATTTGGACCGGGTGGCCAAGGATTAGGAAAAAGGAAACCCTCTAAATCTGGTACGTTGGGGATCTTAAGAGCAGAACTGTAAATCAGGTGCCCATGTGAATTCTAGTTTGAAATAATTATTATTTGCAGAACGATGACCAAACACATTTGCCTTCTTTTTTCAGGTTATGGGGGAGCTGGTTATGGAGCAGGTGAGGTTTGTTGTTAGAGTTTGAATCTGGAATAAAGCGGTTTTATATCTTTAAATATTTTGGCCAGCAGGAGCCTTGGGAGGAGGAGCTGGTCCTGGTGGAGCTGGAGCTGGAGCTAGGCCTGGCGGCTATGGACCAGGTGGTGCTGGCATAGGAACTGGTGGATTCGGACCAGGTGGTGCTGGGACAGGAACTGGTGGATTCGGACCAGGTGGTGCTGGCACAGGAACAGGTGGCTATGGACCAGGTGGTGCTGGAGCTAGGCCTGGCGGCTATGGACCAGGTGGTGCTGGTACAGGAACTGGTGGATTCGGACCAGGTGGTGCTGGTACAGGAACTGGCTTTGGACCAGGTGGTACTGGCACAGGAACTGGTGGATTCGGACCAGGTGGTGCTGGTACAGGTACTGGTGGATTCGGACCAGGTGGTACTGGCACAGGAACTGGTGGCTTCGGACCAGGTGGTGCTGGTACAGGAACTGGCTTTGGACCAGGTGGTACTGGCACAGGAACTGGTGGATTCGGACCAGGTGGTGCTGGTACAGGTACTGGTGGCTTCGGACCAGGTGGTGCTGGTACAGGAACTGGTGGCTATGGACCAGGTGGTGCTGGCACAGGAACTGGATTTGGACCGGGTGGCCAAGGATTAGGAAAAAGGAAACCCTCTAAATCTGGTACGTTGGGGATCTTAAGAGCAGAACTGTAAATCAGGTGCCCGTCTGAATTCTAGTTTGAAAGAATTATTATTTGCAGAACGATGACCAAACACATTTTCCTTCTTTTTCCAGGTTATGGGGGAGCTGGTTATGGAGCAGGTGAGTTTGTTTGTTAGAGTTTGAATCTGGAATAAAGCGGTTTTATATCTTTAAATATTTTGGCCAGCAGGAGCCTTGGGAGGAGGAGCTAGGCCTGGTGGCTATGGACCAGGTGGTGCTGGCACAGGAACTGGTGGCTTTGGACCAGGTGGTGCTGGTACAGGAACTGGTGGCTATGGACCAGGTGGTGCTGGCACAGGAACTGGTAGCTATGGACCAGGTGGTGCTGGAGTTAGGCCTGGCGGCTATGGACCAGGTGGTGCTGGCACAGGAACTGGTGGCTTTGGACCAGGTGGTGCTGGCACAGGAACTGGATTTGGACCGGGTGGCCAAGGATTAGGAAAAAGGAAACCCTCTAAATCTGGTACGTTGGGGATCTTAAGAGCAGAACTGTAAATCAGATGCCCGTCTGAATTCTAGTTTGAAATAATTATTATTTGCAGAACGATGACCAAACACATTTCCTTCTTTTTTTCAGGTTATGGGGGAGCTGGTTATGGAGCAGGTGAGGTTTGTTTGTTAGAGTTTGAATCTGGAATAAAGCGGTTTTATATCTTTAAATATTTTGGCCAGCAGGAGCCTTGGGAGGAGGAGCTAGGCCTGGTGGCTATGGACCAGGTGGTACTGGCACAGGAACTGGTGGCTTTGGACCAGGTGGTACTGGCACAGGAACTGGTGGCTATGGACCAGGTGGTGCTGGTACAGGAACTGGTGGATTCGGACCAGGTGAAATTCTCTTGTACTATCACAAAGGTTTTGATCATTTTGTTGTTGGCTTTTAATCCTGCCACCTTCAGGGTAGAAGTCCTTTCTTTACAGAGCATCAGAATACTGTGGGTTACTGCAGGAAGATCCTGACAAACAAACGTAACTCAGGCTTCGCCACTCATGAATCCCTCCTGACAGCGTCCTTTTCACACATGCACCATGCAACAGGAGCTCTGAGCCATTGTAAGACCTGTTCCCACAAGTGAAAATACCCAGGGTGGCTTGGACCAGCGCATATGCGGCAGGACATGACATTAAGATGTTAAAATGCTGTACAAATTAGATTTTTGGATTCCGCCGTATCACCAACAATATTAATGATAGTGATCTGTAAGATTGCCACCTTCCATGTGGGAGACCTTGGTTCAAATCCCCTGCATGAAAGGGACTACCTCCAGTAGGGGTACTTAGGCAAAACCCCCTTACCCTACATGCCTACCTGTAAGTCGCTTTGGATAAAAGCGTCTGCTAAATGCATAAACAATGTAATGAAAGAGTGCTTCAGACAACTTCCCGCTCCAATCACACATGAGCACTATCGGATTATCCCTCATACTCTGCAGCAGGGAGCTGGCTGCGTAAGCTCAACTCTGCACAAATGTTCCGCCTGGTTCACTCAGATATTTTGTGTTCCTGCGTACAGGTTAACTGCAACAGATTGTTTCATGGCTGCAGTGCATGTGTGAAAACAGCTGAATCTGTTTGGTAGGATGTACTCTGACCACAGCTCAGTGCTAAAATCAGACCCTCTCAAAAGCAATTCCTCATGTCAGACTTGATCATTATCGTCATGAAGTGTTCAAAACAAAAACGGCATTAATATGCATCCATCCACCCATCCATCCATCTGCCACTTATCCGGGGGTCGCGGGGGCAGAAGCTTTAACAGAGAAATGCAGGCCTCCCTGTCCCCGGCCACTTCCTCCAGCTCCTCCGGGGGGACCCCGAGGCGTTCCCAGGCCATAGTCTCTCCAACATGTCCTGGGTCTTCCCCGGGTCTCCTCCCAGTGGGACGGGCCCAGAACACCTCCCCAGGGAGGCGTCCAGGGGGCATCCTAACCAGATGCCACCTCATCTGACTCCTCTCAACGCGGAGGAGCAGCGGTTCTACTCCGAGCCCCTCCCGGATGACTGAGCTTCTCACCCTATCTCTAAGGGAGGCCCAGACACCCTGCAGAGGAAACCAATTTCGGCCGCTTGTATTCGCGATCTCGTTCTTTCGGTCTCTACCCACAGCTCGTGACCATAGTAGAGGATGGGAACGTAGATTGACCAGTAAATAGTTCTTCACAACGACGGGTCGGTGCAGAGCCCGCAACACTGCAGACGCTGCACCGATCCGCCCGTCAATCTCCCGCTCCATTCGTCCCTCATTGTGAACAAGACTCCGAGATACTTGAACTCCTCCACTTGGGGAAGGATCTCATTGCCGACCCGGAGAGAGCATTCCACCCTCTTCCGGCTGAGAACCATAGTTTCGGATTTGGAGATGCTGATTCTCATCCCAGCCGCTCCACACTCGGCTGCGAATCGCTCCAGTGAGAGCTGAAGGTCACGGCCTGACGACGCTAACAGAACCACATCATCCGCAAAAAGCAGAGACCCGATTCTGAGGTCGCCAAATCGGACACCCTCAACGCCCTGACTGCACCTACAAATTCTGTCCATAAAAGTTAGGAACAGAATCGGTGACAAAGAGCAGCCCTGACGGAGTCCAACTCTCACCGGAAACGTATCCGAATTACTGCCGGCAATGCGGACCAAACTCTGGCACCGGTCATACAGAGACCGAACGGCCCCTATCAAGGGGTCCGGCACTCCATATTCCCGGAGCACCCCTCTCAGGACTCCCCCAGGGACACGGTCGAACGCTTTCTCCAAGTCCACAAAACACATGTAGACTGGTTGGGCGAACTCCCATGCACCCTCCAGGATCCTGCCGAGGGTATAGAGCTGGTCCACTGTTCCAAGGCCAGGACGAAAGCCACACTGCACCTCCTGAATCCGAGGCTCGATTATCCGACGGATCCTCCTCTCCAGTACCCCGAATAGACCTTACCAGGGAGGCTGAGGAGTGTGATACCCCTATAGTTGGAACACATCCTCCGGTCCCCCTTTTTAAAGAGGGGGACCACCACCCCGATCTGCCAGTCCAGAGGCACTGTCCCCGATGTCCACGCGATGCTGCAGAGGCGTGTCAGCCAAGACCGCCCTACAACATCCAGAGCCCTGAGAAACTCAGGACGGACCTCATCCACCCCCGGGGCCTTGCCACCGAGGAGCTTTTTGACCACCTCGGCAACCTCAGCCCCAGAAATGGGAGGCCCCCTCTCTGAGCTCTCCGACTCTGCCCCCTCCGAGCACGTGTTGGTAGTATTCCCCCCACCGACTCACAACATCCGTAGTTGAGGTCAGCAAAGCCCCGTCCCCACCATACAGTGTTGACTGTATCCCCCCCCCCCCCCCCCCCCCCCCCCCCCCCCCCCAGACGCCGGATGGTGGACCAGAATTTCTTCGAGGCCATCCAGAAGTCGTTCTCCATGGTCTCACCGAACTCCTCCCAAGCCCGAGTTTTTGCCTCAGCAACCGCCGCAGCCGCAGCCCGTCTGGCCTGCCGGTACCTATCAGCTGCTTCCAGGGTCCCACTGGCCAGAAAGGCCCGATAGGACTCCTTCTTCAGCTTGACGGCTTCCCTCACCGTCCACCAGCAGGTTCGGGGGTTGCCGCCACGACAGGCACCGACCACCTTACGGCCACAGCTCCGATCAGCCGCCTCGGCAATGGAGTCACGGAACATGGCCCATTCGGACTCAATGTCCCCCACCTCCCCCGGGATATGGGTGAAGCTCTGCCGGAGGTGGGAGTTAAAGCTCCTCCTGATGGGGGACTCCGGCAAACGCTCCCAGCAGACCCTCACAATACGTTTGGGCCTGCCAGGTCTGATCGGCATCCTCCCCCACCAGCGGAGCCAACTCACCACCAGGTGGTGATCAGTTGACAGCTCCGCCTCTCTCTTCACCCGAGAGTCTAGGACATATGGCCGCAAGTCCGATGATACAACCACAAAGTCGCTCATCGAACTGCGGCCAAGAGTTCGCCCAACAACCTTATGCCTGAACATGGTGTTCGTTATGGAGTATCATCAGCATAACAATGGAAATTTATGCCCTGCTGTCTGATAATGTTACCTAATGGAAGCATGTATAAAGTAAAAAGAATCGGTCCAAGCACAGAACCCTGAGGAACTCCATGACTTACTCTGGTGTTTGAGGAAGATTCTTCATTTACAAGAACAAACTGGAATCTATCAGATAAATATGACTTAAACCAGCCTAATGCAGTTCCTTTAATCCCAATAACATGTTCAAGTCTCTGTAACAGAATGCTGTGATCGATCGTATCAAATGCAGCACTGAGATCCAACAGGACAAGAAACAAGTCCGCTATCAGAGGCTAACAGGAGATCATTGGTAACTTTCACCAGTGCTGTTTCTGTGCTATGATGCACTCTGAATCCTGACTGAAACTCTTCAAACAGATTATTTCTGTGGAAATTATCACAAAGTTGAGCAGCAACAAGAAAGCTGCACTCAGTCTTAATCTATTAGTCACTGCATTGTTTTGCTCTGATAACTGAAAGGCGAACATCTATATAAACCGCTGCCTGTCATTGATCAATCCGGTATATATTAACCGTGTCTGTGCTCACCAGGAGGTGGGGGAGGAGCTCTTCCTGCTACAGGAACAGGAGGTGTCACTGGAGCAAGGCCAGGTCAGTTTATACTATATATTATATATATTTATAATAAAACATGGGGAGACTTCACATTAAAGCACCCAATTATTCAGATTGCTTCCTTTATTTCAAGAAAAGGACATACAATACAAGCTTAATTAATCTCTTCTGAGCATTTGAACAGCTTCTTATCAGCTCTCACTTGTTTGTTAAGGTGGTACAGCAGGAGGTCCTGGAGGAACAGGCCAAGGTATAGGAGGGGGGGCAGGTGGCCTGCCAGGTAAGCTCAAATAGGGCGCAAAATAATCATTAATATGATGATTACCTGCATTTCTATATTCTGGGATTTGTCACACCCTGCCTGCTCATCCACACAGAAATCAATAAATCAATAAAAGAGTGTTACAGGCTGTAATGCATCTATTGTTCCAGCAGGGGGTGCTGGCCCTGGCTATGGTGGAGTGGCTGGAGGAGGCTTTGCAGGTAGGACTGATTTTGTCCATATCACGAGCATTTTTTCATGTTTTCATGTTTTCATTCATGTCAGAAAGTGTTGTAAGACTCGTCTTTCCTGTTTTTGTCCTCTAGGATACGCAGGGACTGGACAAAAATGTAAGATCACTCACTTTGTGCTTTGAGAATAAGCAAAAACGGAGCTGTCATGCTGTAGGGGAGCCGGAGGAAAGCACCTTTCTGGTGTTGAAAGTTTTTATCATGCTGGTTTTGCGTTTTGACTGTTTATTTTCACTTCCTGCAGCCAAGGCACAGAAGGCAGCCAAATATGCAGCCATGCAGGCTTCACTGGGAGCTGGAGGCTACAGAGGTAAAAATCACACAAAGTATTACTTAACAGCAAGCCGCGCTCTCATTTAGACCATCTGAGAACTGATAAGATCCATCTTAGCACTTAAAAAGTGCAATAACAGAGCAGTTTGACATATTTTCTGAGGAACTGACCTGTTAAAACCTCACCACATGGAAGCCACAAATACAGGAACTCTGTGGCTGGGAAGATATTCTAACTAAAGAGTAGGTGGGTGGGTTCTCTTCTGCAGAATGGGACGGACCAGATGCATCTTTAACAGCCCCAGAACCCTTTTCTCTCTTCTGCTGTTTAGGTGGCGGCTGCCAGGGTAAATTCTGTGGCCGAAGGAGGAAGTGAGCAGAAAGGGAAGTGACCTCACTGGAGCAGCAGTGGTGCTACAGCATGCTCACGGACCATAAATGTCTCGCCTGCCGTCTTTTAACACGAGAACTGGTTCTCAGCCTGTTGGGAACCTCGGTTCTTTTGACTGAGGCATTTGTTAATATATATATGTGTATAATTCAGCTGTTTGAATTGGGTCGACACTGAGGGAAATGACATTTTTAGGCTACCTTTACCACTTGTTATGAACATTTCTTTCCCCTGTTGAATCACTTTGTAACTCTCTGTGGAGCCTGAGGACAGAAAGGAGTCAGCTTTTTCTTTCTTTTATCAGTTTTTGCTTGTTGTTGCTGCATGAAATATGAGTTGTGCGACCGATGCCAAGGACTCCCCTCAGGGCAGCTCCTTCGGACCGTGCTGACGTGGCGTTTAAACGAAACGCCGTGGCCCGTTACACTGAATTTACCCTTGAATTTACTGGCTTTTACGTCACAGTTCTAATGAACAAACAGAGTTTTCTGGGTGTGGCGTTCACACCTCTCTGCAGCCCCTCGTGGGACACACCCACTCACATTTAAGGCACTGGTTTATAGCTAAATAAGTGTAACATTTTGCTTCCCCGTGCTGTTATTCGGATGCATTTGTTCTGAGAGAATGACGTGGCTTCGCTTTAGCTTTCACATTTGCTGTTGATAAAAGCATTTCCACTAAATGTGGGATAATATGACAGGTATACATGATGGTGCAGTCAAATGACATCTGAAGAGTACTGATTACTGTGTTTTCCTTCTTTTGGTGTGTAAACACTGTTTTAAATTATGCTGAGAAGTGTATTTAGTCTTATTTTACTGTTTGTGATGTATATAAAAGTGCTTTTTTTTCTACATTGTCCTTGAATGTGTGTTGAGTCACGATGTAGTCTGTGATGTCACAGGATTTAAGAAAAGCCTGTAGTTGAATCTCATGTCTATTGGAGCTTACAGTTCTGTATGTGTTGTGCAGCTCGACGTGTGTTTTACCATCTGTGTTTTTACCATGTGGCCTATGAAGAAAATTATGCACTTTTGTACTTTCTCTCTGAAATAAAGAGGTGACCAACAGTATTCCAGCTTATTGTTTCTGATAATAACTGAAGCTGAAGGTTTTTTGGCTAAAGACAGGAAGGGGAAGTATGCAGAATTTTGTGGGGGCCTTTAACAACCACAGGAAACACAAAGCTCTGCTCTGGACATTCAAAGTCCGTCTGTTTTCATGGTGACTCATTTCAAGCAAAGCATTTGAACCTGCTGCTAAATAAAACCCGTCGCAGAGGTATGTAGGTTAATGTTTGGATGACACTGGTTAGTGAGAAAGAATCCGAACTCACGCATGTTAGTACAAAACCTCTGTTCAGATCAATTCAATTCAATTCAATTCAGCTTTATTTATTAAATAAAGATTACAGATGGTTTGTGATGAGAGAATTTGGATTTGTGTTCATGGTATTTAGCAGGTATTACAACAATTACAGTCATCTCAAGGCACTTAAATAATAAAGTCCAATTCAAGCCAATTGGAATTCAATTCATTGTAATCATAATCCAATTAATTCATATGGAGCCAATTCAAAAATAATATCCGAGCTAAGGAAACCAACAGATTGGACCGAAACTGGTCTTCAGTCCAATCTCCCGTCCTGAGCCTGAGGGACTGTGGAAAGGAACGACTCCCTTTAACAGGAAGAAACCTCTGGCAGAACCAGAACCAGGAAGAAACCTCTGGCAGAACCAGAACCAGGAAGAAACCTCTGGCAGAACCAGAACCAGGAAGAAACCTCTGGCAGAACCAGGAAGAAACCTCTGGCAGAACCAGAACCAGGAAGAAACCTCTGGCAGAACCAGACTCAGGAAGAAACCTCTGACAGAACCAGAACCAGGAAGAAACCTCTGGCAGAACCAGAACCAGGAAGAAACCTCTGGAAGAACCAGGAAGAAACCTCTGGCAGAACCAGAACCAGGAAGAAACCTCTGGCAGAACCAGACTCAGGAAGAAACCTCTGGCAGAACCAGAACCAGGAAGAAACCTCTGGAAGAACCAGGAAGAAACCTCTGGCAGAACCAGAACCAGGAAGAAACCTCTGGCAGAACCAGAACCAGGAAGGGTGTCCATCCGCCTGGACCAGCTGGGGTTTGAGAAGACAGAAAAGAGGGAAAAGAGGGGGGAAAAACACCATAACACCATTCAAAGGATACCTGCTGGAACAGGGAAACACAAGTTAATAACCACAATAATGTCACATGGACATAAAATCATTTGAGAAATTAAACAGGAGGAAAAAGAGAGCAAAGTGAGGAAAGGTGGGACAGATGAGCTCCCCCAGCAGTCTGGGCCTACAGCAGCTTAACTATGGGATGTTTCAGGCTCACCTGAGCCATCCCTAACTATAAGTGAACGAATAGTGTCAAATGGACCAAGTTCAGAGGTGAGCCGGTATATCAGAACCTTTCCGTCCTTCTTTCCAAGGCCCTGAGTGCAATGAAGGTGCTCATTGTTTGCCTGAAGTTTGCCACATGCAGGCTGCAACTTTTCCAGAAAAAAAATGCAAGTTTGACCGGATTTTAAATGAAAATGCAATTGTTCGAATGCGTTCAAAATGTTCTGAGGTCTCACTGTCCGTTGCAACAGCTCCAATCAAGTTAAATGCATCCAGTATGTTGCAGGAGTTTCCTGCAACACCAACAGCTGTGTGTCTTCTTCTCAGCTTCCCACTATACAAACTGGCAAGTGTATCATAGCTCCTGTTCCATCATAAGCTTCCTGAAAGTGCACCATTAGGTCATACATTTTTAGCCTCTAACCTGCCGTTGAACCTGCCGTTGAACCTGCCGTTACTGGCTGGATACGCCGTGCTTCTTCTTTCCAGTCATAAAGTTTTAGCCATGTTTTGACCTCTGGGAGCAGAGAAAGCCGAGCCTTCATCTGAGGGAAATGTGTGGTCCATCAAACCTGAGTTGCATTAGTTTTCTATGTGCCAACACTCGTTCAGAAAGTGCAAAAAACGATGATGGGAACTCAAAAGGAGTTTATTTCAAAGCAATTCTCCACATGTGACAGTTTACAGTGTTGGAGCAACCACAAACATGACATTTCCAAATGATCCAACGATGGAAACTGAAACCACGTGAGGCCCGTAAAGGAAACTGAGAGACAGGGGTGTCGCTGACCTCTGGCACTCAATCACCAGCTGGGACTGAAGGATAAACTATGAGTTGCAGCAAAAGTTATTCTGACAGTTCTATCCTGATTAGGGCTGTAGCGATACACTAATCTCACGATACGGTACGATACGATACACGAATCTCCCGATACGATACGATACACGAATCTCACGATACGATACGATACACGAATCTCCCGATACGATACGATACGATACACTAATCTCACGATACGATACGATACACAAATCTCACAATACGATATTCAGCCAACGATTCAATACGATTTTATACGATTCAATACAATTTAAAACACATCATTTTCTGAAAGATTTTAAAGGGACAGTGTAATTTGACATGAATCGTCGCTGATTGGACCAGTGATCCGACCTTTGAATCGGAAGGACAAACGGAAACAAACAGCAGACTCATGTTTATGTTGTGAATATTACATCATCAACCTGCTTGGTTTACCTGCTAAATACCATAAACACAAATCCAAATTTTTTAATCACAAACCATCTTTTATCATTTTTGAGGAGCTCAAACAATAAATTACAACAATCCTACATTCTATAAACAGAAAAGCCATCAAAACCACTGATCTATGCACTTTACATAATATTTCTTTAACTAATTTATCACTGTTTTGTATAATGTGACCCCTATATATATATGTGTATAATGTGTATTATGTTAATGTTCTGTGTTTTCACTAATTGTAACGTCTGACTTTTCTATAAAGTTTGCTTAAAAAAAATTTAAAGAATAATAATCGTTACTCGTGGCTGAAATATATTGATACTTTATCGGGAAACACAATATCAATATATAGTGCGTAATCGATAAAAATCACTCAGCCCTAATCCTGAAGGGAACAGGCTCTCCCAGAGTGACACTGATAGGGCGTGAGGGGTCAGTAAATGTGTTCGTTTGCTGTAGCCTTCAAGTAGCTGGATCTCAAACAAGTTATAATGTAAATGTAATTTATTTCTACAGCCCTTTACAACAATCCATTTCGGTTTACAGCAGATAATAAATAAAGAAAAGAATAAGTAAGAAACAATAAAATAACAGTAAAAAACAATAAAATAGCAGTAAAAAACAATAAAATAACAGTAAAAATTAATAAAATAACAGTAAAAAACAATAAAATACAGCAAAATTGAATAAGATAATATAAAAGTGTCTCCATACTACTGGGTATTAAAAGCCATCTGAAATAAGTATGTTTTTAGCCCAGATTTAAAGAGGCCAGAGGTCAGAAATAAGATGCATCTCGGGGGGGAGCTTATTCCAGAGCCTGGGGGCAGCAGCAGAAAAGGCTCGGTCACCCCAGGGCTTTTATTTGGACCTGAACACTTCCAGAAAAAGTTGATTTGTTGACCTCAGAGCTCTGCCAGGGTTACAGTTAAAGCTCAGATAAATACGATGGGGTGAGGCCGTTAAGAGCTTTAAAACCAAACTTTAAAAGTTTAAAATCAGTTCTATAAAGGACAGGAAGCCAATGAAGGGAGTTAAGAACAGGAGTGATACGTCTGTTAGTGTTGGTTAAAAGACGGGCAGCAGCAGCATTTTGCACCAGCTGAAGGCGACTGAGAGAAGTCTGGGAGACATAAAGTCCATAGCTGTGGTTTAACCTTGAACTTATTAGGGCAGGGAGGCTTTCTCAAGGTCGTTAATAGTGAATTCATTATAGTAAAGGTTGTCATGTCGAGGCCCAACACTTCAGACGCTTGATGTTGATTCGTCCTTTAATTTGTCATCAGTCTGTAAGTTTCATCACGCTGCCTTTCGAAGGGCCCGTGCACGCACACATGCACTAACACCTGTTTCTGTCCGTCAGTCTGCGGCGAAGCAGGAACACGCCTGTGCTGCATGTTCTGATTTATAGTCTGAAGCCACAACTTCAGCGCCTTCAGCCACCAACTGGACCAATAAGTATAATGAAAGAAAAGAGAAAGGAAGAAGCAACAGGTGCTGCTGCTCACTGCTTTGGTCAGAATCGCTCTCAGGAACTGCACACCGAACAGTATCAATGGATTTGTTCTTCTAAGTCTTTGCCTGAATTCTCCCTCTTTGTTTGTTGTGTGATGAATGGAGAGCTTTGCTGTGGGATCTGGACAGAGCAGTAACTGGAGCATTCATAAAGAGATTATGCCTGCGCTAATGGGCTGATTTCAAAACACACACAAGCTCCCACACGCCCCTTCTGAGAAAAACACTCTTTTTTTAAACCATCTGGAGCTTTAGAGTTCAGCTCCGACACATTCGGAGACCTTTGCTGAGGAGTGAAACTGTAGAAGTCTGCATACTGGAGGCAGGGGGAGGGTGTCTATCCTGGGGCAGGTTTCATTTCCAGGAGCCAGCGGCTGGTGTCAGTGGATCAGACCTTTTTTCTCATGCAGCCACTCTGCAAAGAGAGGGAACTCGTGCACAGGAAGCATTTACACGCATGGAGAGAGAGCACAAAGTAAAAGACAACGCCTGCTACCGGTTGCAGCAGTGAATGAGCCGCTCAGGAGCGACTCACTGGGTGGACTGCATCCTGTCTGCTGAGAACCAGGCAACAGGCCGGGCAACATGTCACGACGGGACCAGAGGTTTCGGAGAGGAATGAAGGGACGGTAAGAGCCTTAACTCGTGAGATGGGGATGTGTGAGAGTGAGAAAGAAGCAGCGAAAGAGCGAGGAAAAGAATAGAAATGAGGTGAAGCTCAACTTCTCCATGTGTACTTCCTCAAACTGAAGTCTGCCACGACAGATAAACAGAGCTTCAGCTTTGAATGCGACTGCACCGCTGATGTGAATCTAAAACAGTCCAGTCGGTTTAATCTTCTTCCTCTGGGCCACAGTAAGACATATGCAGCCTTCCAGTGTTCCCATCTAATCAGCAAACAGTCTCACTGAGAAGATCTGCATGAATCATAGTCAGACTGACACCGAATGTGTCCTCGTTTTTGAAGGAAGTCCGTCAGGTCAACAGGAAGCAAAGCAGGTCATCAGATTCTCACCATCCGGCGTAAGCTGAGGTCCTAACATCGTTACACGCTGTACAGCAGGTGGAAAGAGGGTTTACGAGTGGCTCGGCTGAAGGGAATAAGAGGAGGGGAGTGACAGAAAGCAGAGGAGGAATTCTCTGGATCCAGAGTCCTCTCACAGCCAGATGTTCAAGCGGAACTGCAGATGTGAGGCTGGAAGGTTCCACATCCGTGGCCAGAAGTACAGTAACAAAGACAAGAGGATAAAAATAAACCGGCAGCTGTCTGAGGGCTTTATTGCTTAAATATTTCCTCTGTAAGAAAAGGAGCTCTAAAAGGAGGCAGACGGTAGAAGTTAACGTGTTTTATTCTGCAGTTCTCTGGAATAAAAACAAAAAGGGAACATGTAGACGTCACAGCAGACGATGCCTCAGCATTTCTGTCACCTTGTGTTGTCTGAAAAGCTGCATCATTGCTCTGATGACACAACCGCCGGCTTCCTTTATAATAAAGAAGAGTTTGACATAAAATCAAATGTCTGATGCCACGATTAAGCCCGAGTCTGTCCCCCTTTCTTCTTATTATAAGACAACCTTTCCATGCCCCATTGTAAGAACAATGTGGCATTTACAGTTGAGGTTGGGAGGGAGGAAGCGTGGATCAGTACTCGGGCCAGGAAGTCACCTCCCACTCCGGTCGCAGCGTTGGCGAGATAAGGGAGGAGGCTGTTCTCTTTATATCATTCTGTTGGAGCCTGAAAGTTTCTCTGACTGAAGCCAGAATGTTTCCACTTTGCTGCATTCTCTTGTGCAATCTTGAGTGGGCGTGTCCACTGGAACCGTATTTACTCAGTGTTCCTGTGAGGATGCATAGCCTTAGCAGAGACCTTACCCTCAGTGTTCCTGTGAGGATGCGTAGCTTTAGCAGAGACCTTACTCTCAGTGTTCCTGTGAGGATGCGTAGCTTTAGCAGAGACCTTACTCTCAGTGTTCTCCTGAGGATGCGTAGCCTTAGCAGAGACCTTACTCTCAGTGTTCCTGTGAGGATGCGTAGCCTTAGCAGAGACCTTACTCTCAGTGTTCCTGTGAGGATGCATAGCCTCAGCAGAGACCTTACCCTCAGTGTTCCTGTGAGGCTGCGTAGCCTTAGCAGAGACCTTACCCTCAGTGTTCCTGTGAGGATGCGTAGCCTTAGCAGAGACCTTACCCTCAGTGTTCCTGTGAGGATGCGTAGCCTTAGCAGAGACCTTACTCTCAGTGTTCCTGTGAGGATGCGTAGCTTTAGCAGAGACCTTACTCTCAGTGTTCCTGTGAGGATGCGTAGCTTTAGCAGAGACCTTACTCTCAGTGTTCTCCTGAGGATGCATAGCTTTAGCAGAGACCTTACTCTCAGTGTTCTCCTGAGGATGCGTAGCCTTAGCAGAGACCTTACTCTCAGTGTTCCTGTGAGGCTGCGTAGCTTTAGCAGAGACCTTACTCTCAGTGTTCCTGTGAGGCTGCGTAGCTTTAGCAGAGACCTTACTCTCAGTGTTCCTGTGAGGCTGCGTAGCTTTAGCAGAGTCCTTACTCTCAGTGTTCCTGTGAGGCTGCGTAGCTTTAGCAGAGACCTTACTCTCAGGGTTCCTGTGAGGCTGCGTAGCCTTAGCAGAGACCTTACTTTCAGTGTTCCTGTGAGGATGCAAAGCCTCAGCAGAGACCTTACTCTCAGTGTTCCTGTGAGGATGCATAGCCTTAGCAGAGACCTTACTCTCAGTGTTCCTGTGAGGATGCAAAGCCTTAGCAGAGACCTTACTCTCAGTGTTCCTGTGAGGATGCGTAGCCTTAGCAGAGTCCTTACTCTCAGGGTTCCTGTGAGGCTGCGTAGCTTTAGCAGAGACCTTACTCTCAGTGTTCCTGTGAGGCTGCGTAGCCTTAGCAGAGACCTTACTTTCAGTGTTCCTGTGAGGATGCGTAGCCTTAGCAGAGACCTTACTCTCAGTGTTCCTGTGAGGATGCGTAGCCTTAGCAGAGACCTTACTCTCAGTGTTCCTGTGAGGATGCATAGCCTCAGCAGAGACCTTACCCTCAGTGTTCCTGTGAGGATGCGTAGCCTTAGCAGAGACCTTACCCTCAGTGTTCCTGTGAGGATGCGTAGCCTTAGCAGAGACCTTACCCTCAGTGTTCCTGTGAGGATGCGTAGCCTTAGCAGAGACCTTACTCTCAGTGTTCCTGTGAGGCTGCGTAGCTTTAGCAGAGACCTTACTCTCAGTGTTCCTGTGAGGATGCGTAGCCTTAGCAGAGACCTTACTCTCAGTGTTGCTGTGAGGCTGCGTAGGCCTTAGCAGAGACCTTACCCTCAGTGTTCCTGTGAGGATGGGTAGCCTTAGCAGAGACCTTACCCTCGGTGTTCCTGTGAGGATGCATAGCTTTAGCAGAGACCTTACCCTCGGTGTTCCTGTGAGGATGCATAGCTTTAGCAGAGACCTTACCCTCGGTGTTCCTGTGAGGATGCATAGCTTTAGCAGAGACCTTACCCTCAGTGTTCTCCTGAGGATGCGTAGCCTTAGCAGACTTTGAGTCCACTGAAACATTCATACGGCCTGTCAAAAAGCGAATGACGGGGCTGAGCATCTGTGAATCTGTGTGTTCATGAAGAACAGCTAAACCAAGCAATGATCTAACTCAGAGTCCCTCTGACCTGGATCTGTGATCCCTAACGAAATCTAACGGTTTCCTTATAAGACTTCCCATCAGCGATAAAGCTCCTGTTACTGTCCGACAGCCTAATCTCGATCCGCCTTCATCTCATGGTCACCCCGCTCTATCCTCTCCTCTGTAGGTGCTGTGAATGCGAGTGTATCCTGTCCCACTGGTACTACGAAAGAGAGGGACAGCTCTACTGTAAGAAGCACTACTGGGCCCGCTTTGGAGAACACTGCCACGGCTGCGAGGAGACCATCGCAACAGGCCTCGTCATGGTAACGTGATAAAGGGAAACCGTCCGTTTAAGCTGATGCTTTTCTTTCTTTAGGTTAGTTTAAGTTCTTTTGACTAAATAAGTGTCACAGCTTTACTGTCCTTTAACAACTGAACTACAGAAGAGCAAAGCCCCCCTTTGACCACTTTTACCCTCCAGACATTAGATTTAATGCTGAAGAAATTAAACATTTCAAAATGGCAGCCTCCTTTCTTTTGTCCTGACTCAGAAATCTCAACCTTACGCTGCACAATAAGTATCATCGAGTCTCAGCAGGCTATAGTTCAGAGCCTTCCTGTCTCGCAGTTTCTTCCTGGTAGAAAAGAAAATGCTTTTTCTTTCTCAGACTGGAGGATATCCTCTGAAAACATCCTTCGGGCAGGAATGAAACAAAAGGAGCTTTTGCATTTGACCCAACCAACGTCCTCTGGTGCTGAAACAAAGCTCCAGCGCCGGCCTCAGCCTTGTGACTGACAACAAAACGTCTTTTTTCTGCATAACCAGGTTGCAGGAGAACAAAAGTACCACCCGGAGTGCTTCACGTGTATAAGCTGTGAGACGGTCATAGGAGACGGGGACACCTACACCCTTATCGAACGCTCAAAACTGTACTGGTAAATACAACCTGTGGCACAGAATCCTGTCACCTGCACATGCAACAGCTGTAGCGATGCCTTTCCTTCTGCTTTCAGTGCCCACTGTTTCTGCCAGGGCGCCGAACCAGCTGTGAGGTCAACATCTCCGCTCACAAGGTGCCCCCACATGGTGGCGCTGGTGTCCCTCCCGCCCCGTAACGTGGGCCGACGGGGCCTGACCGTCACCGTCGACTTCAGCCAGGACTCGAGCCCCCTCGTCACTGTGACCGAGTGAGTTAACTGGAGCTAACCTGAACATTTAGCAGCCACACGTTTATTTCTGCTGTAGCAGAAGCTTAGAACTCAGCTGTGAGCTCGTCTTAAGCATAATAGCTGAGTCCCTTTGTGTTCGTTTAGGATACTTCCCTCCTTTCCTCCACCCATTCAACCCTGTAAATCTGCTTCAGGTTGGACTCGGCCGTCCTCGGCCCTGACCTGCTGTCTTCTGTCCAAGCTGGTGATCGAGTGCTGGAGGTCAACGGCGTCCCCGTCCGCAACATCCCTCCAGACGAGGTATCACGAGCACAGCAAATGAAGTAAGACTGAAAAAGCAACACAGGCGACTCATAACTCTGTCCTGCAGATAAACCGTGTGATCCAGGACACCCGCAGGCCGCTGCAGCTGACCATTGAACACGGTCCGCCGGCTCCTCACGACCTGCTTCAGTCAGACGGTCCGCCGGACAACATCAGCTGTCCTGACTCCCGAGTCCGAGACAAACTGGCTTCACCCCCGCAGCTCCCCAGTCTGGAGGAAGAACCGAGTCCCCGGGAGGAGACAGATGAACAAAGGATGAGCCTCTCGCCCCCTCAGCACCAAGGACCCTCAGGGATGCGATCCAGACACATTCTGTAAGACCTTCTATCAGCTCATTTGGTCAGCTTATTGGTATTTATCTGACTAAGCTTTGTCCTCTTTCTCAGGCGCAGCTTCAGTATAGACAAGTGCTCCCTGTCCCCTGGAGCCCTTTCACTTCTATCTCAAAGACGAGACATGATTCGCTCCGAGTCTCTTCGAGTGGACCCCGGAGAACGAACGCACCGCATCTTCAGACCCTCAGACCTCATCCACGGAGAAGTGCTCGGCAAGGGCTGCTTTGGACAAGCTGTCAAGGTACCGTTTCCGCTCAAACAAACGAGCCGTTTCTGTTCAAGAGCGACTTTAATATGCTCTGTGATGAACGTCTCGTCGTCAAGGTGACGCACCAGGAGACGGGCGAGGTGATGGTGATGAAGGAGCTGATACGATTCGATGAGGAGACGCAGAGGACTTTCTTAAAGGAGGTGAGTGGCGTTAGGAGCAGGAGAAATGACACTTCGTATGTGGATGTGAATAAACTTCCCTCCACAGGTGAAGGTGATGCGATGCCTCGACCACCCCAACGTTCTCAGGTTCATTGGACTGTTTTACAAGGACAAACGAATACATTTCGTCTCCGAATACATCCAGGGTGGGACTCTACGTGAGACTATCATAAAAATGGTGAGTTGGGATCAGTTTTATGTTCCTTTTATGTTCACCTGGGTCCTTTTGGTCACGATTTGGTCGTTTTAGGACAAGGATTTTCCTTGGAGCACAAGAGTGAGTTACGCCAAAGACATTGCAGCTGGAATGGTGAGTCGTGGTCAACAGTCTAAAGCAGGGATGTCAAAGTCCGGTCCTGGAGGGCCGCTGTCCTGCAGGTTTTAGATGTTTCCCTGCTTCAAAGCACCTGATTCAGATTAAATGGATCTCTTCAAAAGATTGTTACGTTCTGCACAAACCAGCTAATGAGGCATTGATCTGAACCAGGTGCGTTGGAGCATGGAAACATCTAAAACCTGCAGGGAAACATCTAAAACCTGCAGGAAACATCTAAAACCTGCAGGGAAACATTTAAAACCTGCAGGGAAACATGTAAAACCTGCAGGAAAACATCTAAAACCTGCAGGGAAACATCTAAAACCTGCAGGGAAACATCTAAAACCTGCAGGAAACATCTAAAACCTGCAGGGAAACATCTAAAACCCGCAGGGAAACATCTAAAACCTGCAGGAAACATCTAAAACCTGCAGGGAAACATCTAAAACCTGCAGGGAAACATCTGAAACCTGCAGGAAAACATCTAAAACCTGCAGGGAAACATGTAAAACCTGCAGGGAAACATCTAAAACCTGCAGGGAAACATCTAAAACCTGCAGGGAAACATCTAAAACCTGCAGGAAACATCTAAAACCTGCAGGGAAACATCTAAAACCTGCAGGGAAACATCTAAAACCTGCAGGGAAACATCTAAAACCTGCAGGAAACATCTAAAACCTGCAGGGAAACATCTAAAACCTGCAGGAAACATCTAAAACCTGCAGGGAAACATCTGAAACCTGCAGGAAAACATCTAAAACCTGCAGGGAAACATCTAAAACCTGCAGGGAAACATCTAAAACCTGCAGGAAAACATCTAAAACCTGCAGGAAAACATCTAAAACCTGCAGGAAAACATCTAAAACCTGCAGGAAAACATCTAAAACCTGCAGGAAACATCTAAAACCTGCAGGGAATCATCTAAAACCTGCAGGGAAACATCTAAAACCTGCCGGACAGCGGCCCTCCAGGACCGGAGTTTGACATCCCTGGTCTAAAGGGATAAGAATGATTGTGCTTTCTTTGAAAAACCGTGTCTCACGTGCACAGCATCTGTCCTTCAAAGGCATATCTACACTCCATGAATGTCATCCACCGAGATCTAAACTCATACAACTGCCTGGTCAGAGAGGTGAGCACCTGGTTCAGTTAGAGGCCTGAAACACACGTTAAATCGAGCTCTCATTAAGCGTCCTGAGAGCCTGTCTCTGCTTCAGGACCAGTCTGTGGTGGTGGCAGATTTTGGGCTGGCCCGGCTGGTGATGGAGGAGAGGAACCAGAGCAGAACCTCCACTCTGGAACGGCCGCCAAAGGGGACGCTGTCGGAGCTGCGCAGACCCGACCGCAGGAAGCGGTACACCGTGGTGGGAAACCCCTACTGGATGGCGCCGGAGATGATCCACGGTGAGTCTATGGGGTTACAGAAGGCGGGGCTTTATGACCTTAAGGAGCCCCTGATGATATAAATCAGGGATGTCAAACTCCGGTCCTGGAGGGCCGCTGTCCTGCAGGTTTTAGATGTTTCCTTGCAGGTTTTAGATGTTTTCCTGCAGGTTTTAGATGTTTTCCTGCAGGTTTTAGATGTTTTCCTGCAGGTTTTAGATGTTTCCCTGCAGGTTTTAGATGTTTCCCTGCAGGTTTTAGATGTTTCCCTGCAGGTTTTAGATGTTTTCCTGCAGGTTTTAGATGTTTTCCTGCAGGTTTTAGATGTTTTCCTGCAGGTTTTAGATGTTTTCCTGCAGGTTTTAGATGTTTCCCTGCAGGTTTTAGATGTTTCCCTGCAGGTTTTAGATGTTTCCCTGCAGGTTTTAGACGTTTCCCTGCAGGTTTTAGACGTTTTCCTGCAGGTTTTAGATGTTTCCCTGCAGGTTTTAGATGTTTTCCTGCAGGTTTTAGATGTTTCCCTGCAGGTTTTAGATGTTTTCCTGCAGGTTTTAGATGTTTCCCTGCAGGTTTTACATGTTTCCCTGCAGGTTTTAGATGTTTCCCTGCAGGTTTTAGATGTTTTCCTGCAGGTTTTAGATGTTTTCCTGCAGGTTTTAGATGTTTTCCTGCAGGTTTTAGATGTTTCCCTGCAGATTTTAGATGTTTCCCTGCAGGTTTTAGATGTTTCCCTGCAGGTTTTAGACGTTTCCCTGCAGGTTTTAGATGTTTCCCTGCAGGTTTTAGATGTTTTCCTGCAGGTTTTAGATGTTTCCCTGCAGGTTTTAGATGTTTTCCTGCAGGTTTTAGATGTTTCCCTGCAGGTTTTACATGTTTCCCTGCAGGTTTTAGATGTTTCCCTGCAGGTTTTAGCTGTTTCCCTGCAGGTTTTAGATGTTTCCCTGCAGGTTTTAGATGTTTCCTGCAGGTTTTAGATGTTTTCCTGCAGGTTTTAGATGTTTTCCTGCAGGTTTTAGATGTTTCCCTGCAGGTTTTAGATGTTTTCCTGCTGGTTTTAGATGTTTCCCTGCAGGTTTTAGACGTTTCCCTGCAGGTTTTAGACGTTTCCCTGCAGGTTTTAGACGTTTCCCTGCAGGTTTTAGATGTTTCCCTGCAGGTTTTAGACGTTTCCCTGCAGGTTTTAGATGTTTCCCTGCAGGTTTTAGATGTTTCCCTGCAGGTTTTAGATGTTTTCCTGCAGGTTTTAGATGTTTCCTGCAGGTTTCAGATGTTTCCCTGCAGGTTTTACATGTTTCCCTGCAGGTTTTAGATGTTTCCCTGCAGGTTTTAGCTGTTTCCCTGCAGGTTTTAGATGTTTCCCTGCAGGTTTTAGATGTTTCCTGCAGGTTTTAGATGTTTTCCTGCAGGTTTTAGATGTTTTCCTGCAGGTTTTAGATGTTTCCCTGCAGGTTTTAGATGTTTTCCTGCTGGTTTTAGATGTTTCCCTGCAGGTTTTAGATGTTTCCCTGCAGGTTTTAGACGTTTCCCTGCAGGTTTTAGATGTTTCCTGCAGGTTTTAGATGTTTCCCTGCAGGTTTGAGATGTTTCCCTGCAGGTTTTAGACGTTTCCCTGCAGGTTTTAGACGTTTCCCTGCAGGTTTTAGACGTTTCCCTGCAGGTTTTAGACGTTTCCCTGCAGGTTTTAGATGTTTCCCTGCAGGTTTTAGACGTTTCCCTGCAGGTTTTAGATGTTTCCCTGTAGGTTTTAGATGTTTCCCTGCAGGTTTTAGACGTTTCCCTGCAGGTTTTAGACGTTTCCCTGCAGGTTTTAGATGTTTCCCTGCAGGTTTTAGACGTTTCCCTGCAGGTTTTAGATGTTTTCCTGCTGGTTTTAGATGTTTCCCTGCAGGTTTTAGACGTTTCCCTGCAGGTTTTAGACGTTTCCCTGCAGGTTTTAGACGTTTCCCTGCAGGTTTTAGATGTTTCCCTGCAGGTTTTAGACGTTTCCCTGCAGGTTTTAGATGTTTCCTGCAGGTTTTAGATGTTTCCCTGCAGGTTTGAGATGTTTCCCTGCAGGTTTTAGACGTTTCCCTGCAGGTTTTAGACGTTTCCCTGCAGGTTTTAGACGTTTCCCTGCAGGTTTTAGACGTTTCCCTGCAGGTTCCAGATGTTTCCCTGCTCCAACACACCTGATTCAGATCAATGCCTCATTAGCTGGTTTGTGCAGAATTTAACAATCTTTTGAAGAGATTCATTTAATCTGAATCAGGTGCTTTGAAGCAGGGAGACATCTAAAACCTTTGTTTGACATCCCTGATATAAATATACGGTTCCCTTTTTCTAATATTTCCTCCTTTGCTCGCAGGTAAAACCTACGATGAGCGCGTTGACATATTCTCCTTCGGGATAATGATCTGTGAGGTACGACAGAATCATTTAGGAACGTTTTCAACAACTCAACCTGTAATAAAATGTGTAAAAACGGGTATTTCTTCAGTTTTAAAGCTAAGTACCGTTTGCATCTACCCTCGTCTCCCTTCAGATTATCGGTAGAGTGAGTGCTGACCCCGACTTCCTTCCTCGAACGAATGACTTTGGGCTAAATGTGAGCGGCTTCCTGCAGCAGTACCACCCTGCACAGTGCCCGCCGGCCTTCCTGCCGCTGACCGTCCTCTGCTGCGACATGGATGCAGATAAACGGTACGATGGAGGAAAAATCCAACAAAATATAAGCTTTGAGTAGCTCAATTTTAATCCCAGTTAACAGAGCAGCCTGTAGCCAAGCCCCTGGTACTGGGCATTTATAAAAAGGCATTCATTAAAGAAGCGTTTCTATAATTTGGGGTAAGGAGGTGTGACTCATCTGTGCCATAGAGCTGTGGTGATGCTATTCTTTTAGCTTTAGGGTCACTGAGGTTACTTTTTTGTGCCGGACAACATCGCGCCTTAACCACACGGCTGCAGTGCAAACAGACAGCTACTAACCTGCAAACTCCTACTGTTGCCGTTCTTTCTCTTTCAGTCCCTCGTTTTCAAAGCTGCAGGAGTGGCTGGACAACCTGCTGATGCACCTGGACATCAGCCTGCCTTTGCTCTCCGAGCTAGAGCAGGTCTGCAGAGACTTTTGGAAGAACAACGCCCTCGTTTCTCACCAACAGACCTGCTCACAGCAGGAAGGACGGAGCTCCAGCCCGACACCGTGTTCAGACACTCAGAATAACCACACAGAGCCTGACGGCGTCCCTCGGGGCCAAAGTAGCACGCCTGGCGGTCATTTGAACACAAATGGCGAGGACGGCCACGATGGGAGGAATGGATCGAAAGATACAAGCCAGGGTTGCAGGTCTACAGGAAACTGTGAACCTAACGAGGACAGAGAGGCCACAGGTCAGCCAACAGCCCAGCAGCAGCCGCTGCAGGTCAACAACTCGCCACTCGGTCGGTCAAACAGGCCGAGGAGGACGTGCAGAGTGCTGTGGGACAGATGTACAGAGGACGACTCCTTCCTGTGACGGGCCAGAAGGGACAGTCTGCTTATGAAGCCGTAAAGTCACCTAAAAGGTGCTGAAAGGTCGTTTAAAGGTCGTTTAAAGGTCGTTTGGCGTCGCCCTGCACTTGACCTCATGCTGCTCCATGCACCAGTTCTTTGGTGGCTGCAGCTGGAGCTCAACTGATTACGGATTAAGCTGAAACTCTGGGAATTTCAGTCCAGTGTCCTTGTTTTTAACGTAAGCAGCTCCTGAAACACATTTCAAAACAAAGGAAATAATCCAAATCCCCCGAATTATGTTCATTTTCTCTGGTGGAAAACACCGATAACATAAAGTGACAGTTTCTAAATGAATCTCAAAGACATCTTTGACTTCCCTGAACCACAACTTCTCTTTACTTGTTGGCCAACAGAATGTTGTTTTCATGTGTGTCATAAGCTAAAAGTCCAGTTTCAGCTTTGTTCAGAAGCTGTGAAACACACGTCACTTTATACTGAGCTGTGATGCTGTATTTATCAGAAAGCCTCATCATAATCTTATTTTCTCTGTCAGACAATTCAACACGCCGTGCTGTGAAGCTGCCAAACTGCAGATAATACAATAAAAAACATGTATACATTCATACGACTGAGTTTAAATCAGCAAAAGAAAATTAATTACAGAAAGAACAACTGGAAACCTCCAATTAAAGGGGAACTCCGGTATTTTTAAACCTTATTTCTGGCATGAAATCCATTCATCTGCTCACCGAGAACAGTTTGGTGAAAGTCGGCGTCCTTCTGAAGATATTTAGATAACTGGAGATCCATATAACGGAGTGAACGGGGCTTAGAGGATGCAGCCTCTAAATAAGGCATTATCTGTCTTTATTTCACCAATACTTTAAGAAGAATGAATGAATGAACGTGTGCTATAGCTCTGTTAGCTCATAGCTGCTGTTAGCTCATAGCTGCTGTTAGCTCATAGCTCTGTTAGCTCATAGCTCTGTTAGCTCATAGCTGCTGTTAGCTCATAGCTGCTGTTAGCTCATAGCTGCTGTTATGTGGCTACTTGCAGCTATAGGAGAGCTAACGGAGGGATTTCTACACAGGCACTCTACTGGGACCACTTCATCCACACGCCCCCCTGCAGCACAGCTTATTCACTCCGGTAAGAACGTCCATCTTACTCAAAGTCGTCGTTCACATCGTCTAAATCTGATAAATATCCTGCCATGTTGCACAAAACTATCAGCAGCAAACTCTGTGTGAAGTTAGCCGACTGTCACAGAGCACGGAGTGAATAAACTGTGCTGCAGGGGGGCGTGTGGATGAAGTGGAGGAAACAAACATCTTATCCTGTCTTTGCCGCCAGCTGACTGTGAAACGCTTTGAAAAGTGTAAAATAAAGCTAAATGTACAGCCCCTGACCAGCTCCTGGTCAAAAGGATCGATTTAAGCGCCAATAAAACAGAAAATTGTTTGGAGGAAGCCTTCTTTCTAGCGTCCTCGCGCTCTTGCACGTGGTTGGAACACTGCCGTGCCAGTCAACACAAGTTCTTCCTCAATGACCAATCAGAAGACAGAGTGGGCGGGCCTTGTGACGTCATAGACGGAGCCGCTGCTCAGCTGTTGCTGCGGCAACTGAGTTTGTGTTTGACCCAAAAGGTTTTAGTGTGAATAAACTTGAATAAATGTGGTTTTTATACTACTTGCGTTCAGTTTGCGTTGCTTTTAGGTTATTAAAAGTTTTACACACAGCAACAGCTGACTTCTTGGTTTACTGAACGGAGTTTTTCAATGAAAACCGGAATAAGAAGGTTAAAAAATAAAGATATGGGCAGATATTCAGCATGCTTTTAGTTTGCCAACTTCTCCCTGAATTACACTTTACTTTGAAATCATGAACGTTTCTTTTGCATCTGATCGGAGAGGGGCACGCGTCGTGGATTCCCACGCGTGCGCGTACACGGTGTGCGTCACACGCACCAGCTCTGAGCCGGGCACAGCTTGTAAACCGGCAGCAGTATGGAGCACATGTCTTCTCCGGTCAGGTACCGCAGCAACAAGAAAGGTAGGTGTCCCGCGCGAGCCCTGCACGCACAGCTGATTCTCTGGAGTTTCTCACGCGCGATAAAAACACGAAGCTCCTTCCTGCAGAGTTCCTGCAGGTATCCCGAAAGGTTCTTGTGTTGAAGGGCTCGAGTGGAGCTTATTTTTCATTGTTCTTGCGCACAGTGCTTTTATTCCTTCTCCTTCCCTGGTTTAGCCTGTTTTTATCTGCTTGTCACGTGCTCACTCAGATTCTAACTCCTTTATTTTGCACCAGCATCAGGTTTCTGTTCCACAAATGTCTGTTTTTTTCCTCATTTTCCCTCATATTTCTCTCCTCTCCCCCCAAAAAGCTTCAGCTTTCTCAGAAAAGCAGGTAGGACAAGTTTGTGAAATAACCCTGAAGTGTGGCGTTTGTCACAGCTTGTGTGTCTGTGTTTAGGAGTTAAATCTGCACCCCCCACCTTGTTAGAGCATTAGAAGCTGGGTTAAGCCTGCTGCAAGGTTTTCTGGGTAATGAGAGCTGACAGGATGGCAGATGAAGCCTGATCAGACCAGCAGCAGTGGTTCTCCTGGCTGCAGATGGCCTCAGGAGTTCAGTTAGAGTTAGAAGGTTTGAATTAAATAAGAGAACTGATTCCACATTTAAAGGTTTAAAGAGAGGAAAGCGCCTCTCCGGGCTGGAGTTTATAGTTGGATCCAACTTCAGAGGCCTGGACAGATGGAAGAGGGGCTTTGTGATATTCTAATGGGATCACAGATCAGATTTAATCAGCTAAGAAACGGCTGCAGTGGAACCCTGCAGCTTAGGAAAGGCCCGGTTTGTTTCCACAGGGACAGGATAGCTTCCCCTCCTCTGTCTGGGATAAAAACGGTTCGTCTTCGTTGCTCTGAAGCAGCAGACGTAGGTCTGATCGAAGCAGGCTTCTAGTTTCCCATGCAGGTCAGCTCCCTCTGTAGCTGTCAGTAGTTCGGAGACTTTTGCTTATTCCTAGGAAAGATAAGTTAAAATAAGTGTAACTTTGCTGCATTCTGCCCTAGTTTTCCAGTCTGTCCATCGAGGAGCAGGAGAACTCGCAGTTTCCTTACGCCATGAGGGATCTGCCCCCCGTCTCCAACTCAGAGCACCATGAGGCACAGAGAAGTCCAGTAGCCACCAACGGGAGGCTGCTCAGCTGCCCCGGGACCCCCCCGCTGCCCCGTCCCACCCCACGCCCCCCCGGTGGCTCTCCGGCGGTCCCTCCCAGGCCGAGTCTGGCAGGACTGGAGCCACAGTTTCAGGCCCTGCCGCTGAGGAGTCAGATGGTTTCTCAGGTGTCTCTGGACTCGCCGCTCAGTCCAGCTTCACGACCACGCAGCCCCTGGGGCCGCTTCGACCCCTATGACTCTCCAGAGGTGCGTTTCTTTGGTTAAACTTGTATGATGTCTGCTTTAAAGGGTTTTCCATGAGTCTAAACTGAAACCTTCATGCTGATCAGTAAACGGATGGTGACCACGTTGCTTTGCCAGAAACAGCGTGCAGTTTCCTTCCTCCCCTCTCACCCGGTCTTTGGTCCGGCGCCCGGTCTTTGGTCCGGCGCCCGGTCTTTGGTCCGGCGCCCGGTCTTTGGTCCGGCGCCTGTGGGTCAGAGGAAGCGTGTGGTCCTGCCGCAGGCTGCTCTGCGACATGGAGCCCAGACCATGGCGTTAAAGACCCAGACCGTGGCGTTATAGACCCAGACCGTGGGGTCATAGACCCAGACCGTGGGGTCATAGACCCAGACCGTGGCGTTATAGACCCAGACCGTGGGGTCATAGACCCAGACCGTGGCGTTATAGACCCAGACCGTGGGGTCATAGACCCAGACCGTGGCGTTATAGACCCAGACCGTGGCGTTAAAGACCCAGACCGTGGGGTCATAGACCCGGACTGTGGGGTCATAGACCCGGACCGTGGGGTCATAGACCCAGACCGTGGGGTCAAAGACCCAGACCGTGGGGTCATAGACCCGGACCGTGGGGGTCATAGACCCAGACCGTGGGGTCATAGACCCAGACCGTGGCGTTATAGACCCAGACCGTGGCGTTAAAGACCCAGACCGTGGCGTTAAAGACCCAGACCGTGGCGTTATAGAGCCAGACCGTGGCGTTATAGAGCCAGACCGTGGCGTTATAGACCCAGACCGTGGCGTTAAAGACCCAGACCGTGGGGTCATAGACCCGGACTGTGGGGTCATAGACCCGGACCGTGGGGTCATAGACCCAGACCGTGGGGTCAAAGACCCAGACCGTGGGGTCATAGACCCGGACCGTGGGGGTCATAGACCCAGACCGTGGGGTCATAGACCCAGACCGTGGCGTTATAGACCCAGACCGTGGCGTTAAAGACCCAGACCGTGGGGTCATAGACCCAGACCGTGGGGTCATAGACCCAGACCGTGGCGTTATAGAGCCAGACCGTGGCGTTATAGAGCCAGACCGTGGCGTTATAGAGCCAGACCGTGGGGTCATAGAGCCAGACCGTGGGGTCATGGAGCCAGACCGTGGGGTTATGGAGCCAGACCGTGGGGTTATGGAGCCAGACCGTGGGGTTATGGAGCCAGACCGTGGGGTTATGGAGCCAGACCGTGGGGTTATGGAGCCAGACCGTGGGGTTATGGAGCCAGACCGTGGGGTTATGGAGCCAGACCGTGGGGTTATGGAGCCAGACCGTGGGGTTATGGAGCCAGACCGTGGGGTTATAGACCCAGACCGTGGAGTCATAGACCCAGACCGAGGGGTCATAGACCCAGACCGTGGAGTCATAGACCCAGACCGTGGCGTTATAGACCCAGACCGTGGGGTCATAGACCCAGACCGTGGCGTTATAGACCCAGACCGTGGCGTTATAGACCCAGACCGTGGGGTCATAGACCCAGACCGTGGAGTCATAGACCCAGACCGTGGAGTCATAGACCCAGACCGTGGCGTTATAGACCCAGACCGTGGGGTCATAGACCCAGACCGTGGCGTTAAAGACCCAGACCGTGGGGTCATAGACCCAGACCGTGGAGTCATAGACCCAGACCGTGGAGTCATAGACCCAGACCGTGGCGTTATAGAGCCAGACCGTGGCGTTAAAGACCCAGACCGTGGGGTCATAGACCCAGACCGTGGCGTTATAGACCCAGACCGTGGGGTCATAGACCCAGACCGTGGGGTCATAGACCCAGACCGTGGCGTTATAGAGCCAGACCGTGGGGTCATAGACCCAGACCGTGGGGTCATAGACCCAGACCGTGGCGTTATAGAGCCAGACCGTGGCGTTATAGAGCCAGACCGTGGGGTCATAGACCCAGACCGTGGGGTCATAGACCCAGACCGTGGCGTTATAGACCCAGACCGTGGCGTTAAAGACCCAGACCGTGGCGTTAAAGACCCAGACCGTGGCGTTAAAGACCCAGACCGTGGCGTTAAAGACCCAGACCGTGGCGTTAAAGACCCAGACCGTGGCGTTAAAGAGCCAGACCGTGGGGTCATAGAGCCAGACCGTGGCGTTATAGAGCCAGACCGTGGCGTTATAGAGCCAGACCGTGGCGTCATAGACCCAGACCGTGGGGTCATAGACCCAGACCGTGGGGTCATAGACCCAGACCGTGGGGTCATAGACCCAGACCGTGGCGTCATAGACCCAGACCGTGGGGTCATAGACCCAGACCGTGGGGTCATAGACCCAGACCGTGGGGTCATAGACCCAGACCGTGGGGTCATAGACCCAGACCGTGGCGTTAAAGACCCAGACCGTGGGGTCATAGACCCAGACCGTGGGGTCATAGACCCAGACCGTGGCGTTATAGACCCAGACCGTGGCGTTATAGAGCCAGACCGTGGGGTTATGGACCCAGACCGTGGGGTCATAGACCCAGACCGTGGCGTTAAAGACCCAGACCGTGGCGTTAAAGACCCAGACCGTGGGGTCATAGACCCAGACCGTGGCGTTATAGACCCAGACCGTGGCGTTATAGACCCAGACCGTGGCGTTATAGACCCAGACCGTGGCGTTATAGAGCCAGACCGTGGGGTTATGGACCCAGACCGTGGGGTCATAGACCCAGACCGTGGCGTTAAAGACCCAGACCGTGGCGTTAAAGACCCAGACCGTGGGGTCATAGACCCAGACCGTGGCGTTATAGACCCAGACCGTGGCGTTATAGACCCAGACCGTGGCGTTATAGACCCAGACCGTGGCGTTATAGACCCAGACCGTGGCGTTAAAGACCCAGACCGTGGCGTTATAGACCCAGACCGTGGCGTTATAGAGCCAGACCAGCTCAAAGGGCTCGTGGCTTTACTCTGGACTGAATGAACCTGCTGGGTTTGGCTGGTTCTGAGACCAGGTCAAAGTTCGGCTGGTTCTGAGTGCCGTAGCCCTGCTCACGCTGTTTGTTACCTTTGGTTTCTCCACCTGCAGGACCAGGATAAGGAGTACGTGGGTTTTGCCACGTTGCCCAACCAAGTTCACAGAAAGACGGTGAAGAAGGGTTTTACCTTCACTCTCATGGTGGCAGGTGAGTGACGTTATTACACCGTTCAGCTTCTGGTCTTTTAGAGCAGGGATGTCAAACTCCGGTCCTCCTCCGCTGTCCTGCAGGTTTTAGATGTTTCCCTGCTTCAAAGCACCTGATTCAGAGTAAATGAATCCCTTCAAAAGATTGTTACGTTCTGCACAAACCAGCTAATGAGGCATCGATCTGAACCAGGTGTTGTTCTGAAGTATGAAGCACAGACTAACTCACTCATTTTGTTCCGAAGGAGAGACTGGCCTTGGGAAATCCACCCTAATCAACAGCCTGTTCCTCACGGACCTCTACAAAGACCGGAAGGTTCTTAATGCTGAAGGTGAGCTTAAAAATGTCCTCCACCAGCTGCCGTTTCCCTGCAGATGTTTGACCTCGCTGTCGCCTGCAGAGCGGATCTGTCAGACGGTCGACATCATCAAACACACCGTCGGCATCGAGGAGAAGGGGATCAGACTGAGGCTCTCCATCATAGACACGCCGGGGTTCGGCGACGCTGTCAACAACGCCGAGAGGTGAGGTCGTCCGTAAGCTCGCCGCTCGCTCAGACGAGCCCGACCTGTTCCAGATGTGAATGAACAGTGTAACTGTGTGTGTTTGCATCAGCTGGAAGCACGTAGAGGACTACATCGACCAGCAGTTTGAGCAGTATTTCAGAGACGAGAGCGGCTTAAACAGGAAGAACATCCAGGACAACCGGGTCCACTGCCTCCTCTACTTCATCTCGCCGTTCGGCCACGGGTGAGCAGACCTGCAGCGCTGCAGCCGCCCAGCTGGGACCAACGCTTTGGGCTCACATGTCTGCTCTCTCTCGCCAGTCTCCGGCCTCTGGATGTGACGTGTATGAAGGCCTTGCATGAAAAGGTCAACATCATTCCTCTTCTGGCCAAAGCCGACAGCCTGACTCCAGCAGAGGTCTGCAGGAAGAAGACGAAGGTGGGCGGTCCTGTTAAAAGTTTACTCTTAAAACCTTAACTTATCCCATTTAGTGCAGCTCAAACGGCGCCGTTTCCCTGTTCCAGATCAGAGAGGAGATCAAGCAGTTCGGGATTAGCATCTACCAGTTTCCAGAGTGCGACTCGGACGAGGACGAAGAGTCCAAGACCCAGGACCAGTTTCTGAAGGTCTGCTGCTCCTCATGGCTGCTCATGGTTTAAATGTGTAGTCGGCGCTGACCGCTCCGTGTCTTCTGCCCCCCCACAGGACAGCATCCCGTTCGCTGTGATTGGGAGTAACCTTCAGGTGGAGAGCAAAGGCCGCAAGTTCAGGGGTCGCTCCTATCCCTGGGGAGTCGTAGACGGTACTGCTCCAGACACACATCACTGCTTCAATTGCTGTTTCACTCTGAAAGCCGTCTTTTCTCATTCTTTCCTAACGGTTTCACTGCTTTTGTTGGCCGGTTTCTCAGCCTTTCCTAACGGTTTCTCAGCTTTTGTTGGCCGGTTTCTCAGCTTTTGTAACGGTTTCACTGCTTTTGTTGGCCGGTTTCTCAGCTTTTGTAACGGTTTCACTGCTTTTGTTGGCCGGTTTCTCAGCTTTTGTAACGGTTTCACTGCTTTTGTTGGCCGGTTTCTCAGCCTTTCCTAACGGTTTCACTGCTTTTGTTGGCCGGTTTCTCAGCTTTTCCTAACGGTTTCACTGCTTTTGTTGGCCGGTTTCTCAGCTTTTGTAACGGTTTCACTGCTTTTGTTGGCCGGTTTCTCAGCTTTTGTAACGGTTTCACTGCTTTTGTTGGCCGGTTTCTCAGCTTTTGTAACGGTTTCACTGCTTTTGTTGGCCGGTTTCTCAGCTTTTGTAACGGTTTCACTGCTTTTGTTGGCCGGTTTCTCAGCTTTTGTAACGGTTTCACTGCTTTTGTTGGCCGGTTTCTCAGCCTTTCCTAACGGTTTCACTGCTTTTGTTGGCCGGTTTCTCAGCTTTTGTTGGCCGGTTTCTCAGCTTTTGTAACGGTTTCACTGCTTTTGTTGGCCGGTTTCTCAGCTTTTGTAACGGTTTCACTGCTTTTGTTGGCCGGTTTCTCAGCTTTTGTAACGGTTTCACTGCTTTTGTTGGCCGGTTTCTCAGCTTTTGTAACGGTTTCACTGCTTTTGTTGGCCGGTTTCTCAGCTTTTGTAACGGTTTCTCAGCTTTTGTTGGCCGGTTTCTCAGCTTTTGTAACGGTTTCACTGCTTTTGTTGGCCGGTTTCTCAGCCTTTCCTAACGGTTTCACTGCTTTTGTTGGCCGGTTTCTCAGCTTTTCCTAACGGTTTCACTGCTTTTGTTGGCCGGTTTCTCAGCTTTTGTAACGGTTTCACTGCTTTTGTTGGCCGGTTTCTCAACCTTTCCTAACGGTTTCACTGCTTTTGTTGGCCGGTTTCTCAGCTTTTGTAACGGTTTCTCAGCTTTTGTTGGCCGGTTTCTCATTCTTTCCTAACGGTTTCACTGCTTTTGTAACGGTTTCACTGCTTTTGTTGGCCGGTTTCTCAGCTTTTGTAACGGTTTCACTGCTTTTGTTGGCCGGTTTCTCAGCCTTTCCTAACGGTTTCACTGCTTTTGTTGGCCGGTTTCTCAACTTTTCCTAACGGTTTCACTGCTTTTGTTGGCCGGTTTCTCAGCTTTTGTAACGGTTTCACTGCTTTTGTTGGCCGGTTTCTCAGCTTTTGTAACGGTTTCTCAGCTTTTGTTGGCCGGTTTCTCAGCTTTTGTAACGGTTTCACTGCTTTTGTTGGCCGGTTTCTCAGCCTTTCCTAACGGTTTCACTGCTTTTGTTGGCCGGTTTCTCAGCTTTTCCAACGGTTTCTCAGCTTTTGTTGGCCGGTTTCTCATTCTTTCCTAACGGTTTCACTGCTTTTGTAACGGTTTCACTGCTTTTGTTGGCCGGTTTCTCAGCCTTTCCTAACGGTTTCACTGCTTTTGTTGGCCGGTTTCTCAGCTTTTGTAACGGTTTCACTGCTTTTGTTGGCCGGTTTCTCAGCTTTTGTAACGGTTTCACTGCTTCTGTTGGCCGGTTTCTCAGCCTTTCCTAACGGTTTCACTGCTTTCCTAACGGTTTCACTGCTTTTGTTGGCCGGTTTCTCAGCTTTTGTAACGGTTTCACTGCTTTTGTTGGCCGGTTTCTCAGCTTTTGTAACGGTTTCACTGCTTTTGTTGGCCGGTTTCTCAGCCTTTCCTAACGGTTTCACTGCTTTTGTTGGCCGGTTTCTCAGCTTTTGTAACGGTTTCACTGCTTTTGTTGGCCGGTTTCTCAGCTTTTGTAACGGTTTCACTGCTTCTGTTGGCCGGTTTCTCAGCCTTTCCTAACGGTTTCACTGCTTTCCTAACGGTTTCACTGCTTTTGTTGGCCGGTTTCTCAGCTTTTGTAACGGTTTCACTGCTTTTGTTGGCCGGTTTCTCATTCTTTCCTAACGGTTTCACTGCTTTTGTAACGGTTTCTCAGCTTTTGTTGGCCGGTTTCTCAGCCTTTTGTAACGGTTTCACTGCTTTTGTAACGGTTTCTCAGCTTTTGTTGGCCGGTTTCTCAGCTTTTGTAACGGTTTCACTGCTTTTGTAACGGTTTCTCAGCCTTTCCTAACGGTTTCTCAGCTTTTGTTGGCCGGTTTCTCAGCCTTTCCTAACGGTTTCACTGCTTTTGTTGGCCGGTTTCTCAGCCTTTCCTAACGGTTTCTCAGCTTTTGTTGGCCGGTTTCTCAGCCTTTCCTAACGGTTTCTCAGCTTTTGTAACGGTTTCACTGCTTTTGTTGGCCGGTTTCTCATTCTTTCCTAACGGTTTCACTGCTTCTGTTGGCCGGTTTCTCAGCCTTTCCTAACGGTTTCACTGCTTTTGTTGGCCGGTTTCTCAGCCTTTCCTAACGGTTTCACTGCTTTTGTTGGCCGGTTTCTCAGCCTTTCCTAACGGTTTCACTGCTTCTGTTGGCCGGTTTCTCATTCTTTCCTAACGGTTTCACTGCTTTTGTTGGCCGGTTTCTCAGCCTTTCCTAACGGTTTCACTGCTTTTGTAACGGTTTCTCAGCCTTTCCTAACGGTTTCACTGCTTTTGTTGGCCGGTCTGAAGTGGAGAACCCGCTGCACTCGGACTTCCTGCTGCTGAGGAACATGCTGGTCAGGACGCACATGCAGGACCTGAAGGACGTGACGCGGGAGACGCACTACGAGAACTACAGGGCCGAGTGCATCCAGAGCATGGTGCAGGAGAAGAGCCGCAGGTGGGCGGGGCCAGCAGGCCACCATCGATTGGTTCTGCTGTGGGAACATCCAGATGTTCACAGATGTTCTCGTTTCAGTTTGCATGAACGGTACGGCGAGGGGAGCCTGGCAGAGTTTCCTCTCCCACTGGCAGACGCTGAGAAGGAGAGGAGGATCTTGGAGAAAGACGAAGAGGTGTGTATCTGTCTATCTATCTGTCCGTCCTTCTTTTTCTTTCTTTCCTTCCTTCCTTCCTTCCTCACTCGCTTGCTTCCTTCCTTCCTTGCTTCCTTTCTTTCCTCCTTCCTTTCCTTTCTCCCTGACTCCTTCCTTCCTTCCTTCCTTTCTTCCTTGCTTGCTTGCTTCCACCCTTTCTTTCTTTCCTCCTTTATTCCTTTCCTCTTTCCTTCCTTCCTTCCTTCCTTTCTTCCTTCCTTTCTTTCCTCTTTCCTTCCTTCCTTCCTCACTCGCTTCCTTCCTTCCTTTCTTCCCTCCTTGCTTCCTTCCTTCCTCACTCGCTTACTTTCTTACTTCCTTCCCTGCTCACTCGCTTCCTTTCTTTCCTCCCTTCCTTACTCCTTCCTTTCTTTCCTCCCTTCCTTTCTTTCCTCCCTTCCTTACTCCTTCCTTTCTTTCCTCCCTTCCTTACTCCTTCCTTTCTTTCCTCCCTTCCTTACTCCTTCCTTTCTTTCCTCCCTTCCCTTACTCCTTCCTTTCTTTCCTCCCTTACTCACTCCTTCCTTTCTTTCCTCCCTTACTCACTCCTTCCTTTCTTTCCTCCCTTACTCACTCCTTCCTTACTCACTCCTTCCTTTCTTTCCTCCCTCACTCGCTTCCTTCCTTTCTTCCCTCCTTCCTTCCTTACTGCCTTCTTTCCTCACTCGCTCCCTTTCTTTCTCCTCCCTTTCTTACTCCTTGCTCACTCGCTTCCTTCCTTGCTTGCTTCCCCCCCTTACTCCTTCCTTGCTCACTCGCTTCCTTTTCTTACTCCTTGCTCACTCGCTTCCTTGCTTCCCTCCCTCCCTTTCTTTCTTTCCTTCCTGAGGTAATCAATACTCTGTGCATCCTCATCTGTAGCTGAGGAAGATGCAGGAGGTGCTGGAGAGGATTCAGGAGCTTTGCTTTCTTTCCTCCTTCCTTTCCTCCCTTACTCCTTCCTTCCTTTCCTCCCTTACTCCTTCCTTCCTTTCCTCCCTTACTCCTTCCTTCCTTTCCTCCTTCCTTCCTTTCTTCCTTGCTTGCTTGCTTTCTTCCTTTCTTTCCTCCATCCCTTACTCCTCCCTTTCTTTCTTTCCTCCCTCCCTTTCTTTCTTTCCTCCCTCCCTTTCTTTCTTTCCTCCCTCCCTTTCTTTCTTTCCTCCCTCCCTTTCTTTCTTTCCTCCCTCCCTTTCTTTCTTTCCTCCCTCCCTTTCTTTCTTTCCTCCCTCCCTTTCTTTCTTTCCTCCCTCCCTTTCTTTCTTTCCTCCCTTTCTTTCTTTCTTTCCTCCCTCCCTTTCTTTCTTTCCTCCCTCCCTTTCTTTCCTCCCTCCCTTTCTTTCTTTCCTCCCTCCCTTTCTTTCTTTCCTCCCTCCCTTTCTTTCTTTCCTCCCTCCCTTTCTTTCTTTCCTCCCTCCCTTTCTTTCTTTCCTCCCTCCCTTTCTTTCTTTCCTCCCTCCCTTTCTTTCTTTCTTTCCTCCCTCCCTTTCTTTCTTTCTTTCCTCCCTCCCTTTCTTTCTTTCTTTCCTCCCTTACTCCTTCCTTCCCTTTCTTTCCTCCCTTACTCCTTCCTTCCCTTTCTCCCTTACTCCTTCCTTCCCTTTCTCCCTTACTCCTTCCTTCCCTTTCTCCCTTACTCCTTCCTTCCCTTTCTCCCTTACTCCTTCCTTCCTTTCTTCCTTGCTTGCTTGCTTCCTTCCTTTCTTTCTTTCCTCTTTCCTTCCTTCCTTCCCCACTCGCTTCCTTCCTTCCTTTCCTCCTCTCTTTCTTTCCTCCCTTACTCCGTCCTTTCTTACTTTCCTCCTTCCTTTCTTTACTCTTTCCTTCCTTCATTCCTTCCTTCCTCACTCGCTTCCTTCCTTCCTTTCTTTCCTCCTTCCTTTCTTCCCTCCCTTACCCCTTCCTTCCTTTCCTCCTTTCTTTCCTCCTTCCTTCCTTTCTTCCTTCCTTTATTTCTTCCCTTACTCCTCCCTTTCTTTCTTTCCCCCCTCCCTTACTCCTCCCTTTCTTTCTTTCCCCCCTCCCTTACTCCTCCCTTTCTTTCTTTCTTTCCTCCCTTTCTTTCTTTCCTCCCTTTCTTTCTTTCCTCCCTTTCTTTCTTTCCTCCTTTCTTTCTTTCCTCCCTTTCTTTCTTTCCTCCCTTTCTTTCTTTCCTCCCTTTCTTTCTTTCCCTCCCTTTCTTTCTTTCCTCCCTTTCTTTCTTTCCTCCCTTTCTTTCTTTCCTCCCTTTCTTTCTTTCCCTCCCTTTCTTTCTTTCCTCCCTTTCTTTCTTTCTTTCCTTCCTTTCTTTCTTTCCTTTCTTTCTTTCCTTCCTTTCTTTCTTTCCTTCCTTTCTTTCTTCTTCCTTCCTTTCTTTCTTTCCTTCCTTTCTTTCTTTCCTTCCTTCCTTCCGTCCTTTCCTTCCTTCCTTTCTTTACTCTTTCCTTCCTTCATTCCTTCACTCTTTCCTTCCTTCATTCCTTCCTTCCTTTCTTCCCTCCCTTACTCCTTCCTTCCTTTCCTCCTTCCTTCCTTGCTTGCTTGCTTGCTTGCTTTCTTCCTTTCTTTCCTCCATCCCTTACTCCTCCCCTTTCTTTCTTTCCTCCATCCCTTACTCCTCCCTTTCTTTCTTTCCTCCATCCCTTACTCCTCCCTTTCTTTCTTTTCCTCCCTCCCTTTCTTTCCTTCCTCCCTCCCTTTCTTTCTTTCTTTCCTTTCTTTCTTTCTTTCCTCCCTCCCTTTCTTTCTTTCTTTCCTCCCTCCCTTTCTTTCTTTCTTTCCTCCCTTACTCCTTCCTTTCTTTCTTTCTTTCCTCCCTTACCTCCTTCCTTTCTTCCTTGCTTCCTTCCTTCCTTCCTTCCTTCCTTCCTTCCTTTCCTCCTCTCTTTCTTTCTTTCCTCCCTCCCTCTTTCTTTCTTTCTTTCCTCCCTCCCTTTCTTTCTTTCTTTCCTCCCTTACTCCTTCCTTCCCTTTCTCCCTTACTCCTTCCTTCCCTTTCTCCCTTACTCCTTCCTTCCCTTTCTCCCTTACTCCTTCCTTCCCTTTCTCCCTTACTCCTTCCTTCCCTTTCTCCCTTACTCCTTCCTTCCCTTTCTCCCTTACTCCTTCCTTCCTTTCTTCCTTGCTTGCTTGCTTCCTTCCTTTCTTCTTTCCTCTTTCCTTCCTTCCTTCCCCACTCGCTTCCTTCCTTCCTTTCCTCCTCTCTTTCTTTCCTCCCTTACTCCGTCCTTTCTTACTTTCCTCCTTCCTTTCTTTACTCTTTCCTTCCTTCATTCCTTCCTTCCTCACTCGCTTCCTTCCTTCCTTTCTTTCCTCCTTCCTTTCTTCCCTCCCTTACCCCTTCCTTCCTTTCCTCCTTTCTTTCCTCCTTCCTTCCTTTCTTCCTTCCTTTATTTCTTCCCTTACTCCTCCTTTCTTTCTTTCCCCCCCTCCCTTACTCCTCCCTTTCTTTCTTTCCTCCCTCCCTTACTCCTCCCTTTCTTTCTTTCCCTCCCTTTCTTTCTTTCCTCCGTTTCTTTCTTTCCTCCCTTTCTTTCTTTCCTCCCTTTCTTTCTTTCCTCCCCTTTCTTTCTTTCCTCCCTTTCTTTCTTTCTTCCTCCCCTTTTCTTTCTTTCCTTCCTTTCTTTCTTTCCTTTCCTTTCTTTCTTTCTTCCTTCCTTTCTTTCTTTCTTTCTTTCCTTTCTTTCTTTCTTTCCTTTCCTTTCTTTCTTTCTTCCTTTCTTTCTTTCTTTCCTTCCTTCCTTCCTTTCTTTACTCTTTCCTTCACTCTTTCCTTCCTTCATTCCTTCCTTCCTCACTCGCTTCCTTCCTTCCTTTCTTCCCTCCCTTACTCCTTCCTTCCTTTCCTCCTTCCTTCCTTGCTTGCTTGCTTGCTTGCTTTCTTCCTTTCTTTCCTCCATCCCTTACTCCTCCCTTTCTTTCTTTCCTCCATCCCTTACTCCTCCCTTTCTTTCTTTCCTCCCTCCCTTTCTTTCTTTCCCTCCCTCCCTTTCTTTCTTTCCTCCCTCCCTTTCTTTCTTTCCTCCCTCCCTTTCTTTCTTTCCTCCCTTTCTTTCTTTCTTTCTTTCCTCCCTCCCTTTCTTTCTTTCTTTCCTCCCTCCCTTTCTTTCTTTCTTTCCTCCCTTACTCCTTCCTTTCTTTCTTTCTTTCCTCCCTTACTCCTTCCTTTCTTTCTTTCTTTCCTCCCTTACTCCTTCCTTTCTTCCTTGCTTGCTTGCTTCCTTCCTTTCTTTCTTTCCTCCTTCCTTCCTTTCTTCCTTCCTTTATTTCTTCCCTTACTCCTCCCTTTCTTTCTTTCCCCCCTCCCTTACTCCTCCCTTTCTTTCTTTCCTCCCTTTCTTTCTTTCCTCCCTTTCTTTCTTTCCTCCCTTTCTTTCTTTCCTCCCTTTCTTTCTTTCCTCCCTTTCTTTCTTTCCTCCCTTTCTTTCTTTCCTCCCCTTTCTTTCTTTCCTCCCCTTTCTTTCTTTCCTCCCTTTCTTTCTTTCCTCCCTTTCTTTCTTTCCTCCCTTTCTTTCTTTCCTTCCTTTCTTTCTTTCCTTCCTGTCTTTCTTTCCTTCCTTTCTTTCTTTCTTTCCTTTCTTTCTTTCTTTCCTTCCTTCCTTCCTTTCTTTACTCTTTCCTTCACTCTTTCCTTCCTTCATTCCTTCCTTCCTCACTCGCTTCCTTCCTTCCTTTCTTCCCTCCCTTACTCCTTCCTTCCTTTCCTCCTTCCTTCCTTGCTTGCTTGCTTGCTTGCTTTCTTCCTTTCTTTCCTCCATCCCTTACTCCTCCCTTTCTTTCTTTCCTCCATCCCTTACTCCTCCCTTTCTTTCTTTCCTCCATCCCTTACTCCTCCCTTTCTTTCTTTCCTCCCTCCCTTTCTTTCTTTCCTCCCTCCCTTTCTTTCTTTCCTCCCTTTCTTTCTTTCTTTCCTCCCTTTCTTTCTTTCTTTCTTTCCTCCCTCCCTTTCTTTCTTTCTTTCCTCCCTCCCTTTCTTTCTTTCTTTCCTCCCTCCCTTTCTTTCTTTCTTTCCTCCCTCCCTTTCTTTCTTTCTTTCCTCCCTTACTCCTTCCTTTCTTTCTTTCTTTCCTCCCTTACTCCTTCCTTTCTTCCTTGCTTGCTTGCTTCCTTCCTTTCTTTCTTTCCTCCTTCCTTCCCCACTCGCTTCCTTCCTTCCTTCCTTCCTTTCCTCCTCTCTTTCTTTCCTCCCTTACTCCGTCCTTTCTTACTTTCCTCCTTCCTTTCTTTACTCTTTCCTTCCTTCATTCCTCACTCGCTTCCTTCCTTCCTTTCTTTCCTCCTTCCTTTCTTCCCTCCCTTACTCCTTCCTTTCTTTCCTCCTTCCTTCCTTTCCTCCTTTCTTTCCTCCTTCCTTCCTTTCTTCCTTCCTTTCCTCCCTCCCTTACTCCTCCCTTTCTTTCTTTCCTCCCTTTCTTTCTTTCCTCCCTTTCTTTCTTTCCTCCCTTTCTTTCTTTCCTCCCTTTCTTTCTTTCCTCTCTTTCTTTCTTTCCTCTCTTTCTTTCTTTTCTCTTTCTTTCTTTCCTCTCTTTCTTTCCTCTCTTTCTTTCCTCTTTCTTTCTTTCCTCTCTTTCTTTCTTTCCTCTCTTTCTTTCCTCTCTTTCTTTCCTCTCTTTCTTTCCTCTTTCTTTCTTTCCTCTTTCTTTCTTTCTTTCCTCTTTCTTTCTTTCTTTTCCTCTTTCTTTCTTTCTTTCCTCTTTCTTTCCTCTTTCTTTCTTTCTTTCTTTCCTCTTTCTTTCTTACTTTCTTTCTTTCTTTCCTCCCTTGCTTGCTTCCTTGCTCACTCACTCGCTTGCTTCCTTTCTTCCCTCCCTTACTCCTCCCTTTCTTTCTTTCCTCCCTCCCTTACTCCTCCCTTTCTTTCTTTCCTCCCTCCCTTACTCCTCCCTTTCTTTCTTTCCTCCCTTTCTTTCTTTCCTCCCTTTCTTTCTTTCCTCCCTTTCTTTCTTTCCTCCCTTTCTTACTTTCCTCCTTCCTTTTCTTCCTTCCTTTCTTTACTCTTTCCTTCCTTCATTCCTTCCTTCCTCACTCGCTTCCTTCCTTCCTTTCTTCCCTCCCTTACTCCTTCCTTCCTTTCCTCCTTCCTTCCTTGCTTGCTTGCTTTCTTCCTTTCTTTCCTCCATCCCTTACTCCTCCCTTTCTTTCTTTCCTCCATCCCTTACTCCTCCCTTTCTTTCTTTCCTCCATCCCTTACTCCTCCCTTTCTTTCTTTCCTCCCTCCCTTTCTTTCTTTCCTCCCTCCCTTTCTTTCTTTCCTCCCTCCCTTTCTTTCTTCCCTCCCTCCCTTTCTTTCTTTCCTCCCTTCCTTTCTTTCTTTCTTTCCTCCCTTACTCCTTCCTTTCTTTCTTTCTTTCCTCCCTTACTCCTTCCTTCCCTTTCTCCCTTACTCCTTCCTTCCCTTTCTCCCTTACTCCTTCCTTCCCTTTCTCCCTTACTCCTTCCTTTCTTCCTTGCTTGCTTGCTTCCTTCCTTTCTTTCTTTCCTCCTTCCTTCCCCACTCGCTTCCTTCCTTCCTTCCTTCCTTTCCTCCTCTCTTTCTTTCCTCCCTTACTCCGTCCTTTCTTACTTTCCTCCTTCCTTTCTTTACTCATTCCTTCCTTCCTCACTCGCTTCCTTCCTTCCTTTCTTCCCTCCCTTACTCCTTCCTTCCTTTCCTCCTTCCTTCCTTGCTTGCTTGCTTTCTTCCTTTCTTTCCTCCATCCCTTACTCCTCCCTTTCTTTCTTTCCTCCATCCCTTACTCCTCCCTTTCTTTCTTTCCTCCCTCCCTTTCTTTCTTTCCTCCCTCCCTTTCTTTCTTTCCTCCCTCCCTTTCTTTCTTTCTTTCCTCCCTTACTCCTTCCTTTCTTTCTTTCTTTCTTTCCTCCCTTACTCCTTCCTTTCTTTCTTTCTTTCCTCCCTTACTCCTTCCTTTCTTTCTTTCTTTCCTCCCTTACTCCTTCCTTCCCTTTCTCCCTTACTCCTTCCTTCCCTTTCTCCCTTACTCCTTCCTTCCCTTTCTCCCTTACTCCTTCCTTTCTTCCTTGCTTGCTTGCTTCCTTCCTTTCTTTCTTTCCTCCTTCCTTCCCCACTCGCTTCCTTCCTTCCTTCCTTCCTTTCCTCCTCTCTTTCTTTCCTCCCTTACTCCGTCCTTTCTTACTTTCCTCCTTCCTTTCTTTACTCATTCCTTCCTTCCTCACTCGCTTCCTTCCTTCCTTTCTTCCCTCCCTTACTCCTTCCTTCCTTTCCTCCTTCCTTCCTTGCTTGCTTGCTTTCTTCCTTTCTTTCCTCCATCCCTTACTCCTCCCTTTCTTTCTTTCCTCCATCCCTTACTCCTCCCTTTCTTTCTTTCCTCCATCCCTTACTCCTCCCTTTCTTTCTTTCCTCCCTCCCTTTCTTTCTTTCCTCCCTCCCTTTCTTTCTTCCCTCCCTCCCTTTCTTTCTTTCCTCCCTCCCTTTCTTTCTTTCTTTCCTCCCTTACTCCTTCCTTTCTTTCTTTCTTTCTTTCCTCCCTTACTCCTTCCTTTCTTTCTTTCTTTCCTCCCTTACTCCTTCCTTCCCTTTCTCCCTTACTCCTTCCTTCCCTTTCTCCCTTACTCCTTCCTTTCTTCCTTGCTTGCTTGCTTCCTTCCTTTCTTTCTTTCCTCCTTCCTTCCCCACTCGCTTCCTTCCTTCCTTCCTTCCTTTCCTCCTCTCTTTCTTTCCTCCCTTACTCCGTCCTTTCTTACTTTCCTCCTTCCTTTCTTTACTCTTTCCTTCCTTCATTCCTTCCTTCCTCACTCGCTTCCTTCCTTCCTTTCTTCCCTCCCTTACTCCTTCCTTCCTTTCCTCCTTTCTTTCCTCCTTCCTTCCTTTATTTCTTCCCTTACTCCCTTTCTTTCCTCCCTTTCTTTCTTTCTTTCTTTCCTCCCTCCCTTTCTTTCCTCCCTCCCTTTCTTTACTCTTTCCTTCCTTCATTCCTTCCTTCCTCACTCGCTTCCTTCCTTCCTTTCTTCCCTCCCTTACTCCTTCCTTCCTTTCCTCCTTTCTTTCCTCCTCCCTCCCTTTCTTTCTTTCCTCCCTTTCTTTCTTTCCTCCCTTTCTTTCTTTCCTCCCTTCCTTTCTTTCTTTCCTCCCTTTCTTTCTTTCCTCCCTTTCTTTCTTTCCTCCCTTTCTTTCTTTCCTCCCTTTCTTTCTTTCCTCCCTTTCTTTCTTTCCTCCCTTTCTTTCTTTCCTCCCTTTCTTTCTTTCCTCCTTTCTTTCTTTCCTCCCTTTCTTTCTTTCCTCCCTTTCTTTCTTTCCTTCCTTCCTTCCGTCCTTTCCTTCCTTCCTTTCTTTACTCTTTCCTTCCTTCATTCCTTCACTCTTTCCTTCCTTCATTCCTTCCTTCCTTTCTTCCCTCCCTTACTCCTTCCTTCCTTTCCTCCTTCCTTCTTGCTTGCTTGCTTGCTTGCTTTCTTCCTTTCTTTCCTCCATCCCTTACTCCTCCCTTTCTTTCCTCCCTTTCTTTCTTCTTTCTTTCTTTCTTTCCTCTCTTTCTTTCTTTCCTTCCTTCCTTCCTTTCTTTACTCTTTCCTTCACTCTTTCCTTCCTTCATTCCTTCCTTCCTCACTCGCTTCCTTCCTTCCTTTCTTCCCTCCCTTACTCCTTCCTTCCTTTCCTCCTTCCTTCCTTGCTTGCTTGCTTGCTTGCTTTCTTCCTTTCTTTCCTCCATCCCTTACTCCTCCCTTTCTTTCTTTCCTCCATCCCTTACTCCTCCCTTTCTTTCTTTCCTCCATCCCTTACTCCTCCCTTTCTTTCTTTCCTCCATCCCTTACTCCTCCCTTTCTTTCTTTCCTCCCTCCCTTTCTTTCTTTCCTCCCTCCCTTTCTTTCTTTCCTCCCTCCCTTTCTTTCTTTCCTCCCTCCCTTTCTTTCTTTCCTCCCTTTCTTTCTTTCTTTTCCTCCCTTTCTTTCTTTCTTTCTTTCTTTCCTCCCTCCCTTTCTTTCTTTCTTTCCTCCCTCCCTTTCTTTCTTTCTTTCCTCCCTTACTCCTTCCTTTCTTTCTTTCTTTCCTCCCTTACTCCTTCCTTTCTTCCTTGCTTGCTTGCTTCCTTCCTTTCTTTCTTTCCTCCTTCCTTCCCCACTCGCTTCCTTCCTTCCTTCCTTCCTTTCCTCCTCTCTTTCTTTCCTCCCTTACTCCGTCCTTTCTTACTTTCCTCCTTCCTTTCTTTACTCTTTCCTTCCTTCATTCCTCACTCGCTTCCTTCCTTCCTTCTTTCCTCCTTCCTTTCTTCCCTCCCTTACTCCTTCCTTTCTTTCCTCCTTCCTTTCTTCCCTCCCTTACTCCTTCCTTTCTTTCCTCCTTCCTTCCTTTCCTCCTTTCTTTCCTCCTTCCTTCCTTTCTTCCTTCCTTTCCTCCCTCCCTTACTCCTCCCTTTCTTTCTTTCCTCCCTTTCTTTCTTTCCTCTCTTTCTTTCTTTCCTCTCTTTCTTTCTTTCCTCTCTTTCTTTCTTTTCTCTTTCTTTCTTTCCTCTCTTTCTTTCCTCTTTCTTTCTTTCCTCTCTTTCTTTCTTTCCTCTCTTTCTTTCCTCTTTCTTTCCTCTCTTTCTTTCCTCTTTCTTTCTTTCCTCTTTCTTTCTTTCTTTCCTCTTTCTTTCCTCTTTCTTTCTTTCTTTCTTTCCTCTTTCTTTCTTACTTTCTTTCTTTCTTTCCTCCCTTGCTTGCTTCCTTGCTCACTCACTCGCTTGCTTCCTTTCTTCCCTCCCTTACTCCTCCCTTTCTTTCTTTCCTCCCTCCCTTACTCCTCCCTTTCTTTCTTTCCTCCCTCCCTTACTCCTCCCTTTCTTTCTTTCCTCCCTTTCTTTCTTTCCTCCCTTTCTTTCTTTCCTCCCTTTCTTTCTTTCCTCCCTTTCTTTCTTTCCTCCCTTTCTTTCTTTCCTCCCTTTCTTACTTTCCTCCTTCCTTTTCTTCCTTCCTTTCTTTACTCTTTCCTTCCTTCATTCCTTCCTTCCTCACTCGCTTCCTTCCTTCCTTTCTTCCCTCCCTTACTCCTTCCTTCCTTTCCTCCTTCCTTCCTTGCTTGCTTGCTTTCTTCCTTTCTTTCCTCCATCCCTTACTCCTCCCTTTCTTTCTTTCCTCCATCCCTTACTCCTCCCTTTCTTTCTTTCCTCCATCCCTTACTCCTCCCTTTCTTTCTTTCCTCCCTCCCTTTCTTTCTTTCCTCCCTCCCTTTCTTTCTTTCCTCCCTCCCTTTCTTTCTTCCCTCCCTCCCTTTCTTTCTTTCCTCCTTCCTTTCTTTCTTTCTTTCCTCCCTTACTCCTTCCTTTCTTTCTTTCTTTCCTCCCTTACTCCTTCCTTCCCTTTCTCCCTTACTCCTTCCTTCCCTTTCTCCCTTACTCCTTCCTTCCCTTTCTCCCTTACTCCTTCCTTTCTTCCTTGCTTGCTTGCTTCCTTCCTTTCTTTCTTTCCTCCTTCCTTCCCCACTCGCTTCCTTCCTTCCTTCCTTCCTTTCCTCCTCTCTTTCTTTCCTCCCTTACTCCGTCCTTTCTTACTTTCCTCCTTCCTTTCTTTACTCTTTCCTTCCTTCATTCCTTCCTTCCTCACTCGCTTCCTTCCTTCCTTTCTTCCCTCCCTTACTCCTTCCTTCCTTTCCTCCTTCCTTCCTTGCTTGCTTGCTTTCTTCCTTCTTTCCTCCATCCCTTACTCCTCCCTTTCTTTCTTTCCTCCATCCCTTACTCCTCCCTTTCTTTCTTTCCTCCATCCCTTACTCCTCCCTTTCTTTCTTTCCTCCCTCCCTTCTTTCTTTCCTCCCTCCCTTTCTTTCTTCCCTCCCTCCCTTTCTTTCTTTCCTCCCTCCCTTTCTTTCTTTCTTTCCTCCCTTACTCCTTCCTTTCTTTCTTTCTTTCTTTCCTCCCTTACTCCTTCCTTTCTTTCTTTCTTTCCTCCCTTACTCCTTCCTTCCCTTTCTCCCTTACTCCTTCCTTCCCTTTCTCCCTTACTCCTTCCTTTCTTCCTTGCTTGCTTGCTTCCTTCCTTTCTTTCTTTCCTCCTTCCTTCCCCACTCGCTTCCTTCCTTCCTTCCTTCCTTCCTTTCCTCCTCTCTTTCTTTCCTCCCTTACTCCGTCCTTTCTTACTTTCCTCCTTCCTTTCTTTACTCTTTCCTTCCTTCATTCCTTCCTTCCTCACTCGCTTCCTTCCTTCCTTTCTTCCTCCCTTACTCCTTCCTTCCTTTCCTCCTTTCTTTCCTCCTTCCTTCCTTTCCTCCTTTCTTTCCTCCTTCCTTCCTTTATTTCTTCCCTTACTCCCTTTCTTTCCTCCCTTTCTTTCTTTCTTTCTTTCCTCCCTCCCTTTCTTTCCTCCCTCCCTTTCTTTACTCTTTCCTTCCTTCATTCCTTCCTTCCTCACTCGCTTCCTTCCTTCCTTTCTTCCCTCCCTTACTCCTTCCTTCCTTTCCTCCTTTCTTTCCTCCTCCCTCCTTTCTTTCTTTCCTCCCTTTCTTTCTTTCCTCCCTTTCTTTCTTTCCTCCCTTCCTTTCTTTCCTCCCTTTCTTTCTTTCCTCCCTTTCTTTCTTTCCTCCCTTTCTTTCTTTCCTCCCTTTCTTTCTTTCCTCCCTTTCTTTCTTTCCTCCCTTTCTTTCTTTCCTCCCTTTCTTTCTTTCCTCCCTTTCTTTCTTTCCTCCCTTTCTTTCTTTCCTCCCTTTCTTTCTTTCCTCCCTTTCTTTCTTTCCTTCCTTCCTTCCGTCCTTTCCTTCCTTCCTTTCTTTACTCTTTCCTTCCTTCATTCCTTCACTCTTTCCTTCCTTCATTCCTTCCTTCCTTTCTTCCCTCCCTTACTCCTTCCTTCCTTTCCTCCTTCCTTCCTTGCTTGCTTGCTTGCTTGCTTTCTTCCTTTCTTTCCTCCATCCCTTACTCCTCCCTTTCTTTCCTCCCTTTCTTTCTTCTTTCTTTCTTTCTTTCCTCTCTTTCTTTCTTTCCTCTCTTTCTTTCCTCTTTCTTTCTTTCCTCTCTTTCCTCTTTTTCTTTCCTCTCTTTCCTCTTTCTTCTTTCTTTCTCGCTTGCTTCCTTCCTTACTCACTCGCTTCCTTCCTTTCTTCCCTCCTTGCTTCCTTCCTTCCTCACTCGCTTACTTTCTTACTTCCTTCCCTGCTCACTCGCTTCCTTTCTTTCCTCCCTTCCTTACTCCTTCCTTTCTTTCCTCCCTTCCTTACTCCTTCCTTTCTTTCCTCCCTTCCTTACTCCTTCCTTTCTTTCCTCCCTTCCTTACTCCTTCCTTTCTTTCCTCCCTTACTCACTCCTTCCTTTCTTTCCTCCCTTACTCACTCCTTCCTTTCTTTCCTCCCTTACTCACTCCTTCCTTACTCACTCCTTCCTTTCTTTCCTCCCTTACTCACTCCTTCCTTTCTTTCCTCCCTTACTCACTCCTTCCTTTCTTTCCTCCCTCACTCGCTTCCTTCCTTTCTTCCCTCCTTCCTTCCTTACTGCCTTCTTTCCTCACTCGCTCCCTTTCTTTCTCCTCCCTTTCTTACTCCTTGCTCACTCGCTTCCTTTTCTTACTCCTTGCTCACTCGCTTCCTTGCTTCCCTCCCTCCTTTCTTTCTTTCCTTCCTGAGGTAATCAATACTCTGTGCATCCTCATCTGTAGCTGAGGAAGATGCAGGAGGTGCTGGAGAGGATTCAGGAGCTTTGCTTCCTTTCTTTCTCCCTTACTCCTTCCTTGCTCACTCGCTTGCTTTCCTCCTTCCTTTCTTTCCTTCCTTTCTTGCTTTCTTCCTACCTTCCTCACTCGCTTCCTTCCTTCCCTGAGGTAATCAATACTCTGTGCATCCTTGTCTGTAGCTGAGGAACCCTTTCCTCCCTTACTCCTTCCTTCCTTGCTCACTCGCTTACTTGCTTCTTCTTCCTTCCCTGAGGTAATCAATACTCTGTGCATCCTTGTCTGTAGCTGAGGAAGATGCAGGAGGTGCTGGAGAGGATTCAGGAGCAGATGCAACACAGCCAGAGAGGCAGCTGCTGATTCTCCCATGATCCCCCACAGCAGAGCCTGACCACCAGAGGGCGCCAGAGGAGCCTGACCACCGTTAGAAGCCCCCCATGCTGCCGTATGCTGGTCCCAGCCGGGATAAGAACCTTCCCCACTCCAGCTGACTCTGAGTTAGTGGGTTAGTTAGCAGCCTCTTAACTAGTGTAAATATTAGTGCTGGTCATCGGCCACAGCAGCCATGATGCCGGACTTCACCTTCAACGCTTTGCTGCTCGGGTCCTTTTGTCATTTTCTATCTTTGGTGCCGTTTGTTTTGTAAGGAGCAGAAAGTGGAAAACTATTAAAAGTTTGACTGAAAACTCAGGAGCAAAGACGTGTTGTAAAGGTAATAAGATTTATTAAGAATCTTTATTATTCCATCAGCATAATTCTTCATCATTAATATGTTTTATCCATAATCATTGTTATCTTAAACGGTGGACAGTTAGCTCTAAAAGGCAGCCCAGAGTGTACAGGCGATATATAACTTAAGACTTTCTCCATAGGGAAAACATGTTTTTATATTCATATATAATATCAATGAGGTCCAAGAGTCTGCCCACGTTATACAGTATTGTACATGGTCCCAAAAACAAACAATAAAAGGAACAAAACTGCAACCTACATGCAAAGTAAAAGGTTTAAGATGCATTCACATGCGTACGATCACAGATCTACAAAACTTTCATACGTACAAAGATTACAAAACTCAGATTTAATATCGTTGTTACGCTATCCGGAGACTTTTTCTGTTACTTTCTTTCCTCTCCATGTGTCAGCTGTCATTAAAACAGAAGAAGAAGAGGAGGAGGAGGAGCCTCTTCCAGCCGCGGTGTGTTCATGGTCAGCTGGGCGGTCACAGTGTTTGGGAGACTGAGTGTAGGCACACGCCATAAAAAAATAACCTGCACGTGCACGTGAAGCGCACGTGAAGCAGGGACAGTACGGGCTCAACCAGAGAGACGCAGACGGACAGGAATGTGCACGGAAACACAGCTTTGGGCTCACAACACGCTTCCTGTTCTGAAGTAGAAAATATTGTCTGAGATTTTCATAGATTTAGTTTGGGGGGGGGGGGGGTCTGCTGGATCCAAACCAAGTGAACCGAAGTGCTCATGAGCTCCCTGCAGCCGTCTCCCATCACAGGACCGCGGTCACACGGGCCGAGTCCAGCAGGGGGCGCTGTGCCTTAAAAAGATGGCGGAAACCTGTAACTCCTTCAGTGCCACAACACGAGGTTCAGAGCAAACCCGTCGCTGAATGTCAGGGAGCAGGTTTTGCCCGGTTCTGAGCAGGTTCGGCCCGGTTCTGGGCAGGTTCGGTCCGGTTCTGGGCAGGTTTGGCCCGGTTCTGGGCAGGTTCTGGTTCCACTGAGCAGTGGAATGATGTGGAAGGATCACAGATTAAATGAAGCCACAGAGCTTCTCACTGCGGGGCGAAGCTGGAGTGAAGTTCTTCTACTTTTAATCACAAAAATATATTTATGAACCAAGCCTGACCTCTGACCTTTGACCTCTTCGTGTGAACAGAACCGACTGTTTCTGAGAATGTGAGCCAGAAGCTCGTGTTTTCCAGCTTTGATCCGCTTACTTTGCATTAAAATCCACAAACTAACACACTTTACTGGGATCAAAGCGGAAAAAACCTGCGAATAAAGCAACAATCTTCCTGCCTGGACCGAGCCCCCCTGGATCCCACCGAGCCCCCCTGACTGCTGCTCCAGCAGCAGAACCAGAACCAGAGCAGAACCCGTCCCTCAGAGTGAAAAAAAGGTGAATCCGTGAGGCCTGAGAGGGAGCCGAGGTTCACATGTTAGTGCTTCTGGGAGGAGAGGAAGGAGGAGAGGAGGAGAGGAAGGAAGGAGGAGAGGAGGAAGGAAGGAGGAGACGAGGAAGGAAGGAGGAAGGAAGAAGAGGAGAGGAGGGAGGAAGGAAGGAAGGAAGGAGGAGAGGAAGTAAGGAAGGAGGAGAGGAGGGAAGGAGGAGAGGAAGTAAGGAAGGAGGGGAAGGAAGAGAGGAGGAGGGGAAGGAAGAAGGAGAAGAGGAGAGGAAGGAGGAGAGGAGGAAGGAAGGAAGAAGAAGAGGAGGAAGGAAGGAAGAAGAAGAGGAGGAAGGAAGGAGGAAAGGAAGAAGAAGGAGAGGTCAAACTAAGTCTCATTTTTCCCACACTGAGCTGCTGCTTTAAAGTGGCTCAAACATCCAGATGTTCAGGTCCAGCTGCTGGCAGCATGCGGCGCTCTGAGCTCGCCGCTCTGAGCTCGCCGCTCTGAGCTCGCCGCTCTGAGCTCGCCGCTCATCAGTGAGTCACGCCTGCGTTTCAGGCCAGTTTCAGCGTGCTGACGGGGAAGGTCGGCACCGTAACCATGGTGACGGGGTTGAGCACAGCCGCCTGTCCGACCAGCTGAGGGTGGGGGGCCAGCACGGCTGTGGGTTTCCCCAGCGACGGGCTGCCCTGGCTCACCTGGGCGCCGTTAGTGTTGGCGGGGGGAGGAGCCTGCTGCACGTGGGTGAAGGTGTGCGTGATGTGGCCCACCACGGTGGGCTGGGACACGCCCTGGGGGTAGAGCGCCGGGAGGTGGGGGGCGCCCAGGTGAGCCACCGGGTGGACGGTGATGTGTCCGATGGGCTGGGGGGCAGAGGGGGAGGGGCCTGGCGAGGGGGCGATGTGCGTCAGGTGTTTGGCTGGAAGGGCGTGATTGACAGCCTGGATGACCGAAGGGTGGGAAACGGCGGCGTGAGCGATGACCGTGGGCTGGACCTGCACAGCTGGGACAGGATGTGGGGGGGGGCGGGGCTGGGGCGATGGCTTGGGGCGGACCCGAGGTGGCGAGGACCCCGGACAGAGGCAGAGCGGCGTGCTGGATGGACAGGTGAGGCGTGAGCAGCGCCTGGGCCTGTAAGATGGGGGGAGCTGGCGCCGGGGGGGGCGGGAACATCTGGGTCCTCCTGCTCGTAGTTGTCTTCTCCTTCTGCGGGGAACACACAGTCATCAGCACACGCAACACAAGCCCCGCCCCCACGGCGTGCCGAGTCTCTCACCTGAGGCGGTGGACGTGGACGCCTGGTCGTCCTCCGGCTGGACGGTCTGCCGCAGGACGCGCTCCATCTCCACCACGTCCATCACCTGGCTCAGCTCGTTCTTCAGCTCCGCCAAACGCTGCTGCGTGGCGATCTTCTCCCTGGCCAGGCGCTCCATCTCGTGCTCGTACTCCTTCTCCTTGCGCTTCAGCGTCTTGCGGGGGAGACACAGGCAGCAGAGCGCACGTGAGTGCACGGCCAGAGCCACTTCTGACAGAGATCAGAGCGTGGTCACGCAGCCTAACGGGGGCGTTTGGGACGAAACGGCGGCACGCCAGAGCAGAAAGCTGGGCGTCTGAGGCAGGAACGAGTCAAAAAGGGTCAAAAAACGGGTCAAAAAGGGCCAAAAAGGGTCAAAAAGAGTTTTTTAAAAAAAAGGGTTAAAAAGAGTCAAAACGGCTCAAAAAGGGTCAAAAAGAGTCAAAAAGGATAAAAAAAAACGAGTCAAAAAGGGTCAGAAAGGGTCAAAAAGAGTCAAAAAGGGTCATAAAGGGTCAAAACGAGTTTTTAAAAAAAAAGGGTCAAAAAGGGTTAAAAAGAGTCAAAGAGTCAAAAAGAATCAAAACGAGTCAAAAAACGAGTCAAAAAGTGGTCACACAGCCTAACGGGGGCGTTTGGGACGAAACGGTGGCACGCCAGAGCAGAAAGCTGAGCGTCTGAGGCAGGAACGAGTCAAAAAGGGTAAAAAAACTGGTCAAAAAGGGCCAAAAAGAGTTTTTTAAAAAAAAAAGTTAAAAAGAGTCAAAACGGCTCAAAAAGGGTCAAAAAGAGTCAAAAAGGATAAAAAAAAACGAGTCAAAAAGGGTCAGAAAGGGTCAAAAAGAGTCAAAAAGGGTCACAAAGGGTCAAAACGAGTTTTTAAAAAAAAAGGGTCAAAAAGGGTTAAAAAGAGTCAAAAAGAATCAAAACGAGTCAAAAAACGAGTCAAAAAGTGGTCACACAGCCTAACGGGGGCGTTTGGGACGAAACGGCGGTACGCCAGAGCAGAAAGCTGGGCGTCTGAGGCAGGAACGACTCAAAAAGGGTCAAAAAGAGTCAAAAAGGGTCAAAAAGGGTAAAAAAAGAGTTAAAAAAAAGGGTCAAAAAGAGTTTAAGAAAAAGGGTCAAAAAGGGTTAAAAAAAACGAGTCAAAAAGGGTCAAAAAGAGTCAAAACGAGTCAAAGTGGCCACGCAGCCTAACGGGGGCGTTTGGGACGAAACGGCGGTACGCCAGAGCAGAAAGCTGGGCGTCTGAGGCAGGAACGACTCAAAAAGGGTCAAAAAGAGTCAAAAGGGTCAAAAAGAGTAAAAAAAACTAGTCAAAAAGGGTCAAAAAGAGTCAAAACGAGTCAAAGTGGTCACGCAGCCTAACGGGGGCGTTTGGGACGAAACGACAGCGCGTTTGAGGCAGGAACGAGTCATAAAGGGTCAAAAAAGAGTAAACAAAAGGGTAAAAAAAACCTGTCAAAATGTGTCAAAGGGTCAAAAAGAGTCAAACGGGTCAAAAAAAAGGGTCAAAAAGAGTGTTTGCCTAATGTTAGCCGAACATGTTAGAGAGGCCCGGCAGGGCAGCAGAACATGTTGGGGGGGTAGGTTTCATCAGCAGAGCATCAAACAGGACCTGGACCGCTAATTTAGAACAATTCAAACATGCTGTTGGGCTGATTTGCTGTAAAAATCTACTGAAAATAAAAAGAAGCTTTTTGACATTATTTCTGTCGTTATTCCTCGACACACCCCCCCCCACCCATCTCTGTGTTTCTGAGTCAGCTGAACACCAAACGGCAGGGAGCAGGGAAGGAGGGAGGAAAGGAGGGAGGAAAGGCTGTAAGGAAGGAGGAGAACGTGTAGCTCAGTGACCCCTAACCCCTAAAGCCCAGGTTTGAGCTTTCATGTGAATATCAAAGCAAGAGCCAAAGAGCTCCAAATTCCTACGTCAGAGGTACAGCGAACGCAGCATCGTCTGAGTAACTTTCTGAGTAACTTTCTGAGTAACTTTGAGAGTAACTCTGAGAGTAACTCTGTGAGTAACCGTGCAGCTCGCTGACCTCAGACACCCAAATCTCACCTCCTTTCTGTCTAAACTTGCACAACTTTGACCCAGCTGCTCCTGAAGCGCACGTCTGAAGCGCACGTGTGCGTCCACCGACACCAACACAAGGTCGTCCAATACCAACCCAGACACCTCTCGTGCTGCAGCACATCACCAAGGAAACGGCTGCCCCCCTGTAGCCGTTTCCTTGGCAACCTCACATACGAGGATCTGGCTGCTTGAGCAGGATCTTGTCCTCTAATTGGTTGAGGCGCACGGGTCCAAACAGGGATGATGTCACTGCCAGCGTCCTCTTTCTCCTCCCCCCTCCCTCCCCTCTTCCCTCCCCCCTCCCCCTCTTATCCTCCCCCTTTCAGCCCGTCCTGCTCATAATTCAGAGGTGAAATGCAGCCAGATGACATTTGCTGTGACGGGTGTCCTTGCCTTCGTCTCTCGTCTGGCACGAGGACAGAAGGACGGAAACACCAGGAACCAACTGACTACCTGGCAACCTGCCGCCCGTTACCGTGGTTACAGAGTGTTCAGGGTGCTGGAGACAGCGGGGTGACACAGAGCAAGAAGGAGCCGACGTAAATGCTGCTGATCTGTGCCCGTTCCACCGTGGTAACCATGGAGACGGCACCTGTCGCCGGCCCCCTCCCTCTGAGGGAGCGGAGCGGGGGGGGGGGGGGGCACAGGAGCGTCACCGGGCCTTTTCTCGCCATGTGCTCAGAGCTCACATGGCTCAGAGAGGGGAGAGGTTTACATGAGGAGAGGAAACAGGCCGGGAGGGGGGAGGCTGTTTAACTTTAATAATAATATTAATATAGAATATAAATTTAATATAAATACAAGTTTAATAATAATATAAATATAAATGTAATAATATAAGTTTAATAATATAATTATAAGTTTAATAATATAAATATAAGTTTAATAACATAATATAATTAGAAGTTTAATAATATAATATAAGTTTAATAATATAAATGTAATAATTATAAGTTTAATAATATGAAATAAATATAAGTTTAATACACGTAAACACAGTGTTTAAACACAGGATCAGATCGCTCTGATGGTCCACATCCTGACTCTTTCACTAAAGGTCTGAACAGAAATGTCCTTGAACGCAGCATTAAATCGCTGTGAGCTTCTCAGATGGTTACTTCGCTGTCAGTCCCGTTTGGAACAAATTCCTTCAACTCACGGCCTAATTTAGCTCCTTCCACCGACTCCTTTCCACTGCATTTTACACTGAATCATATCAAAGCTTCGCCTCCAGGCTGCAGAAACCTGCACCTTTCAGGCTTTCAGCTTCACACCTTCATGCTGGGTCTGGATAATTCTGCCTGTTCTAACTGTCCCTGAACGCCTCCTGGAGCTCAACCCCTTCAGCACAGGGCTAATAGGGGCTAATAAGGGCTAATAAGGGCTAATAGTCAGACTAACGCAGAAACGTGCACCTTTTAGGCTTTCAGCTTCACACTTTCCCCTCCATGCTGGGTCTGGATAATTCCGCCTGTTCTACCTGTCCCTGAACGCCTCCCTGGAGCTCAACCCCTTCAGCACAGGGCTAATAGGGGCTAATAAGGGCTAATAGGGGCTAATAGGGGCTGATAAGTCAGACTAACGCAGAAACATGCACCTTTCAGGCTTTCAGCTTCACACTTTTCCCTCCATGCTGGGTCTGGATAATTCCGCCCGTTCTAACTGTCCATGAACGCCTCCTGGAGCTCAACCCCTTCAGCACAGGGCTAATAAGGGCTAATAGGGGCTAATAAGGGCTAATAGTTAGACTAATGCAGAAACATGCACCTTTCAGGCTTTTAGCTTCACACTTTCCCCTTCATTCTGGGTCTGGATAATTCTGCTGGTTCTAACTGTCCATGAACGCCTCCTGGAGCTCAACCCCTTCAGCACAGGGCTAATAGGGGCTAAAAAGGGCTAATAAGGGCTAATAAGGGCTGATAAGGGCTGATAAGTCAGACTAACGCAGAAACGTGCACCTTTCAGGCTTTCAGCTTCACACTTTCCCCTCCATTCTGGGTCTGGATAATTCTGCTTGTTCTAACTGTCCCTGAACGCCTCCTGGAGCTCAACCCCTTCAGCACAGGGCTAATAGGGGCTAAAAAGGGCTAATAAGGGCTAATAAGGGCTAATAAGGGCTAATAAGGGCTAATAGTCAGACTAATGCAGAAACCTGCACCTTTCAGGCTTTCAGCTTCACACTTTCCACTTCATACTGGGTCTGGATAATTCCGCCCGTTCTAACTGTCCATGAACGCCTCCTGGAGCTCAACCCCTTCAGCACAGGGCTAATAAGGGCTAATAAGGGCTAATAAGGGCTAATAGTCAGACTAATGCAGAAACCTGCACCTTTCAGGCTTTCAGCTTCACACTTTCCACTTCATACTGGGTCTGGATAATTCCGCCCGTTCTAACTGTCCATGAACGCCTCCTGGAGCTCAACCCCTTCAGCACAGGGCTAATAGGGGCTAATAGGGGCTAATAAGGGCTAATAAGTCAGACTAATGCAGAAACATGCACCTTTCAGGCTTTTAGCTTCACACTTTCCACTTCATACTGGGTCTGGATAATTCCGCCCGTTCTAACTGTCCATGAACGCCTCCTGGAGCTCAACCCCTTCAGCACAGGGCTAATAAGGGCTAATAGGGGCTAATAAGGGCTAATAAGGGCTGATAAGTCAGACTAACGCAGAAACGTGCACCTTTCAGCTTCACACTTTCCCCTCCATGCTGGGTCTGGATAATTCCGCCCGTTCTAACTGTCCATGAACGCCTCCTGGAGCTCAACCCGTTCAGCACAGGGCTAATAGGGGCTAATAGGGGCTAAAAAGGGCTAATAGGGGCTAATAAGTCAGACTAACGCAGAAACATGCCCTCCAAGTGTTGCACAAAACACAGAACACTGCATTCATTCACCACCTCCTCATCATAAGCCGATTCACCGCCGTCCCGCCGCCACGGCACGCAACAAAGCAGGTAACCTGGATCAATCGGCCGGGACAGAGGGCTCGGAAACACCAGAAAACAGCACATTAAAACAAGCAGGAGCTCTGCTTCTACCGTTTGCTGGGAACACTGAGAGGTAACGGAGGCTTTTACCTGAATGTAACGCAGCGCACTGCGCAGAACGCTGAGGTTGGAGGTTTTCTTCTCATCAACATTAGGAACGTTCTTCTTCAAAGTCTCAAAACACTCTTTGAGATGTGCTCGCCTGAAGAGTCAGAGATAAAGTCACACGTTTTGGGATTCTTTGGCCAAAAGTCACTGTTAAAACATTTAAAACTCCACTTTTGATTGGCTGAGACGGCCTGAAGCCACGCCCCTCTGAGTGAGGTTAATCCTGATTATTTCAGCCAACAATAAGAGCTTCCTGCCGCCATGTCTCACCTGTTCTTTTCCAGCTTGTTGTGCACCTCTCTGGTCCCGGCGCTGGAAACAGAAGAAGAAGAACACAAGCATCAGATGAAGGCCCTCTGAGCCGCTCTGCTGCCCTACCAACACGTGCAGAAACTGACCCTCCTGGCCTCCGCTTCCCTTCCATCCCCCTCAGGTCCTCTATCGTCACGCCGTTGGGCCGCGGCTGCGGCGTGGGCGGAGCCTGCCGAGGAACCAGTGCATGATGGGAGCCGTTAGTGTTGATGGAGGCTGGGTACTGAAGCTGAGGCTTTACGTCAATCAGCTGCTGGCTCGGCTCCACTTTGATCTGGGAGGTGCACAGCAGGTGCTGCGGCGCCGCCGGCTGCAGCAGCAGCTGCGGGGGGGGGGAAGCGTGCTCTTTTTTGACCGGCGGGGGACTGTTGAGCGACGTTGCCGCCGCAGCCACCGGCGTTGTGAGCGGGAGGGGCGGGACAGAGGGCGTGACCACCGGGACCATTGGGATGACGGCAATGGGGACTTGAGCAGGCGGGAGGGAGGGCGGCGGGGGGGGCGGGGGGGTGAGGCGGCTGCTGGCTGACAGCATCATCGGCCCAGTGGTTGGCTTTGGCCGGCGGGGACGACGTCACGGGCTCCACACGCCTCGACTCGGCCTCCCTGCTGATGAGATCCCGCTCCTTGCACAGCTCGTCTTCTGCAGGGAAAAGAAGAGCCGCGAGGGCAAGAAGAGACACTGAAGGGGTGAGAAACAGAGTAAAAATACACTGAAGGGGTGAGAAACAGAGTAAAAATACACTGAAGGGGTGAGAAACAGAGTAAAAATACACTGAAGGGGTGAGAAACAGAGTAAAAATACACCGAAGGGGTGAGAAACAGAGTAAAAATACACTGAAGGGGTGAGAAACAGAGTAAAAATACACTGAAGGGGTGAGAAACAGAGGAAAAATACACTGAAGGGGTGAGAAACAGAGGAAAAATACACTGAAGGGGTGAGAAACAGAGTAAAAATACACCGAAGGGGTGAGAAACAGATTAAAAATACACTGAAGGGGTGAGAAACAGAGTAAAAATACACTGAAGGGGTGAGAAACAGAGTAAAAATACACTGAAGGGGTGAGAAACAGAGTAAAAATACACTGAAGGGGTGAGAAACAGAGTAAAAATACACTGAAGGGGTGAGAAACAGAGTAAAAATACACCGAAGGGGTGAGAAACAGAGTAAAAATACACTGAAGGGGTGAGAAACAGAGTAAAAATACACTGAAGGGGTGAGAAACAGAGTAAAAATACACTGAAGGGGTGAGAAACAGAGTAAAAATACACTGAAGGGGTGAGAAACAGAGTAAAAATACACTGAAGGGGTGAGAAACAGAGTAAAAATACACTGAAGGGGTGAGAAACAGTAAAAATACACCGAAGGGGTGAGAAACAGAGTAAAAATACACTGAAGGGGTGAGAAACAGAGTAAAAATACACTGAAGAGGTGAGAAACAGAGTAAAAATACACTGAAGGGGTGAGAAACAGAGTAAAAATACACTGAAGGGGTGAGAAACAGTAAAAATACACTGAAGGGGTGAGAAACAGAGTAAAAATACACTGAAGGGGTGAGAAACAGAGTAAAAATACACTGAAGGGGTGAGAAACAGAGTAAAAATACACTGAAGGGGTGAGAAACAGTAAAAATACACCGAAGGGGTGAGAAACAGAGTAAAAATACACTGAAGGGGTGAGAAACAGAGTAAAAATACACTGAAGAGGTGAGAAACAGAGTAAAAATACACTGAAGGGGTGAGAAAGAGAGTAAAAATACACTGAAGGGGTGAGAAAGAGAGTAAAAATACACTGAAGGGGTGAGAAACAGAGTAAAAATACACTGAAGGGGTGAGAAACAGAGTAAAAATACACTGAAGGGGTGAGAAACAGTAGGAGACCAGTTAGGAAACCAGTTAGGAAACCAGTTAGGAGAGCAGTTAGGAGAGCAGTTAGGAGACCAGTTAGGAGACCAGTTAGGAGACCAGTTAGGAGACCAGTTAGGAGACCAGTTAGGAGACCAGTTAGGAAACCAGTTAGGAGACCAGTTAGGAAACCAGTTAGGAAACCAGTTAGGAGACCAGTTAGGAAACCAGTTAGGAGACCAGTTAGGAGACCAGTTAGGAGACCAGTTAGGAGACCAGTTAGGAAACCAGTTAGGAGACCAGTTAGGAGACCAGTTAGGAAACCAGTTAGGAAACCAGTTAGGAGAGCAGTTAGGAAACCAGTTAGGAGAGCAGTTAGGAGACCAGTTAGGAGACCAGTTAGGAGACCAGTTAGGAGACCAGTTAGGAGACCAGTTAGGAAACCAGTTAGGAGACCAGTTAGGAGACCAGTTAGGAGACCAGTTAGGAAACCAGTTAGGAGAGCAGTTAGGAGAGCAGTTAGGAGAGCAGTTAGGAGACCAGTTAGGAGACCAGTTAGGAGAGCAGTTAGGAGAGCAGTTAGGAAACCAG